>CM067175.1:96373779-96471279 GCA_034093135.1 Erigeron breviscapus
TTTAAATTTAACTTTCTATAAATAGCACATGAATAGTAAACTTTCTAAGTTTAGCTAACCTCAAATTTGGCGGTTGTCACAGACGGAATCCTCTTAAGGGGGAGGTAATTGTAACATCCCAAACTTTTCTTTAAGATTTGACTAACGCTGTTAAGTCAACCTCATGTGTGTCGTTAAGTCTAGTGTGAATATATGCATATACGTAGTTAATGTGTGTTATGTGTGAGGTTTGAAAACCTAAATGTTAATGTAGTATAAATGTGTGAAATATGAAGAAATTATGTCTATGTAGTGACATTTAATGAAGGGTTAATGTTGTATATGGGCAATAAAGAAGTTTGTGACCAATAATGAAGGATTAGGAAGCCTAGGGACTAGTTTTGACATGTGTGGAAAGTCAAAAACGGGATTAGTAGCTTAGAGGCTGTCATTAGGAGGTTATTTGCAGATCTCACTTCTTCTAAACAAGCCCTAACTGATCCTAAGTCATTCCATAGTCTTCTCTCATCAAATCTCAAGCCGAAAAGTCGTTTTGTGTGTGAATTGGTGGTCATTGTCAAGAGTATTTGCATTCTATTTGTCATTTGCAGGTAATAATCAATCCATTGATCGTATTTTCAGATCATGAGTCGTGTGTGTTGAATCAAATCTGATTGAAAAGGGGTTTGTAAAGGAATTAGGGTTTCATTGTGTTCTTGGTTAATTTATGTGTTTTAATCAAGTATTTGGCCTAAAACGATGTTTTAACGATTTGGATTGATAAGAGATGTTTTGATGATCAAAGATTAATGTTTTTGTGTCAATTCGATCGGTACTTAAAGAGTTTTGGGGTCATTTTCTGGAAAAAGGTCGAAAAACACGTTTCTGCACTTCGAACGAAGATAACCTTCGTAAGGCTTCTATTTTCGTACGCAGTCACTATCTTCGTAAGAACAAACTATCTTCGTAAGAACAAACTATCTTCGTAAGAACAAACTATCTTCGTAAGAACTGTAGCTAAGTTCGTAAGAAGGATTTTCCAGACTAAGTTCGTGAGGTTTGTTAAGTTCGTTTGAGTCCCAAATGACTTATATTTCATATGTTAATGTACGATAGGTGTCGGGGATTACTGATAAGCACTATTAGCTATTTGTTTACGCGCGTACACTACTACCAGGTAAGATACACTACTTTGACACGCTGGGGGATCAACTAAAAGCTGGTTTCAAATCGTAAACACTTCCATTCGGTATCTTTATATTGCATGTGGCATATGGGTTACTTGGGAGGTATTATGGGTTATGCAGTTGACCATGAGACCTGAGATGCAGTCCCTATTGTAGTGTAATGTAGTATTGCTTAATGTAGTATGTAGCTATGCAGTTGATGTAGTTTAATGAAGTATCTTGATATGCATGATATATAGAAATGAAGTTGATGTGTGATATGCATGCTTGACTTGTACGCCTAGTTCACTAGACTTGCTAGGTTACTATGTCACTTGCACGTTTAAGGATCCAAATGTAATGAAGTTAAAGTGTGTGAATGTCTAGGAATGTGTGTTACCTAGACTATATGTGTGTGAATGTTTGGGAATGCAGGGACCCAATCTATATGTGTGAAATTGAGCTCATAAAACTAATGCAGGGAAAGTGTTAAGCTTAACCCGTACTTGTCTCAGCCGGATGAGTGCGTTGATGCAGTTGTTGCTTGGGTGGCTCTTCGCAACATGGTCTTTATAACGCAGGGCGAGTAATACGAGAGGTTTGACCAACCTCCACATACGGATTACTCTTGGATTGGCTTGCCACTCCTTAACGACGTAAGATGAGTAGTCTTTTGACTGATCATCCAGTCGGGTGTGATGCAGGGCACACTTATATGCAGTTAACAAAGATACGTGTGACAATGTGTGAACTAATGCAGGATAGGCACATTTAGGATGATTATCCTAATTAATATGAAGTCGAAATGTAGTATATGTGTGAACGTGTGATGTGTGTTGTGCCTAATAAAACTTGTCTAATAATGAAGATTGTTTTAATTGGACAAATGCTTTTAATTAAGTGTTATCTTACTTAGCTATTCTTATAGCTAACACTTGCTTCTTTAATGTGGTTGTTCCCTCAGGTTTAGCTTGATGGAATTAGATAAAGGATGTGTGAGCTTGGGTAGATTCATTGAAGGAGCCTTAGTTATCCATAGACGATTCTTTGCTTAGACATTTATTTACATTTCGTACTTAATGTTGAATTTATGTTGTGACTTGTGAACGGTTGTTTTATGTTGGGCAACCGTTGGGTTTTCATTTGAACTATTGTTTGATATGGCATGTAACACCAAATAAATGCAGAAACCGAAATGTTTTTATCGGTTTTGACTTTTACAGTCTTTACTTCCACAATTTAACACCGTTAGGTGAAAAGTTTTGAAAACCCATATTTTTAAACGACGGGTGTTACAGATTAATACTAATTGTAAGCAAAGTTGGTTTTTTAATTTATTAAACATATATATTTTTAATTAATTGGATATTTGTGAAAAACATGTGTTTTATATTTTATGTATTTTATCTCAATAAAATTATTTTTATAAGAAAAAGGTTCAAAAGTGTAAATTGATGATGAAAAAAATAAAAAAAAGTGTAAATTTTATCATAACATGTGCTAATTTAATTAAATTAGAGAAATTGAAAGTTATGATTGATCAATTAAGGTTTGGTTAGTTGTATATTAGTATATATTAAGATGAAGTAATTTACACTTATCTCTAAATATATATATAGAGAAATCTTAATTCAAAAATGAAAATGTTTGGACCCTTATATAAAGCTTACTTTTAATTAGAGTCACGATGTTATATACTTTTAAAAATTTTAGAGTTGTAATTCTAATTTAATAAGCCATTAATAATGGAAACTTATAGAAAGTTACTATTTTAATCATATAAATATGAAAAATAATTGCTATAATTTTATTATTATTTTTTATGTAGTAGGTTATTATCAAATTATGACTCTATATAGAATTTTTATCATCAAACATTATACAAATTGAATATGTTATTAATTATCTCTAATATATAAAAACTTTCAACACATATTATCTACATTTAACTTTATACCATTATTTTACATTATTTTATAAAAGATATAATTAACATACATATCCTATTAATAATTTCTGATACAAAATATTTTTTAAAATAATAGTATCATCAAATCTCAACGTGTCTTATTTATAACTATTAATTTAGTATAAATTATAACGAAAACTTAATATATTTAATCCGTGTATTACGTAGAAAATAATCTAGTTATAAAACATATTTAGATGTAAGCACGCCTCCATAAACTCTTTTTTACCTTTTTAATCAAAATGGTTCCATTAACTTTTCTTTTTATCATCAAAACCGTTCCATAATTTGAAAATTTTTTATCTCCATAAATGAATTTATGGACGATTACTCCAAACCGCTCTAAAAATAATCTTTTGGACGGGTAATTGTTGAAAGAGTCTTAAAAATTGTTTTAACTGAGACGGAGCGGTTTTATATATATCGATGATATGTAAGCGTTTCAAAAGATTCTCTTGTGTAATGTTTATTACTTATTTATTTGAAAAAATATTTGATTTTTTTTAATTGGTATGAAAATCTTGATCCATTTTGGTTTCAGTAACTTTAATGATCTTGTTTAAGAAGACAGATTTATCAAATGTTATGTCTTTCTTAACACAAAAAGATCAAATCTAAGATATTCTAAACCCGCCCAATCCATCTTGTTTAGTGAGGCTAATATAAACCCACAAATTAGCCACAAAAAAACACTAATATCAAAATAACCACAAAAATATAACACATGGGTAAAAGTGTAGGTGTATATTTAACCAGTAATTACCCACAAAATATTAAACTGGACAAAATCAGATGAAAACATGATGTGTGTAAATTCTTAGGTTTATATTCACCCATAAATTACCCATGTAAAAGCATTAATACCAAATAAATATATAAACCAAACCGTGGGTAAAATCGTGGTTATATATTTACTCATTAATCACCCGACAAAATTTAAATTAATTCGATAAAATACACATGTAATTAAAGAAGGGTAAAATTGTGGGTGTATATTACCCACAAATTACCCATATAAAATCTCTATAAAAATATTTTTCACAAAAAATAACTATGATTAGAATTGTACAAATTTAATTACCCACAAATTACCAACAAAACGTTACCCACAATATTTATGTTGTGGGTATTTCGTTGGTAATATATATTTCCCACCATACCCACATTGATACACACGAAAGCCAAACTCGTGGGTAGTTTGTTAAAAAAAAATTGCTAGAATATTTTAGCCTCGAATTACACACAAAATATACATTTGTGGGAGATTATATGGGTAAATACGTGGGAAATTTACGGGTAAATCTTTTTATCATTTTATATCACTAATCATGTGTAAATCGTGGGTATTTAGTGGGTAAACACCCACTAATTATTTTTTGTGGGTAAGTTTCGTGGCTAATCCGTTGTTTTCTTGTAGTGAAATAAAACCAAGTTATTAATCTATAGATAGATACTAATGTGGATCAAATAATCACGTGATAAAGGGCTGTGAATAACTAGAATTGACCATTTCATTCTAAAGAACCGTTAAGAGACTATAAGTCATTTGACCATTTCATGGGATTAACTCGAATTTACAAGAATCTATCAAATGGGGTTTCGATTATCATGCTACAAGATACATTAAAAAACTAAAAAATGTTAATGAATAAGCTCGTTAAATAGATTAAGATTGTTGGATTCTTCACAGTAAGCAAACTCATAACTAAATAACATATATCGATATATGACTAAAATACTAGGATTGTTGGGAGGAAAAAAAAAAGAGAAAACTTGCACTGATAATTGAATACGGAGTAACATATATCGATATTTATGTAAACCTGGAAAATTAATAGTATAATATACACATCTATCCATGAAATCTTAAACACTAAATTAGAACTGCATAAACATCAAACTGCAAACAAACAATAGCAATATGTAAAAGAATAAAATAGAATTCATGATTCTTGACAAACCTTAGGTGGTGGTGATTCTTGACTTTCTTCACTTGCTTGACTTTCTTCCATTATCTTGTTCTTAATTAAAGTTAATTAGGGCTGTTGAATGGTGGCAGAAAGATGACAAGAATTATATATAAATCGATGAAAAACGAGATACTTCATATCTGTAACTATAGAAATTAATTGAAGAGCTTGGTGATGGCCGACGATGATGGTGGATATTGGTGAAGGATGGTGGGAGCGATTTTGAGTGGGTGGTTTGCGATTTTGGATGATGACAGGTAGGGTTTATAAGTTTTCGGGCCGGACGGGTCGGAAATAGGCGGACTTGGCCCAATTTGCAAATATGGATCGCAAATCTGATTTGCGATTAAAGCAAAATCGCAAATTAAAATCGCAAATTTGATTTGCGATTTTGGTCAATTTGCGATTCTCCATTCTTGTTTGCGATTCTCCATTTCTGTTTGCGATTTTATGGGTATATTGTGAAAAGTAAAAAAAAGTTGGGTATTTTGGTATATTTAAGATGTTTTTTTGGGTATTTAGGCTATTTTCTATTATAAGAACCCTCACCCCTTTAGTTTAAGGACAATGAAAGCATCAACGGTGATCAACATTAAAGGTTATTAATCTATTGAAATTCACATTTTCTTGATTATTTTTTCGAAGAATTATTATTTTTTCAGAGATTTTATGTTCTTGAATCTACTCGTATATAGTGAAAATAGGGGTTTAATTTGTTAATATTAAGTTTGTCTTTGTTTTACCTTTGTTATTGTTAAAAACAAAAATTAAGATGTTTACATATGTTAAAAAATGGATGATTCTAAGAATGGAATGGTTAAAGAAATGAAATATTATTATCACTAATAATCCTTGTGTTGGTAAAATGATAAAATATTCTACTTAAGAGATAAAAAAAATAGACGAACATTAATATGAGGGGTGAGTGGTAATACAATACGGTTAACGATAGATATGCCTAATAAATGTGCTTAAAAATATGTTTAATCCATTCAATTTTTGACACATAAATTTTATATTTTCTTTTTAATAATTTTTACCATTGAATCTGTCGTGTGTCAAATTTTCTTTTAAGCTTAGAAAAGTTTCCGTGTTATATACAGTACTTGACATGTAAAGGTCCAAGCTCTTGTGAGAAAGAGGGACATTATTACGCGTCTATAATTTATTCTAGAGTTAATTACATTTTTCGTCCCTGTGATTTGCCTCACTTTCACAGATCGTCCCTGAGTACACGAAATTACGTGTATCATCCCTGAGTATGGAACTCCGTTAACAAGTTTGGTACACGACCCCAACAGACGTTAGATTGGTGGTCACGTGACCTGCACGCCGAGGGCATTTTAGTCTTTTTCACCAAAAACACCCTTTCTTTCTTCTCCATCTTCTTTTTTAGATTCAACTCAACCTTTTTTTTCCAAATCCAAACACAAAAAAATAAAATCCAAAAATATTTCATAAACATCATCATCATCTCTAAACCAAATTCATCATCATCATCATCATCATCATCATCATCATCATCATCATCATCATCTCTAAATACTTCAATATCCATCTCCAGATCTACCATTCTCATCTCCAGATCTCATTCTCATCTCCAGATCTACCATTCTAATATATAATCAACATGTTAACATCACCTAAATGGCTAAATCTCATATATCTGATGACGATGATATTAAGACAAACAAAAAGCAACACACAATACATATATATACATACATTAATATAAAAAATCCTACTGATCCAATAATCCAAAAGTCCAGTTCAGATTCAAACCCGTATTAATAACAAAATCTCACTTTTTGCATAAATCATAAAGAAAGTACATAAGTTCTAAATTTATATACAAAAATGCAGAAGTTCATATTCTTGCTATTCATTAGTTACTCACCACCACCAAGCTTATGTGCGGAAGTACATAAGTTCTAATTAACTCTACTAATTATAGTACCTTCTCCCACAAAAAAAACCTCCGGTATAAACAACGCGCACACGATATGCGAACAAAACCAATCACCTTCAGGAACACCTTTTGTTAATGGGTCACCATAACAAGTTGTATGCACCATTAAATCACATCCATCACAAAACACAATTGGGTCTAATTCATCCCCATCTGTACTTTGACATACTGCACACAAAATCCCATCTTCACCATCATCTTCATTTTCTTGACCATCAACAGATTTTTGGCCCGTTTCTTGACCCGTTTCTTGTTTCGGGTCATATTCGAGATTTAGATCAAACGGAGAAAAGGGTTTGTCAGAAAGATGATTTGGGTGAAGGGCACATATTCTTTTTTTGGCAGGTAAGCAGTAAGTAGCAGCAAGGGAAGCCAAACTATCAAGATTCGTCGAAATCGATAATGGGTCTCGAGATTCTTTTCGTTTTTTGGCAGGTAAACAAGAAGGGGTTGGATCTTGATGCAAAAGATTGAATCTTTTGTGTGGTGGTAAGCTGTGAATCTTGTTTTCCATTGTTAGTTTTTGCAGAGAAAAATTGAGTTTGTTTTTGGGAGAGATAATGAGATTTTTGATTTGGATTTTGTTTTTTAAATGAAAGATTTGGGGAAAAAGTAGCCTCTCTTCCCTTTCTGGTGTCGATCCAATAGGTTGCATTTGTTGACAAATATACCCTTGGACCAAAAGTGTAATTAAGGATTTTTTAACGTCTGTTGGGGTAGTGGACCAAACTTGTTGACGGAGTTCCATACTCAGGGATGATACACGTAATTTCGGATACTCAGGGACGGTATGTGAAAGTTGGTACAAACCACAAGGACGAAAAGTGTAATTAACTCTTTATTCTATCATAGATTGCAATTATAAATAGAGTAAACGACACAAATCGTCCCTGTGGTTTATCAAAATAGTCACCTTTCGTCCTTTAAAATCCAAAACCTCAAGGACAGTCCTTTATAGGTGGATAAGGATCATGTTCGGTCCTTTGACTATTTGACCGTCAAGTGGTCTCCGTTAAACCCCCACACGTGCTACCCACGTGAGGGTATTTTGGTCTTTCCGTTACTAAAGGACCATCATTGATATTTTTTTTCATCTCTAATAAAATACCTTAAATTATTATCACCATTATCATTTTCTTTTCATACAAAAATAGAAAGAAAAAAAAAAGGAAAACAGATCGCACGAGATCCACCCACCCAAATCAAAATCAAAACCCAACAAATCTAGTCTCCATTTACATATCAAAATCCCATCCATCCTATCAATCCATCTGTATCTGTATCTGTATCTAACCCAATCAATATATATACTTACACAAGCTAATCAAATATATACATATCATATTGAAAAAAGATATAATATATAGATATATAGATATATATATATACACATATCAAATCGAAGACAAATATAAAAACACACAAGACCACCGCCATGGTCGGATAGATGTTTAAACTTATTGCTTTCTTCTTTGAAGGAAACCATGAAATCTGGGGGTTCTTTCTTGCTCCGGTGGTGGTGGGGTTTCTAGGTTTCCGTCATGGTATTCCGCCGCCTGCGGTGGTGTGGCGATGATAGGTGTTTCGTCGGCCATTTTTAGAAAGATTTTCGAGTATGACGACAAAAATGGAGCGACAGTCAACAGTGGTTGTAGGGCCATCGCCGGTACCAAACACAAACTCCATCGTCGTAGTGGTGGTCGGTGGCGGCAGGTCACTGGTGGAGGTTATTGTGTTGGCGGCGGGCCGGCGGCAGGTCACCGTCGTGGCATTTCTTCAACAACACTTCTCATTCTCCTTTTCCTCCCTTTCCTTGGTTGGAACATATATGTATGTACCATAGATCTGAAAGAGGAGCGGCGGTTGTTGGCCAGAAAAATCGAGAGGAAGGCGGTAACGTTTTTCTTTCTTTCAATATATGATACATACATATATATAGGGGGGAGAGATGGTTTGTCGTCATCTCGAATTCTCGATCTACAAATGATTTTGGTTGTGATGAATTTGATCAGTGGTACTGTCGATCGAGTTTAATTTTGGTGGAGGTGAAAATGTTGATTGTGTATGTAATGGTATTGAGAAATAAAGATGATGTATGTAGTGGTACTGATCATTGTTTAATGTAGTGATGATATAAGTATATATGTATATGTATATGTATTTTAGGTTTTAGTAAGAGAAAGACATTAACAAGAAAAAAATATCACGAATGGTCCTTTAGTGATGAAAAAGACTGGAGTACCCCTCACGTGGGGGGTTTAACGGAGACCACTTGACGGTCAAATAGTCAAAGGACCGAACATGATCCTTATCCACCTATAAAGGACTGTCCTTGAGGTTTTGGATTTTAAAGGACGAAAGATGACTATTTAGGTAAACCACAAGGACGATTTATGTCATTATCTCTTATAAATATACAAAAAGGGCAGCTGGTTCTTATTCGTAAAAGTAGCATATAACTAGTTAGCTACACATATCGTCAAGTAAGTATTCAAAGTAAAAAATAATGGCTAATTATAAAACTGTAAAGGAAAAGATTAGTGTATCCGCCACATTCCTTGAAACCTTTCGGTCAACATCTCATAACAGAAAACGTGAATCTGATGGTGAGCTATGGGTTTTTTGGAGTAAAGATCTCAAAATAACACATTTCCAGGTGATTGATTACTCATATTGCCTCTATATCTATCTTCGGTTTCACGTACATTACTATGTTTTTTTTTAATATAATTGTTACCTTATTCAATTGATCATTTTGGTTGTATGACCAAACCACTGTATGTAAACTATCTACACAGATTATGTTGGCTCGCGTATTATTTACGACAAGATAAAATCTGCGTTTTCTAAAGTAAAATGCTACGACGAAAAGGTAATACTTCAATTTTGGGCACCTATAGCGATTGAGGGTAGATGGCAAGTTCTGGTCAACCATTTGCTGTTAGCAATCTTGATAATGGTCTAGAAAAATATAGACTATGTTCTCTGTACGACATCAATCATGACCCTATGTTCATAAGCGGTGCACCCGCCATTGCGGTTTTCCAGAGATAGTTGATGTTTATGAACATGAATTGATTACTTGTATTATGCTGCCTATTTTTTGGCTTTCTCAAAGCAGACCTTGTTGTGTTGGTGTCATCGAGTGGTCTCGAATTTTCAAAAGAGGTTAACAGGGCAGTAGAGGTATGTACCCTTCTTTTTTAAGAAAGAAACTTGCCTTTTTTAACTGATTAGTCGGTGTAATAAACTTTTCTTCTTCCTGTTATCGTGCATCTTGTTTTGTGTGTATTCACAAAGAATATTTAATCCAGTTGTTTGTTAGATATGATATAACACTTCATTATTATTAAAAAATCTAGTTGTTCTGTACTGCAGGAAGTAGGTGGTCTAAGTATTCTTCATGTACAAAAGCGAATTCCATACAAGGTAAACTTATGTAAAATGTCATTATTTGAGCCTTAGGTAAGTTGTTTGCTGCTACTCACGTATAGCAACAATAACTCAAATATTCGATTAAGCAGTTTTATCACACACCTTTATGTTTTGTAGCGATTTACAGTTAATATTATAGTTTGTTTTCCTATTGTTTGCACTTTTCCCTTATGTATATAGGTTTTGATTCAAATATCAGGTATTAAAGTAAAACAAATAAAACAATCCTTCTCTAATATTGTTGTGCATCATGAAAATCTTTGTACATCAGTATATTTACTTGTGTGATAAAATGGTCAAGATCTTATTTTATTTGTTTTGGTTTAATACTTGTTTTACAATAACCAATCCCCTATAGATATATAGATATTTTACACTTGTGCAACAGACTATAGATGGTCTCAGACCTGCAAAATATAGAATTGAAGAGGCATTGAAGGTTGTGTGTAAATCACATGACGTAGTTCTTGCTCAAGTTTGGATTCCTTATGAGGCTGAGAATCATGTAATCGTGCCATCTTATATGGAGGACAGTCAAATGAAACGAATGTTGGCCCTCAAATTGACCGGCTATATTGCTGATATGGTTTCTGAAGTTTTTTTTGGTGATCTTGAGGCGTATTATAATTTGTGTGATATGGTTCCTCTGAAAACAGGGGAGGAACTTGTCGAGAAGACACTTCAAGATTATGAACCACGCCTCTATAAGCCGAATTCATATCAGTTAATGGCCTCAACCTTTCTTGGTCTTCCTAAAACAAGTAGTCTGGTAATATGTCTGCGGAGTAGTGACACCTGTGATTTTTGTTTTGTTTTTGAATTTCTATGGCTCCATGCTTCAAACTTTGTTGTTCCATTGGAAGACCTACTCGTAACGCTAAAGAGGCATTTGCCAAGTTTCAAGTTTGCTTCTGGTGCAGAACTGGGTGAAGAGTTATGTGTTATAGATGTTGAGAATTCTAAAAAAAGTGGAGTTAAAAAGTTTACGATTTTCCAAGGGAATGGATTATCACTGATACCAAAAGCATTTGAAGAAGGAAAGGCGACTTGCAAAGTGAAATGCAATACAACTCCAAAATGCAAGACAACTCTGATCCAATTACCCCGTGAAGATATTGAAGGTCAATTTGGAAACACCATGGTAGAAGCTGCAAAAAATCTTGGTGGTAATAACATCTTATTCTTAGCACTTAAAACTTATTTTGTGTCATTCTAATAGATTAAGATCATCTCAAGTTTCATTTCAAAATGATAGGTCATATCATATTGAATATGTTGTGACAACTGACAAGGAAAAATTTTATTGCGGGCCTTTTATTTATTTTATTATTTTCGCCCTGTCACGCCATCTCGGTCAACTTTGATCTTGAACTTGAGAAAATCTTAATCCAATTCCGATGAAGATTTAATTAAATGTTCTTTTACTAGACTTTTATATACAATCATCTTTCTGATATTTAATATAGTTTCTCTATCTACGCTGAGACGCAAGTGCAAAGCTTTTGGCATCTCCGAGTGGCAAGGGCCAAATGTTGTGAAGAGAAACGACCAATTGCCGGTCAAAAGAAATGGAAGTATTCTGACCATAAAAGCAGAGTGTGCAAATGATATGATAAAGTTCCATCTTCGTATCTCAGAAGTAAGATTTGTTACTGTTGAAGAGAAAATTGGTATGAAGTTCAACTTGACTCTAGGGAATTATAAGCTCAAGTATCTTGATGAGGATGGTGATTGGATATTATTAACTTGTGATCAAGACATGAATGATTGTATAAAGAAATCAACAAATTTAAATCGAACTGTAGTTCGACTGCGTGTGCTACCATCTACATAAACAACATCCTCTCAAACCAGTTCCTATGGAAACTAGTGTACCTGATGGCTGTTTTTTGTGTAATTTTCTAAAATTTATTTCCGTTAGTTGTAATTTAACCATTAATCCTTGTCATTTTATATGTGTGCTAATAAATATGACTGGAACATAACAGAGCGCTAGTTATTTAATGCAAGATTAATTAAATTGGTTTATATTATGAGAGGTCTAAACCTAAATGACTATTTAAAAAACTGGAGTGGGGAGAGAAATCTTTTCATTCCGGCAACTTTGAGGCACAAAAACCACCACAACGGTGTCGAACCTATTTTCGTTCGTATGGTGAAATTAAGGAACTTGAAACTAAAATTAACTCATTCTTAATCTAAAATCAATAATTACTACTTACCAGTGCTTATCTTTCAAAATTCAAAAGTTGAAATCATTATTTTGCTATTACTATATCTTAAGAAAAAGTAAGCAATGGTAATTATGTTGGTTTATAGTCTAAGATAATAAAATACTTTTTTAAATGTTGAAAACATTATTCAGTCAAAATCCTAATCTAAAATCTATCGTTACTAGTGTTTGATCTTTCAAAATTCAGAGTTGAAATCCTTATCTTGCTGTTATATCTAAAGATAATAGTAATATATGATAATTAGGTTTGGTTTATCTACAATAACAAAATACACATCTATTACGCTTTTAGGGCACTCAAAATGTGAGCCGTTTCACCACATTCTCACGAGAAGGTGAAGCGTCAATGGCACTGGCCACGTTGTCACCTACATTCTCAAGAAGGAAGAAGCATATATTATAGAAGGTATTTATACACAAGAAAACTTGCAAGTCTTGCAGCACAAAGTTCTAGTACCAGTAACATGGCATTATAGGCATAACATAGAAAATGTAACACAACTCATAGTATGTCAACTACTTTCAAGCAGTACAATGTTCAATGGGATTACAAAAAAAGAACCGTGGAGAATGAACCCAAACAAACCATTTACATGAAAAACTGAGTACGATATGCACAACTCGGATGAAAAAAATTAGCACATTTAGCTTAGCATAACATAGCACACAATCATATGACACGATACATTTAGTATTTAAACAATCATCCTCCGTAATGTCCTCAAAACTGCTCTGCAGACCTTACATACAATAGTCTCCTTGCAGCTGGAGCTGGAGGAGCCAACCCTGGTATGTCTCTGATATCTTTGTTGTGCGGATTCACAATCTAATCAGCAAACAGAATAACCACATTAGAAAACTCCACCAAAATGCATATTTGATAATTTAACAAACTTCTTGAGTATACAAATCAAGGGGAAAGTTGATTACCTTCACGATAATAATAGCAATTACACCACAGACAATAAGAAATAGAAAAAGCATGATGCATCTATCTGTAGCCACCTGTTAAAAAATGTGATTTAGTTATACCAGAAAACTGAATACTTATAATAATGTAACTGATACATATAACTGGAAAGACTTGATACCTGGCGTCCTATCTCCTTCACAAGCTGGGATGCTTTCTTGATAGAGAACTGAATCGTGTCTAGTTCATTGACAATACGACCCATTTGATCAGTCTGAGAAAAATTATCAAAATCAGATACTCCATAAACATATAGACGAACAACAAAGGTAATATCAATTATTTACCAATATTAAGACATGTACTTACTTGGCCTTTCAATTTACCAGCAGTTTCGGTTCCCACTTCAACAGTTTGATGAACCACCTGTATGTAGATCAGATAAGTACGAAGCAATGACAGCAATTAACTATTTATATACAAACAACGATAATAAAAATTTACTTGTTTCGAGCGATCAATGGCTTGATCTGTTTCATCCATTCTATTCCTGCCAGCTTGTATAAGCTCCTGATTCGACATTTCTAGAAAAGCAGCCAATGCAGTGAGATACTATTATAGATAAATTCTAAATTACTGATCGCCATTTCTTTAACTAAAATGACATTGATCAGAAGTGCAAGACATCTAATGAACCTCATGACTTCCTAAAATTTTTATTTTTCCAGGATAAATATAAAGCAGTAAACCTGATCTCACCTGATGCAACCTGGGCATTGTCGTCAGCCATAGGTTCACTAGCACCTGCTCCCATATCAAATAGTTCAACCCTCTTGTTTCCAAGAGTGCTTTGGTGTCTGGATTTAATAAAAGACGGAAGACGGTCAGAGAATGTTAACGTAGTAACGATCTTATATATAACTATACTATATCAAAGCTTTGTCAGCATTTGATTACGTTATCATTCAATCCATTAAATCCAACCATACTAAGCACATGAAAATTTTCATTTTGACTTTTTGAGTCGTAGAATGGAAATAAATATAGTAACTTCCAAAAATCAACATGGGTCCAGACGCATCTCCAATCATGAATGCTAAAATATAAAAAATATACATGGACTTACGTCTTTCTCGAGGCCACATATGAATTCAACTTTTTAATCTGCAAAAATTATAAAAAATTAGCTAGGTTACAGAAACAAAACCATGCATCAGTAAATAACAGTTAAGTTGAGCACCACCATATCGCAGGTTGAGAAAACATACATCCATTTGATAAATAAAATCTAGGACCATGAATATATAAATAAAACACTTCAAGCCAATATGAGAGCTGATATATAAGTATACAGACATATAGAAGCTGATATAAATTACAGATAAAGAATACATAAGAAATCGTGTGGATGTTGCAGGTATCATCAATAAGTAAAAGGCATGACTTTGATAAGTATCAGCAAATGGGCTTTAGTCCATTTGGTCATAGCGCTTGCCTTGCATGTCATAACCAATCCCTCTTGAGCCATGTTGGCTCGAAGTTAACTCCTGATATTTGATATCACGAGTTCAAATCCAAGGGTAGGTACGTACACATATTTAATTTAAATCTTACCATATCTTGCTTCTCATCATTGAGTTTCTTGGTGACATCCGGAGGGTTTTTACTTTCCTCCTCTTTGATTTCACGATCAAACTCTTTAATCAACCTACAGGAAAACAAATCCATCAAGTTCCGAGATTTGGGTTCTTCTGGACTCTGAATAACCTCCAACTCAAGAACAAATACTATTCAATCAACCAGCAAAAATTACTTCTTGCAGCTTAGAAAAAACAATAGTTTACAAGGAACAAGCAATGTGCACCTTTTGCACTCTCTCATCCTTCCTGTCAGATCCTCCAACTGTTTGCTTTTTCTGGAGGTCTCTTTAATGTTTCCCAGCTTCTGAAACCCATTTCTACATCCAAATAAAAGGTCATTATTCCTTCAACTGAAGTGAAGAGTATTATCACGCTGAAAAGAATTCTCATTAACCACAGCGTTTAAGCGACCTTTTTAAATGATCTAGAATTCCAATTTGAAGATGTAATAAAAAGTATACACAGATTGCATATAAACAGAAGTTCAATCAGATAATGATATGAAAAGCTTAAGATTTTCTTTAAGATTGTATAACTACAATTAACTTGAAATGAGAATAAAAGCTTACAAAACTAAATATTAATATAGCACACAAAAACTGATAAGATCATAAAAGAAGTGTACTTGATACTTCAGTAAGTTTACTATAATAGAGCAGATATGGGGTCAAGGGAAAAGAAAAGATAGCTCGATTACAGGACACCCTCAAGGCTAGTCGTGCTCTAGAATACAAAACAACTTATAAGAACAATATCATTATGGCCTAGTGTTTATGAAACCTACAAATGGAATATAAGAGCATTTAAGTGCAACGTGTGTTCAGAGATAGATTCTCAAGCATAAACACACATAAAGGATGTGGTCGGCTAGTGTAGGACATGTTATAGCCCATAATTTTCCACAATTTGAGATAAAGCAGCGAACCCATCATTGGCGAGGGTGGGAAATGAATAAATCGATAATAAACTCGAAAACAGTCAAACCAAAAGAGAATCTAGAACACGAATGGTATATCTCAGTACTCTCCTATCTAAAGCAATTCCTTAGACATATTTCAAGGATTCAAATGTCTGTAGATTATTTCATTACATGAATATTGGCACCCCCTTATTCTTTTTTGGCTCCTTTTTGTAATGCTATTCTTACCTACATTGCGACCAAATATTTACATTAGGTACCATACTGGCAGTAGTGTATCAAGACTCCCTCAATCTTAAGCAAGACCTCATCTACCTACTCTTGTCCTCATGTGAATGTCATCCACTCTTGTGTTCCTAACATACATCTCAACATCAACATTAATACACACACACACACACAGTCCCACCCCCAATTATACATGCACACAGTAAGATGGTGGACAGCACTAGAGTTAAATCCATCGAAAACCTTAACTCAAAGCAAATAAAGCTGTTTTGCAACGAGATCATATACAAAGAAATTAGACTTGTACGTAATTAAAACTTGAAGTAGACATAAGATAAGAGCTGTAGCTATCCCTTAAGTTGCTACCAAGAGTAAAATGACTAATTGAGACCATGATGTACGATTATCTACAGTCAACAACAATGCACGTGTAAAGAAGCACGGATATTCAAAACCAAAGTGTAGCCCAATAACCAATCTAACAATCCAGATATGAAGTCTTTGAATATATGATCCTATAATTAGAGTATTAGACAATGGCATTCCTATCCATTCTACCAGACATAGGTTAAGTAAAAGAAATCATGTTAGACACAAATTACATTGCTGGTGACAAACTGAAAAATATAAACTATAACTGAAGTAATCCCCGTGGCATCTTTTTGTTGACCCTTTAATACTGAAGTGATCCTTTATATATCAATTTAAAAGCAAAGTTGAACAACAGTATAAAGTATGTTCTAGAAAACAGATTACGAACCACTTCGAGCATCAGTATAACACTTGAATTAGTTACTCTTGTTTGATCTTTGTCAAAGAGGTTAAGACCCAACTCACTCCGATTAGCGACAAATCCCTAGATACGGACTTCAGAATACTAGCTTGAAAAAAAACTCTCTCCCCAAGTTCATCAATTGTCATTACTCATCTTGCAGAGCATGTTCCCGACCCTCATATTAGTACTAGTTCAAAGATAATATTATAGAATCAAAACTCGAATTCCTCTGAATGCATTTATTTTTTGAAGTTCAACCCTTATCAGTCTGCTCATTTATCCATAAATCCCTACTTAGCTTTGCTTAAAGCTATCTAAACACTCGAGCTGATTAGTAATCAGTGACTGCAATAAATGAAGACAGTCATAAGCTGTGTCTTGTGAAATTCACTATTTTACACTTTATATTCTAAGCACCCGAGAAAACAAACTCCTAAGGCACTTTGTGCACCCTTTTAAGTTCCCTACTCTTCTAGTAACTCGTAGGTACCAATATCAAAAGATATTTCTTTACTAATCTTGTACACCTAAACAAACATTCTAGAAACAGCTTCAGACATACATATGTGACAAGAAACACTACTTGAAGACTGTAACTGACATCTCACATACCGATAAATGAAAACTAGGGGGGTATTTGGATTAGCATATAAACCGAGCTTATTATAACATAACTCCTCATTTTCATCCAAAACATCTTATTAGCATTAATCAGCTCAACCAAAAAAAGCCAATATCGGGTAGCTTATCCAAACGGGCTTAACAACCTAAATAAGTTTTGCAAATAAGCATCAAAGCACATTAAAATAAGCTGATACAAGAAATTCGCAGTGGCCGAAAATCTCAAGACGAAACTCTTAAGTTCGATATAACCAAAAAAAATATATTTTCATAAAACAGACTACTATCACAAACTCTAAAGTTGATAACTATGTAACATATGAACTTAAAATGTAGAATAAACTATAAGGATTGTAGGAGCTCCAATTTCACCATAAAATATAATACTAATAACAAAAATAACAAAAATAATGTATATATAATAATTATTATAAATAAAAATAAAAAGGGGGGACTTACTCAAGGGCACGAAAATTGTCACGAATTTCACCACAGATCTGTTCCATTTGTGGGTTCATTTGCAAATCAGGATTCGCCATTTTCTTTTTTTCTTTTCTTTTTTATATATATAGTTTTATGCCAAATAATAATAATTTAATTACAAAATAATATTTTTTTGACACCAAAAAGAAAAAAAGTTAAAAACTTTAATAGCTAAGAATTGTTAACATTATGATTTAGAGTAAACCCACTTCACCATATAAGATTTTGGTAACTGGGTTGGCTTGTTTTTTAATCTGAAAACCCTAAACAATTGTAAAAAAGGGGAATTTTTTTTTTAACTGTGAAAAACAAGAATGATAGATACAGATTAATAGATAGATTGTAGGTGAAGTATGAATTTGTGTTTGTGTGTGTTGCTTCCTAGGGTTTCACAATCAGAGAGAGAAGATGTTGTTTATAGCCTGTATTTGCTGTTTGCCCACCTGTAAAGTATTTGCCATTTTTATTCAAAATGTATTTCTGTTTTTTATTTTTTATTTATTATTATTATTTCAGCAAGACAGGGAAGTTACATTAAACTAAAATTAAATGTCAAAATTCATAATTTTTGAATCTTGATTTTTGATATTAATATTAATCCAATAGTTAATGAATTGCCAACTTTACTAATTATATCCCAAGAACTTGAGGAAATCTGATGTGTCTCAATATATACATATTTTTCGCATCTTATTTGGACGTTTTATACATGTTTTATAGTCGTTTATACATGTTTTGTGGTGCTTTATGGTTTTGCTAGTGATTTCAGGTCTAAGGCAGGTATATCACTTACAAATTGTAGAATCGTTTATACATGTTTTATAGTCGTTTATACATGTTTTATAGTCGTTTATACATGTTTTATAGTCGTTTATACATGTTTTATAGTCGTTTATACATGTTTTATAGTCGTTTATACATGTTTTATAGTCGTTTATACATGTTTTATAGTCGTTTATACATGTTTTATAGTCGTTTATACATGTTTTATAGTCGTTTATACATGTTTTATAGTCGTTTATACATGTTTTATAGTCGTTTATACATGTTTTATAGTCGTTTATACATGTTTTATAGTCGTTTATACATGTTTTATAGTCGTTTATACATGTTTTATAGTCGTTTATACATGTTTTATAGTCGTTTATACATGTTTTATAGTCGTTTATACATGTTTTATAGTCGTTTATACATGTTTTATAGTCGTTTATACATGTTTTATAGTCGTTTATACATGTTTTATAGTCGTTTATACATGTTTTATAGTCGTTTATACATGTTTTATAGTCGTTTATACATGTTTTATAGTCGTTTATACATGTTTTATAGTCGTTTATACATGTTTTATAGTCGTTTATACATGTTTTATAGTCGTTTATACATGTTTTATAGTCGTTTATACATGTTTTATAGTCGTTTATACATGTTTTATAGTCGTTTATACATAGTTATGGTTGCATAATATTTTGAATTCAAGTTGGTTTTACTTAACATTTTGTCAAGATCTTAATGAAGTGATTTCTTTTACTTAATCTTGTGTTCTTGGTGATATTTGTGTTTTTCGTTAGTGGTACTAGTTGAATACAAGTATTATTTTAGTTGTTTGTCTATGAACAACTCTTGCTAGGTCATGGTATGATAGTAAAGATACAAGTTTAATAGAAATTATTTTGTTAAGTGGATTTAACGGTTGGTGGTACCACGTTTCTTTCACAAAGATAAAATTGTTATTTAAATAATCAAACAAACTAGTTAGTTCAAGGAATTGTAATAGGGTTGGTGGTACCACTTGTTGCAAGAAATTGAGTTGATTAGGTGATTGAGTCGGTTTTACAAACGTAGGTGGTACCCGCTTGTGTTTTGTCTTGTCACGATTATTATTACCGACATTTAATGAATTTTGAGCTTAACTTATATGCAACCTAGACTTTTTGTGGAGCGGATTCGACATAGATGGCTTGTTAATTATTGTTTACAACTCAAACTATTTTCTCGTGCTCTCGTTAATCCGGTTGAGTACTTTATTTTTCTCGTTAATTACTTAACTTTCAGAAACGCAAAGTGACAATTCGGTCACACCAAACCTTTTACTCGTTTCACATTTTTACAACCTTTAGTGCAACATTCAGTCCTTGTGTTCGATCCAGGTCTTGCCAGTTAGCTATATTACAAACGAACGGGTACACTGCCCGTAAGTGTGTTGTAGTCAGTTAGCGGTAGATCTTGTTATAAAATTTTAAACTAGATTTCACACATAAAGTTTTTGGCGCCGCTGCCGGGGATTGATTTTTAGTACTTTTGGTTGAGATTCTGTGAATCGATCCTTTTTCGTGCTTTGCACGGAGAAGTTACTTGCTTTATTTTATTTTTAGTTTGCTTTAATTGTACCTCAGGTGCTATTAACGTTTTTGTTTGTTGTGTTGTGTTCGCAGATTATTTTTAGGTAGTGGATGAGCACTCGAGCTTCTGGGAAACCATTAGTGAAGGCCACATCTAACCCCGACAAACTCAAAAAGCGCACCAAAACACAAACATCACAACCGTCATCATCCGCACCATTTTACATAGACACCACTCCTAGACCCAAACCCAACCACATACTTCACGAGACTTATTACGAGTCGGGAAGTAACGAGTGGGGTTACCATTCCGAAAAAGAAGAACCACTTTCCGATAAAACACCTACTCCACCCGAATCACCAAAACCGGACATCAACATGGCCGGACAACAAAATCCACCCGATCTTTTTAATACCAAGATCGAGGACCTTCCTCGAACTATACCAACTTCTCGCCAATCGGCCATCCGAGCTCCCGAAATTGACACTTTCACGGTGAAAGGTAACCATTTGCAAATGGTTAAGGACTTGTGCTTTGACGGAAGACATAAAAGGGATCCTAATGAGCATCTTGACAAGTTTGAGATGATTTGCAGCTTATTCAACTATGGGGAAAATCAAGGCAACAATGTCAAGATGAAGCTTTTTCCTATGTCTCTCACGGGAGAGGCTCATAAATGGTTGAAGGGTTTAGCACCGGATAGTTTGATTACTTGGGGTGCGGTTAGGGAAGCTTTGATTGAGAGATTTTTTCCGGCTAATCGGGAAAGAGAACTTAGGCTTGTCATTCGTTCTTTTAGGCAAGATGAGGATGAGTCCATAGTTGAAAAAGATCTATTGTGGGAATGTCCCGGGCATGGGGTAAGTGACACCGAAATTGTGGGAATATTCTTAGATGGGATGAATAGAGAAAGTTATGAGAAAATGGTGATGACTTGTGGAGGTAGTATTAGTTACAAGACCTCAAGTGAGCTTTGGAAAATGTTTGAGGATATGGTGAAGGCTCAAGTCTCTAGGTCTCCTAGTAGAGATAGGAGGTCACGTAGGTAGTAGCTAGAGTCGATGAGGGTGGAAGTTCCGAGGTAATTTCAGAAATTAGGGCACTTTCAAACCGAATGGATGAAAGGTTCTCAATGGTGGAGAACAACTTTGGTGGATTAGAGCGTGATGTGAAGATTATGGCCGGGGGATGTATCCATTGTGGTGGACCGCACCATTCCGATGAGTGTGATTCGGTAGTTAAAGAAGATGTGAATTTTGTTCAAAATCAACGTCCGGGTCAATATCAACCGCTCTTCCAACGTAGTGGAAATTTTCAAGGCCGATATCAAGGTAACTCTTCTAACTCTTCCAATTCTTATTCTAACAATCGTGGTGGCAATTTTCAAAATAGGTGGCAAAAGGATGATAATCATGGCGCACCTCAACAACAACAACCACCATCACCTCCCAAGAAAGATGACAATGGGGAGGAAGGCTCACCTCTCATGGCCATGATGTCCAAGTTTCTTGACAAACAAGAAAAGATAGAGGAGGCTCAAGAGAAGCGAAATGCTTCAATGGAGAACTATTCCAAGCTTTTAAATGACAAGATTGGAGGCTTGCATGACAAGATAGATGTTAGCAATCGCAACAACCAAGCGTTGATCTCTAACTTGGAAAAGAGAATTGATAGAATGGGAAATCAACAAAGGCAACCGGGTACTCTTCCAAGCAACACCCAACAAAACCCGAACCAAGGAGGATCATGGAGGAATGGGGATGACAAGTACAAAGGGCCCCAACACCGGAATGAAACCGTTAATGCCATAACTACACGGTCCGGGAAGGTAATTACTCCTCCTATTGATAATTCTTATTTTTCTAATGTTTCTTCTCAGGTTGGGCAGTTTGATGAAGAAGTTGATGAAGAGGTAGAAATGGAGTCACCGCCGATGGTGACTACTTCGGTTCCTAAAGCCACACCAATCAAGGAACCCAAAGTAAAGCCGTATAAGCCAAAGATTCCTTTCCCTTAACGCTTGAGGAAGGAAAAGATTCAAGAATAATACAACAAGTTCTTTGACATGATCAAGACGGTGACAATCAATGTACCATTGGTTGATCTAATTTCGGGCATGCCTAATTATGCCAAGTTCATCAAAGAACTTGTGACGGACAAGAAGAAACTTGATGAAGCAAAGGCAACCTTTCTCAATGAAGAATGCTCGGCGGTAATCCAAAACAAGCTTCCACCTAAGCTTTCGGATCCAGGGAGTTTCCTTATCACTTGTTCTTTTGGTAGAAAATTGTCTTGTAAGGCATTGGCCGATCTTGGGGCAAGCATCAATTTGATGCCATATTCCGTTTTTACTAAGCTTTCTTTGGGGCAATTGAAGCCCACCAAAATGAGCATCCGTCTTGCGGATCATTCTTTTCAATACCCAATGGGGGTGGCCGAAAACTTGCAAGTGCAAGTAGGCCAATTTGTTTTTCCGGTCGATTTTGTAATTTTGGAAATGGAGGAGGACACCAAGGTGCCTCTCATTTTAGGCCGACCATTCTTATATACCGCGGATGCTATCATTCGGGTAAAGGACAAGGAAATTTCCTTGGGTGTCGGGGAAGACCGAATTGTATTTAAGATTGAAAAAGCTTTGCAACATTCTTATTCTTCCGATGACACTTGTTTTAAGATTGATGTTATAGATAATGCCGTTGAGTTGGAGATGTTGGAGCTTGTAGGTATTGATGGTGAAGCAAGTGACGATAGCTTGGCTAGCATTGGAGAAGGAGATGTCACTAGTGACCAAGTTGAGGAGATTGAAGAAATTTTGGCACTTAGCATGGATGACACTCCATTAGAGGAGGAAGGCTTTGAAGAAATTGAGGTAATTCAAAACAACAAATTGCCTACTTCTCTTGAGAATCCTCCAACGGATTTAGAGCTCAAACCATTGCCCGATCACCTAGAATATGCATTCTTGGAAGGTACGTCACTTCTACCCGTTGTCATCTCCTCATCACTTTCGGGTGAGGAGAAAGCTAAACTCATGACCATTCTTAAGGCCCATAAAAAGGCCTTTGCATGGAAGACATCCGATATACCCGGGATAAGCCCCGATTTTTGCAAACACAAAATAAATTTAATTGAAAATGTGAAACCGGTAATTCAAAGGCAAAGAAGGCTTAATCCAAACATGAAAGATGTTGTGAAAAAAGAGATTGTCAAATTACTTGATGCGGGTATAATTTTTCCAATATCGGATAGTCCATGGGTTAGCCCGGTACATTGTGTACCAAAGAAGGGTGGGATGACTGTTGTCACAAATGAAAAGAATGAATTGGTTCCAACTAGAACGGTCACCGGTTGGAGAGTTTGTATTGATTACCGTAAGTTGAATGAGGCCACCAAAAAGGATCATTTTCCTTTACCCTTCATGGACTAAATGCTTGAAAGATTGGCCGGTAATGAATTCTTTTGTTTTCTAGATGGTTTTTCCGGGTACTTCCAAATACCCATTGATCATAATGACCAAGAGAAAACCACTTTTACTTGCCCTTTTTGGAACTTATGCTTATAGTCGTATGCCTTTTGGTTTATGTAATGCACCGGACACTTTTCAAAGATGCATGTTGGCTATTTTTCAAGACATGATTGAAACTTCCATGGAAGTTTTCATGGATGATTTTTCGGTATTCGGTGATTCCTTTGATAGTTGTTTAACAAATTTGGATAAAATGCTTGAAAGATGTGAAAAAGCACATTTGGTGCTTAATTGGGAAAAATGCCATTTTATGGTCAAAGAGGGTATTGTGTTGGGTCATAAAGTGTCTCGGGCGGGTCTTGAGGTTGACAAGGCTAAGATTGATGTCATGACTAAATTACCTCCACCCACCAATGTGAAGTCGGTAAGAAGTTTTCTAGGTCATGTCGGGTTTTACCGGCGGTTTATCAAAGATTTTTCTAAAATCACTAGACCCATGACTAGATTGTTGGAGAAAGATGTCCCATTTGAGTTTAATGATGAGTGTCTTAATGCTTTTTCTCTTTTGAAAGATAAATTGACAAATGCTCCAATAATGACTTCACCCAATTGGTCTTTACCCTTTGAACTTATGTGTGATGCTAGTGATTTTGCTTTGGGGGCCGTTCTTGGCCAAAGGGATGAGAAGCATTTTCGTCCTATCTATTTTGCTAGCAAAACCCTTAACCCCGCTCAACAAAACTACACCGTGACCGAGAAAGAGTTGTTGGCGGTGGTTTATGCCTTTGATAAGTTTAGACCTTATTTGGTGTTGAATAAGACCATTGTGTTCACCGATCACTCGGCTTTGAAGTACTTGTTCTCGAAACAAGATGCTAAACCCCGTTTACTTCGTTGGGTCTTGCTTTTGCAAGAATTTGATATTGAGATCAAAGATAAAAGTGGGGCTGAAAATGTTGCCGCCGACCACTTAAGTAGGCTCGAAAACCCTCACCTTGAGGAGTTGAAGGAGCATGAGATTAATGATTCTTTTCCCGATGAGTTTTTGATGCAGGTGGAGGAGGAAGAGGCACCTTGGTATGCCGACATTGCTAATTATTTGTGTGCATGAATTTTGCCCAAGGGATGGTCCTCTCAACAAAGAAAGAAATTCTTTTCCGAAATCAAGCATTATTTTTGGGAGGAGCCATATTTGTTTAGGGTATGTGCGGATGGCATGATAAGAAGGTGCATTTCGGGTGGTGAGACTCGAAAGATATTGGATGAATGCCACTATGGACCAACCGGTGGGCATTATGGGTCATCGGTGACGGGGAAGAAAGTGTTTGATGTGGGTTTCTATTGGCCTACAATTTTCAAGGAGGCTCAAACACTTGTTGAGACATGTGATGCATGTCAAAGGAAAGGAACTATCACCAAAAGAGACGAAATGCCCCAACAATCCATTCAAGTTTGTGAAGTCTTCGACGTGTGGGGTATTAACTTCATGGGTCCATTTCTGCCATCCAACAAGTGTCTCTATATTTTGGTTACGGTTGATTATGTCTCAAAATGGGCCGAAGCAAAAGCTTTGCCAACCAATGATGGCAAGGTGGTGATTGATTTCTTGAAGGCTTTGTTTAGCCGATTTGGTATGCCAAGAGCTTTGATTAGTGACCGGGGCACTCATTTTTCCAACCATCAATTGGAGAAGGTTCTAAAAAGATATGGGTCACTCATCGTTTCTCGACTTCCTATCACCCACAAACTAGTGGGCAAGTTGAGAACACCAACCGGGTGTTGAAGAGAATATTAGAGAAGACCGTTGATGGGAATCCAAAGTCATGGTCCAAGAATTTAGATGCTGCTCTATGGGCATTTCGAACCGCTTTCAAGACTCCCATCGGCACTACACCATACCGACTTCTCTATGGCAAGACTTGCCATTTACCGGTAGAGATTGAATATAAGGCATTTTGGGCCTTAAAGCATTGCAACATGGATTTAGTGGAAGCCAGTGAAATGAGAATGTTGCAACTTCACGAACTTGATGAGCTTAGACATGGTGCCTACGACAATTCGTTGTTGTACAAAGAAAGAACAAAAGTGTGGCACGACAAGAAGCTCAAAAGGAAGGACTTCAAAGCGGGAGATAAGGTATTGCTATTTCTCTTTAAGTTCAAAATCCACCAACCGAAGCTTACATCTAGGTGGAATGGGCCGTTTGTTGTCAAGCATGTATATCCCTCGGGATATGTCGAATTGTATCGGGAAAATGGAAGTTCGTTTATTGTGAATGGACACCGTTTGAAGTTGTATCATGAAGAAGAAGTTGGGGAGGGAGCCTTGATCGAGGAGCTCCAACTTTTCGTTTGAAAAATGAGGTTTGATCGAGTCAAGCTAATGACTCGTTAATAAACAAAGCGCTTCTCGGGAGGCAACCCGTGAGTTTTTAATTAATTTATTTATTTTCAGTAGTTTTGTTCTATTTTTATGTTTTTCGTTGAGAATTACAGGTGAGAAATGATTTTTGGGTGTACCGGAATGTGTATTGTGTGTCAAAAGGTCCACAAACTGAAATCTGCAGCTTTTCGTAACGAAAAGGACTTTTTACAAAGAAACTCGCGGCGCGAGGTTGGAGGGTTCGAGGTCAGAGCTTTTTCTCGCGAGCATGAGAGATCAAAATCGCGACGTGAAGTGTTTGATTTGTGAAGGAGCTCGCGGCTCGAGGAAGTGAGTCGCGACGCGACTGGGTCCAAAACAGAAAAACTCGCGGCGCAATAAACGGGCTCGTGTTGAGCGTCCATTTTGTGATAAAAACCCATATCGAAAGGCTTCATTTCAATATCTATTTGAGTTAATATTCCGGAACTATCGATACTTAATGGATTCTATGTTTACGCAGGTTCACGGAAGATGCGAGTGAGGGTAAATGGCATCAAGTGACTCAAGATGGAAGCCTATGAAGTTACAAGACACAAGGAGGTGATTCGGAAGTCGAACGAAGCAAAACGAGAAGCAGCAGGAGCTGCCAGCGCCGTTGGCACCTTGCCAGCACCGCTGGCCCATGCCCAGCGCCGCTGGAGCCCAACCAGCGCCACTGGGCGGCCCAGTTCAGCAACCGACTTATTTCACTATTTTGTATTAATGTTGAAAATGATCATGATAAGGAACCTTTAGATGCCTACTATTGCCTTAGGAGTTTAAGTCGTTTTTGGTATAATGAAGGCGTGGATATGAAAGCTAGGTATGGAAAAGGTTTGAATGAGTTGCATAGGGAAACTAAGCTTGAAGAACTAGAGAAGATCTTAGAAGAGACTGAAAGAGGTATAGAAAAAGGTGATAAGATACTAGTTAGGGTAAACAAATGGCCCATGCCCAGCGCCGCTGGAGCCCAACCAGCGCCACTGGGCGGCCCAGTTCAGCAACCGACTTATTTCACTATTTTGTATTAATGTTGAAAATGATCATGATAAGGAACCTTTAGATGCCTACTATTGCCTTAGGAGTTTAAGTCGTTTTTGGTATAATGAAGGCGTGGATATGAAAGCTAGGTATGGAAAAGGTTTGAATGAGTTGCATAGGGAAACTAAGCTTGAAGAACTAGAGAAGATCTTAGAAGAGACTGAAAGAGGTATAGAAAAAGGTGATAAGATACTAGTTAGGGTAAACAAATTCCTAGACAACTTAGGGTGGAATGATATAAAAGATCAAGCCTTAACTAAGTATAACCCTTATTTATCCACCTCTGCCCTAGGAGACCCGACAATCTTTAAGGTTCACGGTGGAATACAAGCATATCTAGGATGTGAAGCCTTTATAGATGCTAGAGCAACAGTGAACATACTTCCCTTATATCACCCGATGGAATACGTTGGTAAGGAAATAGGGAAAGTAGCTTGGGAGGATAAAATGGTCTACCTTTTTAGGAATATTAAAATTAGAGTCCGAGGATTTGTTAAGGATGTAGTGTTTTACATAGATGGACTGAGATTCTCGACAGAGTTCTTTGTAGTGAAAGAAAATGCGGTCACTAGGAACAATGTGATTTTAGGTCAACCATTTTTAAAGACCGCATGTGCTGATATAAATGTCGAGTTAGGAGAATTGATATTACAGTCTGGGATTAATATATTGAAGGTTAATAAGAAGGACATAAGTGAGGATAATCCCTATGGTTTTGACTGTAAGACTAAGCTTTGCCAGGGGCAAGGAGAAAGGATGAACATCGAGTAATATTTGGAGGATAGGTCTGACATTTATATTCGATTCAACCCCACGGGAACCGGCCCCCGGCCGACCCCGTATTCTTCCTCAACCTAGTTCCTAGGCCGAGTCCGGCTGAAGACTCGTTAAACTTAGCGCTTCTTGGGAGGCAACCCAAGCCGTATTTTTATTTTCATTTTTAGGAATATGTGACTAATTGCAATTAAGTGAATTGTTTTAAATTTTATCATTTGTGACCTATTTTATGAGTATGTGTTTAGAATCACAGATGCAAGCTTTCAATGGATCGAAGAAACAAGTAACTTATTGCAATCGTATTTTGTTTTTATTTTATTTTATGTTTTAGCTTGTTATTTCCATTTTGATATTTTGATTGAAGTGTGCAGTAGTATCTAGCTTTGTATTCTGAAGAAAACCATGCACTTGGTCTAAAGCTAAGTGTGGGGGAATGCCGGAAGCAAATCGTGAAGGAAAATCAGACGTCAAAGCACGTACAGGACTCAAAAGCGCCGCTAGGAGACATCCAGCGCCGCTGGGAAAGCCACCTGGGCTTCCCAGCGCCACTGGACCTACACCTGTGCAGATCCAGCACTGCTCCCACTTGTCCAGCGCCGCTACCAGCTTGCCATCGCCGCTCCCAAGTCCAGTCTGCACACCAGATCGCGAAAAATCCAAAAAAAAAAAAACAAGAAAATACCAAAAAGAAAAGAAGATGGAGAAGCATCAATGGATCGCCATCAAATGGAGCCAACTCAAGTCTTTGAAGATCTTTATCATTCAAGTCGCTCCACAAATGCCATCTTCAACAACATTCATGCAATTTAAGCCCGGGAAGTTTCGTTAATCCTTTATCTTATCGTGTTTTTCCTATTACCCTTTCTTTTATGTGATGTTTAGTACAACGAGGACGTTGTACAATTTAAGTGTGGGGGGATGGAATAGGAAAAACCCGTGGTTTAATTGCTTGATAAATCATAAGTTTTCTACTACTTAATTCATGCAAATTTAAAATTTTCTTGTGTCTAAAAACATTTTGAAAATATAAGCTTTGCAAGTAGACAAAAGATGACGATAACTAAGCAATGTTAGCTTTGGTAGATGAACGGTTAATTAGGACTGTTAGTTTAACTATAGATTTGTGGCTGTTCATTTTTTCAAATGGATTAGAGCTTAGACTGAAACTGAATGTGATTATGTTTGCCATAGCACATTTAACCGGACTTTAATATGCCTAGCAATTAGAGCTATCTAGTCATTAGTATAGGTGTATTAATTGGACTTAATTATATACGTGCTTGTGTAGGAACTAGTTTAGACGTATGGTTCGCCTTAATTCTTACACTGTTGATTGTGAACTAGTTGCATGCGGAGTAAGTGTATGAGTCATCTGGGGTCTCTGATAATATCTATTGCATGAATAATGTAGTATCTTAAGAAAGGCAATCAGTAGATTAAATTAAAAAGAGTTCAAAGAACTAATAACGAGTAAAATCTATACGCATCAAGTTATGTCGCTTTGCGCGTGGGAAACCACCGACCTGTCACCGCTGTCTTGATGTAAGGTATAAACTCTAACCATTAGTTGAGTTATGTCGCTCTGCGAGTGGGGAACCACCGACCTGTCACCGTTGTCTCAACTATTAAAGATGATAATATCGTATAACTGCTTTAGTGTTTAGCTAGTTAGCATGACTGTAGTGTGAGAGTATGTCTAAGTAGTGACTCACAAGTACACAAACGATGAAATGTAAATGCCTTGCTAGTAGCTAGTAGTTCTGATTGCTATACAAACCTTAATTAAGTGCTTAACTAGTTAGCAGAAGGAAGTAAGATTGAGCTGTAAGACATGTGGAATTATAGAGCGGTTTTAGAGGTATTAACACAAATATAAGGTTAACTTTTAGTTTTGATTGACTGATTATCTCGCCTCTAGCTATAGCTTACTGATTTTGTCTAAAGCTTTCTCAAATCATTTGCATGACTAATCTTTGAAATGATTTTATAAAGTAGAATAACTTGAACACTTAAGTTGTCCGTTCATCATTGTTTTATTTTTCTTGGACTATTTGCTTGAGGACAAGCAAAGACTTAAGTGTGGGGGTATATGATGAGCGTCCATTTTGTGATAAAAACCCCTATCGAAAGGCTTCATTTCAATATCTATATGAGTTAATATTCTGGAACTATCGATACTTAATGGATTCTATGTTTACGCAGGTTCACGGAAGATGCGAGTGAGGGTAAATGGCATCAAGTGACTCAAGATGGAAGCCTATGAAGTTACAAGACACAAAGAGGTGATCGGAAGCCGAACGAAGCAAAACGAGAAGCAGCAGGAGCTGCCAGCGCCGCTGGAGCCCAACCAACGCCGCTGGGCGGCCCAGTTCAGCAACCGACTTATTTCACTATTTAAGCCGAAGCAACCCTCAAAACCCTAAGGGAGAGCCGATTCAGCAGCCCTAGCCGCCCATATTCAACCCTAGGTCGACTTTGCAGATTCCAATGAGGTTTTGGAGCTTCTAACACCTTCTGATCTTCATCCTCAACCTAGATCTACTCTTTTATTTTACTTTCAGTTGGTAAACAATATCTTTCATCTTTTCAGACTTTGTTATTCCTTTAATAATGTCAGGCTAGTAGGCTGAATACTTGTTTGGATCGATGTGATCATGTAGACGTTTATCTATTTTACTTTATTTGTTAGATCTGTTGGAGTGTGTTTTACTGTTTATCGTAGATCCATGTTTTACTAGTTCTTCATATTAATATAGGTTCTATATCTGCATGTATTGATTTAATTCTGATGATCGGTCTATAACCATACACTAGGATTAATACATAAGGATAGAAAACACTAGTCGGTCTTTAACTAGATGTAAAAGGTGATTCACTTGTAACCGAGGGATCCAGAACCATAGTAATTAGAAGAATAGAACATGATGCTTAACAATGTCAGACGCGATCCAGTGACTTGGAAACGAGCACTGTGGTCACCGAAGAGAATTACTATCTGGTCATGGCTTAAGAGCCGGGTAACTTAAAGATGAACTAGTAACACAAACTTTAGGTCATTAATGCTTAAACAATGAATCTAACGAGAATTTGTTTATAGAGTAGTGTGAGTCTAGGGACAACACTAGTTACTTAGGCAAAGTGAATCTAATGAGAATCTGAGCCGTGATGAAGTTTCCAACAGTCTAGCAAGTAGGTAGAATGATATTTGGTCGTACCATGAGATCTGAGATGCCAAACAAGTATTTTAATTTAATTATTGTTATTTGTTTTTTCAAACTATTTTCAAACTAAGCCTCTCGCTGAATAAGCGGTTGTGGCTTCTATTTACTTTTCAGTTATTTTAATTAGTTTAATAGGAAATCGTGACAACCCCCAACCGCTAGAATTACACGTATTACTACATTAGGTAAAGCAACGCGTCCCTGCGAACGATCCTGTATTTATCACTTAACTATACTACATCTGATCGGGTCCCCTGTCCGTTAAGGTGTGTGTGTTTGTGTTTTAAGATAATTACTTGTACAACATTTTTATAAATTTAAACACTAAGAAAAACAAACCCCATCAGCTCGCGGCGCGAGTTGGGAGTCCTCAAGGTCAGAGCGTAAACTCGCGGGCGCGAGAATACCAAGTCGCGGCGCAAGGGAGTGAGCTGGTCGCGGCGCGTGTGGGCGAGTCTCGCGGCGCGAGTGAGGGGTGGCCAGGTAAGTTTTTCTTTTCTTTTTGACTTAAAAAAAAATTGGGACTAAAAATAAACCACAGGAGCCGATCCATTTCTATTTCTTTCACTCTTTCTCTCTTTTTTTCTTCTCTTCTCCAATCACACACACACATCACGACACACACACACTTAAGAGTGGATTTCTTTTCTTCATCTTCTCAAGATCTTCTTCTCTTCATCCCCATTCCATCATCATCATGTCAAGAGGGGTATGTATTCTCATCTCTTTTCTTTTTAATTTTTTTATAATTAATTAGGGTTTTAATTATTTCTTTAATTTTCTTTTAATTGATGCTAGATTATTGTATAGTTGTGTGTATATTGTTGTTTAATTCACTTAGAGTTGACTAATTTTTTGATAATCTTAGAAATCCTAATTAGGGTTCATATTAATTCAATTTGGGGGTTTTTAAGATTTAGTTAACTTTAAGTTCTTTTAATTTAAATTAGTTATTACATTGTTGCTTAGAGTTAATTCCCATCCAGAAAATCCAAAAAAAAAAATAATTAAAAAAAAAAAATTAAAAAATCTGAAAAATGAAACTGAGCTCGCGACCAGGGGGACTCGCGGCACGAGTTTCTGTTCTGTTTGCCCGTTTTTGTCGTTTCTTCGTTTTAGCCTTCCATTATCGCTCCTTAGTGCCTCCCTTTTACTTATTTAGTATATTTTTGGTTGTTTTGACAGAGGCAACAGGTTGTGCAAAGGTACGAGGGGCGGGTTTGGCCACCCAATTATCAGTTTGACTACGTTGATGCAAGCTACAATGCTCCTTCCGAAAAACCGAGCAAAAAGATTGGGGAACTGAAACAACCGACCCATCCTTGGCTTAAATTTAAGGATGTTCCGAAGGGGGAACGTTAGGCTTACTTGAATAAGTTGTGTGAAATTCAGGATTACACGTTGACCGCCCCTCGGACCATGGATTGGCAAATGATTAGGCAGGCGGATCTTATGGGGTATTTTGAACAACGGATGAGAACCGAGTTTGTGGAAAAAGACACGGGTCGAAGGCGGCATATACCGATGTGGAAACACATTTTTGAATTAAGAAAGACGGCGGTGACAGAATGGTGTCAAGAGTTCTATTCTACTCTTCAGGTGGAGGACCTACCTATTGAGGACTTTTCAGAGGATCGGGTGATCCATTTCAGGTTGGGGGGTAGGCAGCGCCACTGCACTGTTTATGAGTTTGGGTATTTATGTGGTATGCTCGAGAGGCAGGATTTCATTCATGGGTTGGTGGAGCCGTTTTTAGACCAGAGTGCATTTGATATCTCTTTCTTTGATGATGATGTGTCGTTTGACACATATTGGTTTAGCATTTCAGGGAAGGAGAAATCATTATTTCACCCAGAGGTTTTTCGTTTTTCCTTTTCTACATTTTGCATTTTTCCCTTTTTCCCATTATTCGCCTTAGTTATTCGTCCATTGAGGACAATGTACAACTTAAGTGTGGGGAGGGGGATGGTAAATTGGAAAAATGAAATTTTTTGAAGTTTCCTTTCTTTACTAGCATTTTGGTTATGTTTTTAAATTTTTGAGGCAATAGGTTTTGTGCAAAGACGAGAAATGAGGTGAACTTGAATTTTGCTTAATCTAGGATAGAACTTGAGATTAGTTACCTTTAGCTTTCCTTTCCTAGTGCTTGTGGCATTTCATCGTTCCAAGGGGTCATAGGCTTGTTCCAAACTTCAAATAATCTAGGTTGCTTGCAAATTGTACCTTAATGATGAATCAAATGTGAATAATAGCTTCACTAGATGATGTATTGGTAGGCACCGCTTGAGGTTTTCCATTTGATTTTGCAACTTGTGTGCATGAAAAGCTTGAAATGTATTTAATATGCTTGTGGTAATTTGACTTAACATATGGTTTACACACCGGATGTCCGGTCCTTAATTCTTATGTTATAGGGTGTGGCTCTAGTCATTATGTTTGGTCTTTATATCGGGGTGTCTGGGGTGCTTCGGCATCAAACGGGTGGCACATGCGGGAATGCGCTTAATCTTTTTCAATAGTCTAATGCTAATGTGGTCTTTGAGATTCGAACAAGTAAGTCCTTGGGGTAACTTCGTTTTACCTAGCTCACCTAAAGCTTCCAACTTGGGATGGGTTGTCAGAAAGTTCGCTACACGGGTCTCATCGAAAATCACGGGTGTTAAATTATAAAACTTTTTATTCTTGCATGTGTTTGTGTTTAGAGCATGGTCTCTGGATATGCAACCCAACCTTGAGTTCAGGCGTATGTCTCTTAACGATACTCACGTATCCGTAGCGAACCGCTGGCCGGACGCTTAAAGTACACTTTCGTATGATCACCCGATGTGTGGATAGAGTTGCAATTCTAGACCGTAGGAGTATGTTTTGTCAAGGGACTCATAAGTATACTGTAATGAAAACCTAATGGAAACCCAATGGCGTGAGTGTTTAAGTGGACAAATATACCAATAATCATTGTGGAATATTGCTTATGTTGCCAATAATAATTGTGAAGCTTGCTAGTAGATTATATGTTTAGTAGGAACGAGCTTAAGATCAATTGGAAAGATAGAAATGTTAAAGAGGTGAACACAAGCATAGGGAGGATTCTAATTGTAACTGAAAGATGGTTTTGCCCTAGATTAGTAGAATTTTCTGATTTCGTCTAAAACTTTGCTCATTAGTTTTTAAATGCATTTGCTTTTGGTATTCGACACCGCTTGGTAGGAAACTTCCCATATAACCATGTATTGAATCTTGATTTGTTTGGTTATTGAGATTGATTAAAGTGCATACTTGCTTGAGGGCAAGCAAGGTTTAAGTGTGGTGAGGTTTGATGTGTCTCAATATATACATATTTCTCACATCTTATTTGGACGTTTTATACATGTTTTATAGTCGTTTATACATGTTTTGTGGTGCTTTATGGTATTTGCTAGTGATTTCAGGTCTAAGGCAGGTATATCACTTACAAATGGTAGAAAACGACTTGGGAATGGTCCATATGCACTTACGGATGAGTCTTGCTGAAAAATGTAGCCGAAACGTCAAATCCTGAAGGAACTCGCGGCGCGAGTGGGGTACCTCGGGGCGCGAGTCAGCACAATACTCCAGTCGCGACGCGACCTGGATTCCTTGCGGCGCGAGTTCTGGGTCTGTGTTCAGCTGATCGAGTTTTTGGACTCCTCACGGCGCGAGAATGATCCATCGCGGCGCGAGCTTGAGCTGACATCACTATTTTCTCTCTCCTGGGGTATAAATACCAACTACCAATCAACCCTTGACCTAATCTTGGACACTTTGAGCTCACACACTTTACTCCAGCCGTTTTTGAGGGTTTTCTAAGGGTTTCTCACTACTCCAACTCATTTGAAGATTTGAAGATTAATTTTGGCTCTTGTTTAGTGATTGTAGCTACCTTGTTACCTCGATTTGGATTTATTCTCTATTTTGGTACATTATGTTCTCCTTTTTATTTGAATTTTTAGCTCTTTTCATTATGAGTAGCTAAGTCTCTATACATCTATGAAGATGAAGTGAAACAATTAGTTATGGTTGCATAATATTTTGAATTCAAGTTGGTTTTACTTAACATTTTGTCAAGATCTTAATGAAGTGATTTCTTTTACTTAATCTTGTGTTCTTGGTGATATTTGTGTTTTTCGTTAGTGGTACTAGTTGAATACAAGTATTATTTTAGTTGTTTGTCTATGAACAACTCTTGCTAGGTCATGGTATGATAGTAAAGATACAAGTTTAATAGAAATTATTTTGTTAAGTGGATTTAACGGTTGGTGGTACCACGTTTCTTTCACAAAGATAAAATTGTTATTTAAATAATCAAACAAACTAGTTAGTTCAAGGAATTGTAATAGGGTTGGTGGTACCACTTGTTGCAAGAAATTGAGTTGATTAGGTGATTGAGTCGGTTTTACAAACGTAGGTGGTACCCGCTTGTGTTTTGTCTTGTCACGATTATTATTACCGACATTTAATGAATTTTGAGCTTAACTTATATGCAACCTAGACTTTTTGTGGAGCGGATTTGACATAGATGGTTTGTTAATTATTGTTTACAACTCAAACTATTTTCTCGTGCTCTCGTTAATCCGGTTGAGTACTTTATTTTTCTCGTTAATTACTTAGCTTTCAGAAACGCAAAGTGACAATTCGATCACACCAAACCTTTTACTCGTTTCACATTTTTACAACCTTTAGTGCAACATTCAGTCCTTGTGTTCGATCCTGGTCTTGTCAGTTAGCTATATTACATACGAACGGGTACACTGCCCGTAAGTGTGTTGTAGTCAGTTAGCGGTAGATCTTGTTATAAATTTTTAAACTAGATTTCACACATCAAAATCCTTACACATTACTTTATCATAAACCATTTTAACATATTTGGTAATAAAATCATTCAATATTATTCATCATGTTTTTGTTTCCCATCTTGTTTACACTGAAACGTTATGTTGGTGAAAGAATAGTCCAAGGAAAACATGGAGGTGACCTTAAATGCTCCAAGGTTTTTCTCTTGTGTTTCTGGGCTTAAAATTAACTTCGAGAAACCTTTTATAATCGACATTGGAATCCAAGATTCAGAGGTGAAGCATTTGACCATTGTTTCTGGGTGTAAAGCTGAATTTTGACCTTTCAAATATCTAGGCATTCCAATTAGTGGTAGTCCAACGCAAGTCAACAGTTGGAATCTAATTATATATATATATATATATATTCCAAAAAAAGATTAGCTAGTTGGAAAACCAATCTATTATCTATTGGTGGCAGGTCTACACTCATCGGTCGGTTCTTGGATCCATGGGGGTTTATTTCCTTTCTATTACCCGAATGCCCAAAACGGTAAATAAAAAACTAGAGAGACTTGATCTTCTTTTTCTGGGGTGGATCGAGCAAAAGAGAAAACTCGCCTGGGTAACCCAGGCTGGGTTAAATGAGGATTTGTTTCGACTGCAAAAGATGACAAGGGTACGGGTTTTGGAAGTCAATTGATAATGAAACATGCACTTTTATGGGGTTGTATGGCTCTCTCTAAGCCTCAAAGTTTTTGTGGTCGGGTGCTTGTTGCTATTCATGGTGAAGAATGCTTTTCTAATCTTTCAGCTAAGAACAACGGCTTATCGTATAGAATTGTTAAAACTTTACGAGCCTTACATGATATCCCGTCCATTAACTCAAAAATTATTAGTTGCAAAGTAGGTAATGGTCAGCACACTAAGTTTTGGAAGGACATATGGTGTGGGGATTACACTATCGGTCATAGCTTCCCGAGACTCTATGCACTAGATTACGATGAAAATTGCACGGTTATCAGCTCTTAAGAGGGCACAGTTTGGAGATAGAAACGATGTAAATCTCTTAGATCTACTCAAGAGTTGGACCTTTTGCATCAATTGACTAGCAGCCAAACCGTGTTGGATTGTTATAATAAAGAGGATAGATTGGTAGGGAACTTATCTAATTTGTCCTTAATAAATTAATTTACATCATATCCTTATCTTACTAATTTACATTTTAAGTCACTGTCTTCTAAAATATTTCACTACCACCTGTATTTCAATTTACACCACTTGATGCCGACACCACCACCAATAGTCGTCAAAATCACCGGGCCCCGTCGCGGCCACCACCGCAGCATTGCGTGGGTACAATGCTAGTTTATATATAAATACGTAGGAATAATTATATAGTTTGCACTATTCAACTATTACAGCATTATATATATATATTAAAAACTTATGTAAATGTACAAGTTCTTTATGCAGAATGTACAACTACTTTTTATTTTTACCAAATTTCATTTTTACTCTTCTAAATTTCTATCCTTTAACTTTTGTCTCCTCATATTACGACTATACCTTGAACTTTTGTTTTTTTATTTTTACTCCCTAAACTTTTTATCTTTTAATTTTTGATCCACATCAAAGTTTTCGTTTTCAGCTTTCCGACACCAAACTTTTGGTTTCTCTCATGTTTCTATCAAACAACTTTCACACGTTTACGGTTTACCTTTAAACATTTTTTTGATTATTTTCCTTGGTTTCATTATATATAACGTTTTTTAATATATAATAATTTTATCTTTACGTTAATGTAACATTTAAGACAAGACACTATACTAAATCACCGTCGTCAGTTCATATGTGCATTAGTATATATTTTTTTATGTTTTTCATCATTTTTATTCTTATTATTCTTATACGTTATTTTTATTATTGATACATGTTTTATTGTTTTTTTATATAATATGAGTTAGAATATTTGACATAAATGTATTTGTATCACACTAATACTATTATATATTGTTTGTATCCAAAACTTTTTCGTGTAAAAAACATGTTTCGCAGCAACGCGTGCCGATACAATGACTGGTAGTCTAGTAAATAAAAATATAAATTGAGGGTTTTAATCATTTAAAACCTTGGAAATTGATGAGATCCAAAGGCCAAATCTCAGCCCTTGGATCAAAAGCGGTCAACAATCCATTTATTTAAAAAAAACACATAAGGGTAGTATTATAATTTGGCACATTATCTCATTCCCCTGCTATCTCTTCCTAGTTCCACACACACACACACACAGGTCTCTCTCTCTCGCTCCCCCCTTCTGGAAAATCACTAGCAGCAACACCATTACCACCACCACCACTACCACTACCACCACCGTGTTCATGTCACCACCGCGTTCCAATCGACATGGCACAATCATCGTTGCCTCTGTCGTCGTCATCATCTCCATCAGTCATCATCAATTGACCTTGAATATGTTAATAACAATGGAGGATCTATTGAATATGAATATATGGCTTTTTGTTATGTAAATTCAAAATTTGTCAGGTGATAATCAAATGTAATTAGATAACATGTGATTAGATCTATTCTAACATTTGAATTTGTTAAATTTTTAGTTATTTAATTGACTTTGTTGTTTGGTACAATATTGCTTACAAGGTGTTTGATGAAATGTCTAAACCAAAGTTTCTTATATATGATTTAGTATCAAATCACATTTAATCGAGTATTGCATACAATGTGTTTGATGGAATGTCTAAACCAAAGTTTAATAATATGGTTTAATCACTTTTAGGATTCTGAATCAAATCAAATTTGATTGGTCAAACCAATCAAACTTGATTGGTCAAGACAAACACATATGATACGAAATACAACACATTCAAGTATACAATCAAATTTGATTGTGTATATGTTTGTTGATATAAACTCCATTTGTTTGTGTAAATGTATGAATAAAATCAAATTTGATTTTGTATAGCTTTTTGAAATTGTACGTACACAATCAAATTTGATTGTGTATAGGTTTGTTGATATAAACTCCATTTGTTTGTGTAAATGTATGAATAAAATCAAATTTGATTTTGTATAGCTCTTTGAAACTGTATGTATACAATCAAATTTGATTGTGTATACGTTTGTATATATAATATCTATGTGAGGCATGACAAATGCACCACAACCCTCAACCTTCAAACCCCAAACCATAGAGCTTGTTATCGTAGGGGTAATACGCATTCTAAAACCCTAAAATGGCCTTCGACCATGTTTTACCCTTTCGAGGAAGGGACGTGTAAAATCAAATTTAATTCAAAGTGGGGAATCATGATTACGAGGTCTTCGACCACCGCTCTAGGGTTTAGGGTTTGAAGGCCAAGGGTTAGCCTACCCAAGGCTAACCCTTGTAACCCTTGGCCTTCAAACCATAAACCCTAGAGCTTGTTATCGTAGGGATAAGACGCACTCTAAAACCCTAAAAGTACCTTCGGCCCTGTTTTACCCTTTCGGGAAGGGACGTGTAAAATCAAATTTGATTCAGATGGGAAGTTGAGGCTGATATGATTAGTTTTTGGAAAAAACTTGTTGTGGCTAAAAATGTGATGTTGTATTGATCGATCAAACATGATTAGTTTTAATAGGAGATGGTAGGGTTGATCCGTGATATGGAATGATTTGTGACCATCGTAATTTACGTTACAATCATATTTGATTGAATACAAAATTTGATTGTTTCTGTACACAATCATACTTGATTGAATACAGATTTTTTATTGTTAGCAGATTATATAACAGACATTTAAACAGATTCAACTACATAGGTCTATTAAACTACAAAAGCATTCAGTTTAACATTATTACAATAAACTTGATTGGTCAATTTAAACAAATTTGCATTTCAGTATACAATCAAATTTGATTCGTTAAGTCAATCAAACTTGATTGGTTAAGGTGAACACATTTGACGCAAAATTAAACACATACAAGTATATATATAATCAAATTTGATTGATTAGGGCAAATATATTAGTATTCCATTATACATACAATTTTAATTTGATTGCTCAAGTCAATCAAACTTAATTGATCAATGCAAATACATTTGACATGGAATCAAACACAATATAATATACAATCAAATTTGATTAACTAAGCCAATCAAATTTGATTGGTCAAGGCAAACTCCCTAATCGTGAACCCCAATCCGAGGGAATTGGATTGGTAATAATCTGTGTACAATCAAATATGATTGGTTGTATAATCAGTAAATACGTATATAATCAAATTTGATATAGTACATGCATACACTTTGGTTTAAACATTTCATCAAACACTTTGTGGGAAAAACTCTTCTAAGAACTTTTAAACAACAACAATCAAGGATACAACTTCTTATCATATGAAAAATATAAATCATATAAAAAAACTAACAATCATGGGTAAAAATGGTTTGCTTATCCATTTTTTATATATATAAACAAAAACTAACTCCTAAAATCTCACTCTAATAATATTCAAAACATCATCATCCATCTGTTGTTGCTGCTAGTGGTTTGAGGTGGAGATCGAGAAGATGGTGGTGGTTGTTGTCGCTAGAGGAGGAGCGGGAGAGTCACTATAGAAAAGAGCGCGTGCGAGAGAGAGAGAGAGAGAGAGAGAGAGAGCTGTGTGTGTGTGTGTGTGTTGGTGATGGTCGGAGATGGTGGTGGTGGTGGTCATCATCTATAGAGGAGGAGGAGGAGGAGGAGAGGAGAAGAAGAGAGGAGAGAGAGAGAGAGAGAGAGAGAGCGCGTGTGTGTGTGTGTGTGTTTTGCTCATGGGGGAAGAAGTGAGGCTGATGATGAATGAGTAGGTTTTTTTTGGTACAAATTACCATATCACCTTTCCGTGTTTTTTTTAATTAGTTATAAGTTTTGATCCTAGTTATTGATGGGGATGATCCAAAAGCCAATATTTGATCCTTAAATCTCAAGCAAAATTAAAGTTTTTTAAATAAACAAACCACTTTAAGTTATAGCAAAATTCAATAGAAATGTATTTGTTTATCATTGCTTAAAAGTTCATGTAAAGTCAAACATGAATGAATACGGATAGTCATATCAGAGTGGATTGCATTAGATGACATTGCCTTAATATTCAAAGATAGATAAATCATTGTCTTGAAATCGTGGTTGATATCGCTATCTACATCTCGGATTCACACTTGCAAAATTGTCCGACTTATTTAGTTATGTGGTTAAAATAATTATAATTATATTAGATATTTATATTGAATATAGTTTAGTCATATTTACCGTTTTTATATCCATCATGTAAGTTAAATTATAGTAATTTAATACATTATGTTATATCTATGATAAATAAAGAGCAATATAAATGATAGCTTTCAGATATTTTTATGTGATTTATATCGATATATATATAGATTAGTTCATTTAATATGTATAAATGATAATAATGAAAATCATATATTTTTTAAAGTTTTTGTTAACTTAACTTTTGAACCTTGTTATTTGCAAGCCAAAATTTAATTTGAACGTTGGTTATGTTTTGATAGCCAAAGTTTGTTTTGAATGTGGGTTGAATTCATTTGTAAACAATAAAATTGGTAAAAACCAGAAAATTAATCACAGCTATCAATTTTCAAGATCCAGATGTACTTTCTTTCTCTTCACTCCCTCTTCTAATCCCGTTTTCCAGAATCCGGTGACATCTCCGGCGGTCATCTTTATCTCCGGCAGTGGCGGCGTCATCTCCGGCGATAATCAGTTCGTTTTCCGGTGGATACGGTACGAGCGTTGCCCTTATCCGTTCTAAAGGGGTTGTCACCGGACGCATATGAGAATGATATGAATTTGATGGGCGGCGATCCAAGAGATGGTGGTGGTTGGATACGGTACGAGCTCCGCTCTTGCCGACGTCGTGGCTAGAAGAGAAGAGAGAAACAGATCGCGATGGTCGTGGTGGTGGTGGTCGCCGTCGCCATCGCCGGAGGATGATGGTGGTGGTCGGAGATGATGGTAGTGGTGGTGGTGGTCAGAGATGATGATGTTGGTGGTCGGAGATGATGATGTTGGTGGCTGAAGAAGGGAGAGGAGGAAGGAGATGATGGTGGTGGCCGGAAAAGAGGAAGGAGGAAGGAGAAGGGTATTTAATCCTAGCCTTTAGATCAATAAAATGAATGGATATGATTTGTTTTCTAGTTTTCACAAAAAAATTAGGTTGTAAATGAACATTTCATTTTTGAATGTATGATGTGTTTAGGTTTTCTAAAGTTAAGAATGTATATACGTTTATTAGAAAGTCCAAATTACTGTTAATGATTTATATAAAACTAAAAGGGTTATCAATAACATATTGGAGATTTTTTTTTATAGCTAAATGGTAGGAGACTTTTAATTAGCCATATTTAGTAAAATGCTATAAAATATTATATCTCTAATTAAATTAAGTATACAGTGAAATTTTGTCTATGAAATGCATAAAATAAAATATATAATATATTTGTTTAAATCAACTACAAATTAGTGGATTTATTTGATCCGGTTTAATATTAGAAATTGCAACTAGCTCAACTGGTAGATGCATGGTTTTTTTACAGGTCTTGGGTTCAACTTCATAGAGTGACAAGTACTGTATGTGGGTTTCCCCTAAATAACTTGTATGTGCAGGGCTTTACCATTGTATGATGAGGTACACATGACGTCAAATACCGACTGATTGTTAAAAAAAATTAATATTAAAAATTAATGCAAGACTACATTTTTGTGAAATTTTTTGATATTGTACTATTAAGATAAGATGTTAATGGAAGGATGTTGATGGAAGGATGTTGAGATGCTTTGAAAACCCGTATAATATTAGGACCATTCCTTTAAATAATTCAAGGATTTTAAAGGTTCGTTTAATCAAAAGAATGAAAATTTTAACCACGGGTAATTTGTTGGTAAATGCTTGGTTTATAAGTGTGAAGATACTTAAGTCGTGTTTGGTTCATAAAATTTGATTAAATTGGAATTGAATTCCATTCCTTAATGTGTTTGGTTGTTCAAAGATAGAGGAATCTCATTCCGTTGGAATGTAAACATTCTTTCATTTGATGGAATTTCCATTCCTTGGGGACGGGGGAAGGAATTTGATTCTTTCCGTCACTTGAATTTTAAAAAAATCAAAAAACATTTCGTCAAATTCTATTCCATCAAATTTCAATTCCTTTGATAGATTTCATTTCTTCCAAAAAACATTTTATGGACCAAACGCACCCTTAAAAGTCTCAAGTTTGGATTTTATAGACAAAAATATAATTCTTGTGGTCACGAAGACTCCAACTATCCTCAAAGTAAATGGTCGTTTTGGTATTAATCAGAACATAAAGCAGGTCAAATGTCTAGATGAAAAATAAAATTTAAAAATCTTCAAAATTATGTAAGGTTTTTGTTTTTATATATAACCAATATCCAAGCTAAAACATACAAAGATAACCAATATCCAAGCTAAAACATACAAAGGATATCAATATATGTTCCATAACTTAAACAGAAGTTCAAACTATAGATATATTAAATATAGGGAATTTCTGGCCCCGCGTTGCGGGGCACCATTTGTCGTGTTGAAACGATTGTGTTATTTAGTATACTTGCATTGAATTAACAAACATTCTGTCATGGATAAGTTTGTTTAAAAGTTTATCATATCAAATATATATTTAATATATTTATTTAAAGGCAAAAGCCACAATAGTTTCCGTCTGCGCATTGCGCGCTTTCAATTAGTTCGATTACTTTTTGTTATTGATGATTTATGTTTCTAAAAACTTTGACATGTAAAATATATACTTATTCAAAGACAATACCACAAAAAAGTTAATAAATTTTTTTAATATATTGTTTGGAAACCTGAAAACGATTATGTTTTGTTATTGATGATGTGTCGCTATATATATTTGTTAAAATATTTGACATATGATATGATACTTATTCAAAGACAATAGCAAAAGTAGTTTTGATATACTATTTGAAACCCAAATGAAAAAAAATATGTAAGAAACCAAGAAGTAACCCCTAAATTTTAAACCTGAAAGGGATCCAATGTGGTAAAATCTGAATATTGTTACAAAAATAGAATAAGCGTTTTCAGTATAATTATTTGAAAACCCGAAAGGAAAAACATACGGAAAAAACCAAGAAGTAACTCGTATTAGAAAACCCGAACCGGATGCGATTTGGCAAAATCCGAATAATGGTGTGAATATTGTTACAAAAAAAGAATAAACGTTTTCAGTATAATTATTTGAAAACCCGAAAGGAAAAACATACAGAAAAAATCAAGAAGTAACTCGTATAAGAAAACCCGAACTGGATGCGATTTGGCAAAATCCGAACAATGATGCGGGTTATAAGGTGAGTTACTATTCACATCTTATTCACATATTAGAGTATATAATATAATATAATTAGGAGGCTAGTTAATAGATATTAAAATAAAATATATATGATAAAATTTTGACTATTGAATCATGATAAAACTGATATATGCAAATTTATAAAGCACAACTAGATATATTGATACACAAAGATTTTTCATGATGCATAGTGACTTTTGATTAAAAGAAGATGATTGTTTTATTTGTTTTACATTAACATTTATTTTTGTAAAATGAAAATGTTTATTTTATTTAAACCATTATCTAAATTCTAAAGGTTAGATGATATAAAAAAAAGGGTAATTGGATGGAAACTCCCTGATCCCATGTACCATTTGGTACCCACTAATCCTCCAGCCAGGCTAGTGTCCAGATGATTCTCAACCACTTAATAATCCCCTGATTATCTCAAGTTTGCCTTTGGCAAGACTCGAACCCAAGACCTCCCCTGAAAAGTGGCGGCTGGTGGCCATTGGGCTATTACCCAATGGTTAGATGATATATATACATGATATATTGCCATTTTTTTATGAGAGTCTAAATGTCTAAGTAATTTGACTAACCTACTCTTGTAAATATAACCAACTCTATTGCTTATAATTAATTGTTATTAACTCGAACAAAATCACAAATATAATAAGACCCTATGCATTACCAAACAACTCTTGCTTTTATGAAACTCAAGTACTCAACCTCATGGATCAATCAAACTTTAGTTGCGTAAACTCATTATAAGAACTTTCAATACCTTCTTACAATATTTGAGTATCAACCTCATTACAAGTAAAACTATAAACTCTTTTTTTTGAAAGGTGTGGATCATTTGCTCGCAACAGAGAATCTAGCTTACGTTGTCTTAAGCGGGTCCGCGCTAGAGAACCCCCTCACCCTCAATACCTAGTAGGAGGAGAAACCACCAACTAAACTGCCCGAAGGCACGACATTTAATTGGGGTAAAACTATGCCCCCTCTGCAGGATTCAAACCTGCTTCACTGGAGGACTTTATTTGTGAAATACCTTTAAATGTCTTTCTCATGTCTCGAACTCGAGACCTCCAGCATGTAAAGCTGGTGCTCAACCACTGAGCTATAATGAGAAGTACAGTAAAACTATAAACTTCGAAACAAGTAATCCACTAGTATCCACATACATACGTTATTAAAAAATTTAAACTTTTCTTAAAAATTTATTTCTCATTAAAATTTCTCTAGACATAACTGATAACTCCGGCCTATCCGACCCAAAAGATAGAAAAACTTTAGACATTGGTTATCACCTTCAGATTTTACTTATACAATCAATTACTAACATCATTACGTCATATTCATCTGCATAAAAAAGGTGCCAAACATGAACATTGTTAATTTTGACACAATTTAACATATCTCTCCTCACCAAATTGTTCATTGCCACATGAAATCTCTCATAGTGATGATAAATAAAAAGGAAGCCATTTTTTAAGGCAGTAATTATATAAAACTTAAGAAAACCAACAAACACAACCAACTAATATACACAACAAAAGTTTACAATGGCCTCACTACATCAATCTTCCATCTTCAAGGCCTAATAAACCATTCAATCCATTTAATTAGGTGGCTGGTTCTTCATTCTACTAGATATCAAAAAATGTGAAATAACTTGAACTTTATCACAAACTTTATGCAAAATATGGGTTTTCAAAAACTTTCACCTAGCGGTGTTAAATTGCGGAAGAAAAGACTTTAAAAGTCAAACCGATAAAAACGTTTCGGTTTCTACGTTTTATTGGTGTTACATGTCATATCAAACATTAGTTCAAATGAAGACCCAACGGTTGCCCAACATTAAACAACCGTTCACACATTATTACATAAATTCGACATCAAAATGAAATGTATTCAAAAGTCTCCATAATAAGCAACTATGGGTAGCTAAGGTTCCTTCATTGCATCTACCCAAGCTCATAAGTCCTGCGTCACTAATCCATCAAGCTAAACCTGAGGGAACAACCACATTAAAGAAACAAGTGTTAGCTATAAGAATAGCTAAGTAAGATCACACTTAATTTAAAAGCATTTGTCCAATTAAAACATTTCTCCATATTTAGACAAGCTCATTAGGCACAACGCACAACACACAAACTGCATAACAACTTCATATCAATTAGGATGAATCACCCTAAATGTGCCTAACCTGCATTACTTCATTACACACGTTTAACCACATAACTGCTTTCTACATTGACTGCTTTACTACGTTTTAACTGCTTTACTACGTTTTAAACTGCGTTAATGTGTAACATAAGCTACACCCGACTAGATGACAAACCCCACACGGTTGTACATCAAGCGTCGTTAAGGAATGGCAAGCCAATCCAAGAGTAATCCGTATGTGGAGGTGGGTCAGACCCCTCGTATTACTCGCCCTGCATTATAAAGACCATGTTGCAAGGAGCCACCCAAGCAACAACTACGTCAACGCACTTAGCCGGGCTAGGGCAAGTACGGGTTAAGCTTAACACTTTCCTGCATCAAAGTTTAACGAGCTCGATCCTGCATTATTTAGTTTAGGTGACTGCATTACCTAAACATTTTCTACGTTTACTGCTTTTACGTTTTGGGCCCTTAAACGTGCACGTGTCATGGCAACTTAACGAGTCTAGTGTACTAGTTGAGCAAGCCATACAATCATGCACATATCAACAATCAACAACACACACTACATCTCAAAGCATCACAAGCTACATCGTAATACTACATAAACTGCATAACAACTTCATATCAATTAGGATGAATCACCCTAAATGTGCCTAACCTGCATTACTTCATTACACACGTTTAACCACATAACTGCTTTCTACATTGACTGCTTTACTACGTTTTAAACTGCGTTAATGTGTAACATAAGCTACACCCGACTAGATGACAAACCCCACACGGTTGTACATCAAGCGTCGTTAAGGAATGGCAAGCCAATCCAAGAGTAATCCGTATGTGGAGGTGGGTCAGACCCCTCGTATTACTCGCCCTGCATTATAAAGACCATGTTGCAAGGAGCCACCCAAGCAACAACTACGTCAACGCACTTAGCCGGGCTAGGGCAAGTACGGGTTAAGCTTAACACTTTCCTGCATCAAAGTTTAACGAGCTCGATCCTGCATTATTTAGTTTAGGTGACTGCATTACCTAAACATTTTCTACGTTTACTGCTTTTACGTTTTGGGCCCTTAAACGTGCACGTGTCATGGCAACTTAACGAGTCTAGTGTACTAGTTGAGCAAGCCATACAATCATGCACATATCAACAATCAACAACACACACTACATCTCAAAGCATCACAAGCTACATCGTAATACTACATAAACTGCATAACAATGTACTACATTAAGCAATTCTTCATTTCACTACGATAGGGTCTGCATTTCAGGTCTCATGGTCAACTACATATCCCATAATGCCTCCCGTGTAACCCGAGATACCCACATATATCATAAGTTACCGTTAAGGAAGTTATAAGTATGAAACCTTTGTTTGTTGAACCCTCAGCGTGACAAAAGTAGTGTATCTTACCTTGATACAGCTTATCAACAAGCTACAAGCACAATACAACGATGACTAGGTGTCTCCAATAACCTAGAACAAGTATAAGATCGAAAGATAAGCTAAACGACACCTTTGGTAAAATCTGGGCAGGTGGTGCGCCGCACCTTCCTTTGGTGCGTCGCAAATCGGGGTGTACCAAAAACATTTCTGGCCAGTGGTGCGTCGCACCACCCTCCAGGTGCGTCGCACTTGGAGTGTAGACCAGAAAACCCAACTTTGTTCTTTGATCAAACGAACTCCATACGAACCCATACCCCAAATCCAACCTGGGGACTTAAAATTAACCCACTTAATTGCATTTTCATCATCTATTCTCAGCCTATAAATCCTTTAATCCTTTACTTCATAAATCAATCATTTAATCACCCGAATAACATCAAATTGATGAACGTTTAATCAAATAACCCAACCCAAACCCTTATGACCTGGATTAAGACTAGTATAAGACTCACACAATCAATTCTCAACTGAGGAATACCTATATTACCTGTATTTGGTGATAAAGATCCAAGATCTAAGCAATACACGATCGATTCGGCTCCAAAACGAATAAGATCTAGGGAGAATTAAGAGAGGGAAGGGGGAAATCAACTAGGGCTTATTTGAGGGTAAGAAAATCTGCATAAAGTTCTTAATGACAGCCTTTAAACCTCTAAACCCGTTTTTGACTTTGCACACATGTCAAAACTAACCCCTAAGCTTCCTAATCCTTCATTAAATGTCACTACATAGACATTGATCTTCATATTACACACATTTATACTACATTAACATTTAGGCTTACAAGCCTCACACATAACACACATTAGCTACATATAAACATTTAAATCTAAAATAGACTTAACGACACACATAATATTGACTTAACGGCATTAGTCAACTAGTAAAGAAAAGTTTGGGATGTTACAATTACCTCCCCCTTAAGAGGATTCCGTCCCCGGAATCTCTTCATTAAGGAACAACTCGGGATGCTTTTCCTTCATTACTGCTTCAGTTTCCCACGTTAAGCTTTCTCCATGGTTATGCTTCCACTTTATCAACACGAGGTCAATCACTTTTCGGCGTAACTTCTTTTGCTTTCTTCCAATTATCGCTACTGGTTCGTCTACTATTCTCTTCATTGGGTCAATACTCACGTCTTTAATAGGAATCACACTTGACTCCTCAGCTAAACATTTCCTCAAGTAGGATACATGGAAAGTGTTGTGAATTCCATCCAATTCTGGAGGTAATTCCAACTGATATGCCACGTCTTTAATAGGAATCACACTTGACTCCTCAGCTAAACATTTCCTCAAGTAGGATACATGGAAAGTGTTGTGAATTCCATCCAATTCTGGAGGTAATTCCAACTGATATGCCACGTCTTTAATGCGTTTCACAACTTTAAAAGGTCCAATGAAACGTGGACTCAATTTTCCCTTCTTTCCAAATCGAATAACTCCTTTCCAAGGTGATACTTTCAGCATCACTAAATCACCAACATTTAAATCTAAAATAGACTTAACGACACACATAATATTGACTTAACGGCATTAGTCAACTAGTAAAGAAAAGTTTGGGATGTTACAATTACCTCCCCCTTAAGAGGATTCCGTCCCCGGAATCTCTTCATTAAGGAACAACTCGGGATGCTTTTCCTTCATTACTGCTTCAGTTTCCCACGTTAAGCTTTCTCCATGGTTATGCTTCCACTTTATCAACACGAGGTCAATCACTTTTCGGCGTAACTTCTTTTGCTTTCTTCCAATTATCGCTACTGGTTCGTCTACTATTCTCTTCATTGGGTCAATACTCACGTCTTTAATAGGAATCACACTTGACTCCTCAGCTAAACATTTCCTCAAGTAGGATACATGGAAAGTGTTGTGAATTCCATCCAATTCTGGAGGTAATTCCAACTGATATGCCACGTCTTTAATGCGTTTCACAACTTTAAAAGGTCCAATGAAACGTGGACTCAATTTTCCCTTCTTTCCAAATCGAATAACTCCTTTCCAAGGTGATACTTTCAGCATCACTAAATCACCAACATTAAACTCAATCGGTCTCCTTTTCTTATCTGCATAAGTTTTCTGCCTTTCTCTTGCCACACGCAAAGCTTCTTTAGCTATATTAACCTTTTCAGAGGTAATTTCAATAATTTCAGGACCGGTCAACTGCTTTTCACCGGGCTCCATCCAACAACTTGGAGTCCTACACCTTCTTCCATATAACATCTCAAATGGTGGCATTCCAATGCTTGCATGGTGACTATTGTTGTAAGCAAACTCAATCATCCTCAAATGATCATCCCATGCTCCACCGTATTCAAGTACACACGTTCTCAACATATCCTCCAAGGTTTGAATGGTTCTCTCACTTTGCCCATCGGTTTGGGGATGATAGGCGGTACTCAAATTTATTCTACTACCCAATTCCCGTTGAAGACCCTTCCAAAAGTTTGACACAAACCTCGAGTCTCGATCTGAAACAATAGATAAAGGAACTCCATGTTTCGCAACTACTTCATCAATGTACATCTTTGCCATTTTCGTTAAAGGCACATCTTGTCGGGTAGCTAGAAAATGAGCACTCTTCGTCAATCTATCTACAATCACCCATATCATATCATTCCCTTTCGGCGTTTTAGGTAGCTTCGTTACAAAGTCCATAGTAATATGATCCCATTTCCACTCGGGAATTTCTAATTGATGTAACAAACCATACGGCTTTTGATGGTCCGTCTTCACTCTTGCACATGTCAAACACTTTGCTACAAAATGAGCTACTTCTCCTTTAATATCCGGCCACCAATAAATTGGCTTCAAATCTGCATACATTTTGGTGACACCGGGATGTACTGAATATCTACTTCTATGGGTTTCCTCAAGGATCAATTCTCGGTTACCACCAAGCAATGGCACCCAAATTCGACCCTTGTATGTTTTGAACCCACGGCTATTAGTCTCCATCACAAGACGTTTCTTCTTCCAATTATCGCTACTGGTTCGTCTACTATTCTCTTCATTGGGTCAATACTCACGTCTTTAATAGGAATCACACTTGACTCCTCAGCTAAACATTTCCTCAAGTAGGATACATGGAAAGTGTTGTGAATTCCATCCAATTCTGGAGGTAATTCCAACTGATATGCCACGTCTTTAATGCGTTTCACAACTTTAAAAGGTCCAATGAAACGTGGACTCAATTTTCCCTTCTTTCCAAATCGAATAACTCCTTTCCAAGGTGATACTTTCAGCATCACTAAATCACCAACATTAAACTCAATCGGTCTCCTTTTCTTATCTGCATAAGTTTTCTGCCTTTCTCTTGCCACACGCAAAGCTTCTTTAGCTATATTAACCTTTTCAGAGGTAATTTCAATAATTTCAGGACCGGTCAACTGCTTTTCACCGGGCTCCATCCAACAACTTGGAGTCCTACACCTTCTTCCATATAACATCTCAAATGGTGGCATTCCAATGCTTGCATGGTGACTATTGTTGTAAGCAAACTCAATCATCCTCAAATGATCATCCCATGCTCCACCGTATTCAAGTACACACGTTCTCAACATATCCTCCAAGGTTTGAATGGTTCTCTCACTTTGCCCATCGGTTTGGGGATGATAGGCGGTACTCAAATTTATTCTACTACCCAATTCCCGTTGAAGACCCTTCCAAAAGTTTGACACAAACCTCGAGTCTCGATCTGAAACAATAGATAAAGGAACTCCATGTTTCGCAACTACTTCATCAATGTACATCTTTGCCATTTTCGTTAAAGGCACATCTTGTCGGGTAGCTAGAAAATGAGCACTCTTCGTCAATCTATCTACAATCACCCATATCATATCATTCCCTTTCGGCGTTTTAGGTAGCTTCGTTACAAAGTCCATAGTAATATGATCCCATTTCCACTCGGGAATTTCTAATTGATGTAACAAACCATACGGCTTTTGATGGTCCGTCTTCACTCTTGCACATGTCAAACACTTTGCTACAAAATGAGCTACTTCTCCTTTAATATCCGGCCACCAATAAATTGGCTTCAAATCTGCATACATTTTGGTGACACCGGGATGTACTGAATATCTACTTCTATGGGTTTCCTCAAGGATCAATTCTCGGTTACCACCAAGCAATGGCACCCAAATTCGACCCTTGTATGTTTTGAACCCACGGCTATTAGTCTCCATCACAAGACGTTTCTTCTTCCCAATGCTTTCATTGTCAATGTTATCCTTCATCAATGCCCTCACTTGTGCTTCCTTAATTCGATCAAGTAGCCCCGACTTGGCTTGAACTTGCATGCTCATCAACTTACAAGAAGAACTTTGCACCTTCCTACTTAGTGCATCCGCCACCACATTGGCTTTTCCCGGATGGTATTTGATTTCACAATCGTAATCCTTAAGTAATTCCATCCACCTTCTTTGTCTCACGTTCATCTCCTTTTGATTAAAGACATACTGCAAACTTTTATGATCGGTAAACAAAGTGCATTTCGTACCATAAAGGTAATGTCTCCACAATTTTAATGCAAAAACAACTGCGGCCAATTCAAGATCATGGGTAGGGTAATTCTTCTCATGTGGTTTCAACTGGCGGGAAGCATAGGCAATCACTTTGTCTCTCTGCATTAAGACACAACCCAACCCCGTAATAGAAGCATCGCTATATACCACTAAATCATCAGTACCTTCAGGCAAGGCAAGGATAGGAGCTTCACACAACTTCTTTTTCAACGTTTGGAATGCATTTTCCTGCTTATCGGTCCACTCAAACTTTACTCCTTTCTTTGTTAGTTCAGTCATGGGCTTGGCTATTCGGGAGAAATCCTGAATGAACCTTCTATAATATCCAGCCAAACCAAGAAAACTTTTAATCTCAGTAGGAGTCTTTGGCTGCTCCCACTTTGAAACAGCTTCAATCTTTGAAGGATCCACTTTAATACCTTCTGATGAAATAACATGACCAAGAAACTGCACCTCTCGAAGCCAAAACTCACATTTAGAAAACTTGGCATACAACTTCTTCTCCTTCAACACCTCCAAAACTGCTTTCAAGTGCTCACGGTGCTCATCTTCTGACTTAGAATAGATCAAAATATCGTCAATAAACACAATAACAAAATGATCTAGAAAAGGACGGCATACCCGATTCATTAAATCCATAAACGCGGCTGGAGCATTAGTCAACCCAAATGGCATGACCAAGAACTCATAATGACCGTATCTAGTCCGGAAAGCTGTCTTTGCTACATCCTCCTTCTTAACCTTCAATTGATGATAACCGGACCGCAAATCTATCTTTGAAAAATATGAAGCACCATGAAGTTGATCAAAAAGATCATCAATTCGCGGAAGAGGATATTTATTCTTAACCGTTCGCTTATTCAACTCACGATAGTCTATGCACATGCGCATAGACCCATCCTTCTTTTTAACAAAGAGAACCGGAGCTCCCCAAGGCGAGGAACTAGGTTGTATGAAACCTTTGTCAAGTAACTCCTGAAGTTGGGACATTAACTCTTTCATTTCTGTAGGAGCTAATCGGTAAGGTGCTTTAGCAACAGGTGCAGCACCGGGTATAAGATCTATCTGAAAAGTAACTTCACGGTCGGGAGGAATACCGGGAAGATCTTCGGGAAACACATCGGGAAAGTCGGATACCACATCAATACTAGCAATAGAAGGCTTCTCCTTTCTCACATCAATAACATAGGCCAAGAAATGATTCTTATTCTTCCTTATACATTTAATAGCCTTCATCATACTAATGATCTTTATTCCCCCTCTCTTCTTATCTCCATAAACCATTACCACATTACCATCGGGTGTAGGAAACCGAATAATCTTTTGGGAACATAAAATACTAGCTTCATTTCTAGACAACCAATCCATACCAATCACTACATCAAAACCGGCTAAGGTAGTAGGCAATAACTGGACCGGAAACAAACGACCTTCAATCTCAATGTTACAATCATCATATCCCACACGTATATCAATAACCGTACCATTAGCAATTTCCACTTCTATCGAGCAATCTAAAGGGGTAGTGACTCTTCCTAGCTTAGGAGCAAATAAAGTAGACACAAACGACCTATTTGCACCCGAATCAAATAAAACAGAAGCAGGTTTCGAATTAACAAGGAAAGTACCACATACCACTTCGTCGTTGTTCTTAGCATCATCAACAGTCATTTGCAAGGCTCTCACTTTTGTTGCTGAAGTAGTTGCTTTCTTCCCGTCATTCTTCATTTGTGGGCAATCGGCAATAAGATGACCCGTTTCTTGACACTTGTAACAACGAACCTTGTCTCTACATTCTGTTGCAAGATGTCCCGACTTCCCACACTTATGACACCTTCTTGTCTTGTCGGAACATTTACCTTCATGGACATTCTTGCAAAAAGCACACCAAGACCCGTTCTTCTTTTTATCTCTGTCACCACTTGAGCTAGAATTCCCACGAAACTTCTTATTATTATTATTGTAGTTAGATGACCAATTTGACCCTCTTTTGAACCCTGCTTTCTTGTCATCAATCTTCACCACAACTTTCTCACTTTTGAAGTCATCATCCAACCTCTTTGACTCCTTAATAGCCGCCGATAAAGTCACATGTTGTCTACATAATCCACGGTAGTTAGCGGGAAGACCATCACAATAAGCCTCAATTTGGTCCTCCTGCCTTCGAACCAAGTGTCCAACAAACTTCAACTTCTCCATAAACGAGTGTGCATATTCAGAAATTGCACCGGGTTTAGCAACTAACGATCTAAACTCTTTTTCAATCAACCTTAACTCACGCGTTCCCACATACTCCTCAAGAAATTTCTCCTTAAAAGTTCCCCAAGGCAATACTGCAAGTACCTCAGGAGCCATAGACACTGTAGTAGCCCTCCACCAATTACGGGCATTCTTCTTCAACATCCTACTAGCACACAAAACTTTCATTTCATCCGGACAATAACAAGATGCAAAAACTACCTCAATGTCCTCAATCCACTCCATAGCTCCCACTGCATTTTGGGTACCATCAAATTCCTTGGCACCACATTTCTGAAAACTTTCGTATTTGAAGTTATTAACACGAGGTGCATTAACAACTCCATATCCTCCATTATTAACTCCATTAGCACCCACGGCTGCCATGGATGGTTCAGCACTTTGGGAGGGATTAGAGTAATTCCCTTCCGAACGCTCACCTCTTTGTTCACTCCCCATTCTTTCTGCATTTCTCTCAGCCCTCATTTGAGCTAACTCTTCTTCATTTCTCATTAAGAGAGCTCGAATAGCTCTCAATTCTTCATGTAGTTGGGCTTGATTAGGAATCTGTTCTATAACCGGGTTTGCCCTATCTACTTCGGAGACAGTTGGTGGATCACCAAGACGACGATTTTGTGCACGGGGTGGCCTTTGCTCTACTTCATTTCCAGCCCCGTTTCCATTGGGAGGAACACCCTCACCATTTCCTCCTGCTCTCTGATTACTAGCTCTAGTGTTTGCCATTAATTCTACAAAGCAATGACGACTGTTAGCAAGAGTTAAAGAGTGACTACATATGTTAAGGCTCCACTACAAATAACTACATTAACACACACAAGAAACAAGCCTTATATCACACTCTCACTCACTCCCCAACCCGTCCTAGAGCATTCCACTTCATTAGCTAGGCATCCTACTTAAGCCTAACCTACTTCTCATCGGTCTAAGTCCAAAATCCTACGGCATAAGTCGAATTTTGGTTCACTTAAACCAATTCTCTGATACCAACTTGTAACACCCGACGTTTAAAAATATGGGTTTTCAAAAACTTTCACCTAGCGGTGTTAAATTGCGGAAGAAAAGACTTTAAAAGTCAAACCGATAAAAACGTTTCGGTTTCTACGTTTTATTGGTGTTACATGTCATATCAAACATTAGTTCAAATGAAGACCCAACGGTTGCCCAACATTAAACAACCGTTCACACATTATTACATAAATTCGACATCAAAATGAAATGTATTCAAAAGTCTCCATAATAAGCAACTATGGGTAGCTAAGGTTCCTTCATTGCATCTACCCAAGCTCATAAGTCCTGCGTCACTAATCCATCAAGCTAAACCTGAGGGAACAACCACATTAAAGAAACAAGTGTTAGCTATAAGAATAGCTAAGTAAGATCACACTTAATTTAAAAGCATTTGTCCAATTAAAACATTTCTCCATATTTAGACAAGCTCATTAGGCACAACGCACAACACACAAACTGCATAACAACTTCATATCAATTAGGATGAATCACCCTAAATGTGCCTAACCTGCATTACTTCATTACACACGTTTAACCACATAACTGCTTTCTACATTGACTGCTTTACTACGTTTTAACTGCTTTACTACGTTATAAACTGCGTTAATGTGTAACATAAGCTACACCCGACTAGATGACAAACCCCACACGGTTGTACATCAAGCGTCGTTAAGGAATGGCAAGCCAATCCAAGAGTAATCCGTATGTGGAGGTGGGTCAGACCCCTCGTATTACTCGCCCTGCATTATAAAGACCATGTTGCAAGGAGCCACCCAAGCAACAACTACGTCAACGCACTTAGCCGGGCTAGGGCAAGTACGGGTTAAGCTTAACACTTTCCTGCATCAAAGTTTAACGAGCTCGATCCTGCATTATTTAGTTTAGGTGACTGCATTACCTAAACATTTTCTACGTTTACTGCTTTTACGTTTTGGGCCCTTAAACGTGCACGTGTCATGGCAACTTAACGAGTCTAGTGTACTAGTTGAGCAAGCCATACAATCATGCACATATCAACAATCAACAACACACACTACATCTCAAAGCATCACAAGCTACAAGCACAATACAACGATGACTAGGTGTCTCCAATAACCTAGAACAAGTATAAGATCGAAAGATAAGCTAAACGACACCTTTGGTAAAATCTGGGCAGGTGGTGCGCCGCACCTTCCATGTGGTGCGTCGCACCAATCCTCCAGGGAAATTCAATTAATTACGAGTGCGCCGCACCTACCCTTTGGTGCGTCGCACAAAACCAACAGAAAAACATATCAATCAATAGGTGCGCCGCACCTACCCTTTGGTGCGTCGCACCAATCTTCCAGGGAATTTAGACTAACACTAGGTGCGCCGCACCAGCCTTTGGTGCGTCGCAAATCGGGGTGTACCAAAAACATTTCTGGCCAGTGGTGCGTCGCACTTGGAGTGTAGACCAGAAAACCCAACTTTGTTCTTTGATCAAACGAACTCCATACGAACCCATACCCCAAATCCAACCTGGGGACTTAAAATTAACCCACTTAATTGCATTTTCATCATCTATTCTCAGCCTATAAATCCTTTAATCCTTTACTTCATAAATCAATCATTTAATCACCCGAATAACATCAAATTGATGAACGTTTAATCAAATAACCCAACCCAAACCCTTATGACCTGGATTAAGACTAGTATAAGACTCACACAATCAATTCTCAACTGAGGAATACCTATATTACCTGTATTTGGTGATAAAGATCCAAGATCTAAGCAATACACGATCGATTCGGCTCCAAAACGAATAAGATCTAGGGAGAATTAAGAGAGGGAAGGGGGAAATCAACTAGGGCTTATTTGAGGGTAAGAAAATCTGCATAAAGTTCTTAATGACAGCCTTTAAACCTCTAAACCCGTTTTTGACTTTGCACACATGTCAAAACTAACCCCTAAGCTTCCTAATCCTTCATTATTGGTCACAAACTACATTATTGACCACAAACATCATTAATCCTTCATTAAATGTCACTACATAGACATTGATCTTCATATTACACACATTTATACTACATTAACATTTAGGCTTACAAGCCTCACACATAACACACATTAGCTACATATAAACATTTAAATCTAAAATAGACTTAACGACACACATAATATTGACTTAACGGCATTAGTCAACTAGTAAAGAAAAGTTTGGGATGTTACAATAAACTCATCAGTTGGGCTAATATTATCCAGCATTGATGATTTGACAATAGAAAGACGGGATTTATTTATCCTATTGACTCATTTATTACCAAACCCCATAGCGGTAAAGATGGAAATCAAAAAGTCTCACGACAAAGAATCGTAAGTTTTTGCAAAATCAATCTTTAAAAGCATTAATCTTTTTTTTCCCTACTTTTGTACCAATCGATGATCTCATTTAAGAGTAAAGACCGGTTTAAAATTTATCTTCCTTTGATAATGTTCATTTGTTCCGAGCTTACCAGTGAATTAACCACTCTAGTCAAACGATTAGCAAGAAGATTTGCAACAATTTTGTAATGCAAGCCAATAAGACTTATGGGCCTGTAATCAAAAATTATGACAGGGTTGCTAACTTTAAAAATTAAATTTTTAACAATTACATATAAGAAAAAATCCTTATCATGAAAGAGTTTATACATTACTGAAAGTTTTGTAGGCCAAACAAGGCTTGTAAGACAAAACTTATAAAAATATATAAACTCAAGCTTCCATAAGCTACACATAAAACATACAGTTTAACTTCTTAATGAAGCAGATAATTAGCTAGTTTGCACTTTTCCTCATATATACCCTTTAAACTTTGGTTAACTTCATAACTATCAAAACACAATCTTACATCTATCAATATACTAAAACAGAATTGTAGCATCCTTTGATCGACATGTGACGCTTTATTAAAGCGACACATGTCTTTTTAAATTTATATAATAATCCTACTTTTTAGATATCATAAATTTTTTAATTAAGTAATATATAGATTTAGATCTAATGATACAATTAGAACTTTCAAGATAAAAGTATTATTATATTTACTATTATCAAAATTGTCTATTTTCACCATCTATTTTATTTACGATGAAGTTTTATAGTTTAAAATGAAATTTTATAATCTACATTATGATGCTATTTATAAAATATAAAAATTTCTTAATTTATAACATGTTAAATTAATTAATTAAAAAAATTATAACAATATATCTATGTTTCAAACTTATAATTATTTACTAACCTAAACAAAAATAGTTGGAAATTTTAAAACAAACTATGTTTCACCATCAAACAAATACTAAAACATATACAAATTTACCATATCCTTATTTCATATACAAACAAAAAATAAAAACTAAGAATATCATAAAATATATCTATGTTTCAAACTTATAATTATTTACTAACCTAAACAAAAATAGTTGGAAATTTTAAAACAAACTATGTTTCACCATCAAACAAATACTAAAACATATACAAATTTACCATATCCTTATTTCATATACAAACAAAAAATAAAAACTAAGAATATCATAAAAATATCTAAAAACATGTCAACTATATATGAACAAATATTCTATGAACGTATAAGGATGAACATGCTTTAATGCTATAAAAAAAAGACAAATAAAAATACGAAAGAATTTGTAAAAGTATCCTAGTTGGAGATAGCACTAGTAATTATTCATGGCAATAATTTCAACAAGGGATTGTATATATAGTTTTAGACAAATAACAGGGACGATTAACGTAATAAAATCTTCTATATAATATAACTTTCCATTTTAAGGATCAATCAAATGATGATTAATTACCTTGTTAATTAACTAAATTGTATCTGTCCTTGAGCTTTAGCTCAATGGTTGTATGACCATCCCCCTTACATGAAGTCTTGAGTTCAAGCCTTGGGGAGGACATAGGAATTAAGTCCCTTTATGAAGGCTTGGTTTGGGTATACACAGGTTCAAGTCTGAGGGGCAGAGTTTACTCCTATTAATCGTCGTGCCTTCGGGCGGATTAGTAGGGGGTTTTCCCCCATCGGGTATTTGAAATAGTCATTTCTACTTCGAGGGAGCTCTCTAGCGCGGACCCGGTTAAGACAACGTATGTTAGACCTCCCGCTGTCGAATCGCGACACGAAGTTTCCTGCGAAATTCACCTTTCAAAAAAAAAAAAAAAAAAAAAAAAAAACTAAATTGTCCAAACATAACTCCCATCCGCTAATACAACACACAGAACTGCCACCTTTTTGTCCTTTATCCTTACAAAACACCCAAAACCCATTTTACAACTTTCTCCCCCAATTTTCTCCGTCTTCATTTCTTGAATATCCAAAACTTAAAAATTTCATGATTCTTTTTAAGACCCAAACCCAAGATTTCTAAAAGGGTGTCAAAATCTTGAATCTTTTTGAAATAATAATAATAATAATAAATATATATTATAATAATAATAATACTAATAATAATAATAATAATAATAATAATAAATAATAATAATAATAATAACAATAATAATAATAATAATAATAATAATAATAATAATAATAATAATATATGATATGGCAATTACCAAAAAATTATATGAGAATTTTTCAAAAACATTGATAGAAGAAGTGCATAAATGGGGCGGCATGAAACAAACAGGTGTTAGTTTAAGATATATGTTGGATTTTGGGTCAATTCCATCAGACGGGAATATGATAATTGCAGCTCAATTTCTTCATAAAGAATTGCCAATTAGGATTGCAAGACGTGCCATTGAACTTGAATCTCTTCCTTATGGTTTGTCTGAAAAACCTGCTGTTCTTAAAGTATGTTTTTTCTTTTGTTTTTTGTTTCATTTTCATATTTTGAGGTTGATTTTTTTTGGGTGTTTTTTGAAATTTGTTTTCTTTTTTTGAATACTCTTTTTTGTTATAATTGTGAAAGGCAAACAGAACAGGTTTTATCTGTTGAGGCTATTTGTTTGGGGAGGGTGACATGTATATGGTCTAATTGGGGTATCCGGTGACCACTTTTTAATCTTTTTACAACCCAGTGAGGTTTGAAGTTGAGACCGGGCATTCGGACCTTAACTACCAGGCCACCTAGGTGGTGTTTTTTTTCCCTTCTATAATTGTGTTTCTTGTTTAATTTGTTTTATGTAACAAGAGAATTGTGGTGTGCTTTGAATTTAATATTTTATTGAAAATGAGTTGTTTTTGGACTACTTGGATCATACAAAAGTTTTCAAATTGCTATACTACAGTAGTAATTATTACTACTATTTAAATTTTGATAAGTAAGTAAGTCCCAATGCCGTCTTCCACGGGTTTTGGGTCCCAATATTGTTTTTGACGGTGTATGGGGAGGTTGAGATGTAGACAGCCTTACCCCTACCCCAAAGGTAGAGAAGTTGCTTCCACGTTCTACCAAAGGTAGAAAAGGACCTACAGCCTTGCTCGGCATGAGGATCGAACCCTTGACCATTGTCTCCAGAGGCAAGGGCTCCAACCACTTGATCCATCCCAGTTGGTTACTATTTAAATTTTGATGAATAGTTGAATTGCTATACTTTCTTTTAAGGTGCAAAATAGTTATAATCATTTTCTACTATCTTTTAAGATGCAAAATAGTTATTAACATCAATATATAGACACACATTGGTCCTCTGACCAGAATCTAAGACCTCTTGGTTGATGTATTAGCTTGATACATCTTTGCTAAACACCCTCTGGTTTGGTTTGAAAGTTAGTTGGTTATAAACTTGCAAGAATTTGATCTAATGGTATTGGGATAGCCCATCAACTTTAAAAGTTGTGGGTTCATTTATGATTGGAATGGTCCAAAATCTAAATATTGGGTGGTTTATGTAAGGCTGTTTATGTAAGTGTTTGTAGCATACATGCTTGAAAAATAAAGATAAAATAACATGTGAACTGGGAATTTAGGGTGCTGTTCAAGTTGAACTTGCTCCTACTGATGAGTGTTAATGTTTTAGACTTGAGGATATGGAAATTATAATGTTCTCATGGTATATGCTTGAAAACTTTTGAGACTGAGGTTATGTTATATTGGCCTAATTTATATTGCAACTGATTATGAGTCGAGTGTATGTATATCATTGTTGAGGTCTAATTGAGTATGTTTTTAATTCATAGGTACGGGATTGGTACCTGGATTCCTTTCGTGATCTTAGATCTTTTCCCGACATCAAGGACATCAAGGATGAGAGAGATTTTACTCAAATGATTAAGCTGATCAAGGTAAGACATAATAATGTCGTCCCTGCTATGGCTCTGGGAGTTCAACAGTTGAAAAAAAGTCTTGACCCGAAGCTTCATTATGAGGATTTGGATGTAATTCAGCGGTTCCTAGATCGCTTTTATATGTCAAGAATTGGAATACGAATGCTAATTGGTTAGCATCATTTCTTATCAGACCTTGGTTTATCTGTTTTATGGAATAAGCTGCATACAAATTGGATATTAAACTTGTTTTGTGCTTTAAATTTGGGTCAATTCAGGTCAACATGTGGCAGTTCATGATCCAAATCCACCACCGAATTGCATTGGCATTATACATGCTAAGATGTCTCCAACACAGGTAGCAAAAGATGCTAGTGAGGATGCACGTTCTGTTTGCTTAAGAGAGTATGGAAGTGCACCGGAGATTAATATCTATGGTGATCCTAGTTTCACTTTCCCGTAAGTTTTATGTACTCGAATAGACTAAAGAACATATATAATACTATTATATCAAAACTGATGGGCTAGTTTGGTGTGGCAGATACGTCCCTACGCACTTGCATCTTATGGTGTTTGAGCTGGTTAAAAATTCGCTACGTGCAGTTCAAGAGCGGTATATGGACTCAGACAAAGTTGCACCTCCTATACGTATAATAGTGGCAGATGGGGAAGAAGATGTTACAATTAAGGCATGTCAGCTCTAGGTTCAAAAATAGTTGTATATTCTCTATCTATAGTATTGATAATTATGCACGTTAAACTGGGGTGAATGAGTAGGTTTCAGATGAAGGGGGCGGAATAGCAAGAAGTGGCCTGCCTAGTATTTTTACATATCTCTACAGTACTGCTATGAATCCACTTTATGAGCGATTGGAACTTGGAGAAGCAGATTTGGTAACAATGGCAGGTTATGGATATGGGCTTCCTATTAGCCGTTTGTATGCTCGGTATTTTGGAGGTGACCTGCAAATCATCTCCATGGAAGGCTATGGTATGTGTATAGACAGATTTTCTATGCATCATCCATCTCAAACTAGTACATCAAGTTATTTTACTATTTTACTGGTTAGATTTGTTTATAAGATAATGGAATGGATGTGTATTGTATTATTGCAGGAACTGATGCATATCTTCATTTGTCCCGTTTGGGAGATTCACAAGAGCCATTGCCTTGATAATGATGAAGGTACATTATAGAAATACAGTAAAATGTATGTGAATCATGCGAATCCAGATGAGAAACCGTGCAGTTCTGTATACATACATATGGAGATTATACGCTTTCCTTGGCGTCTGTAATTGATAATCAAGGAATTGGTAATCAAGTCGGTTCCGCTGTAGATAGTGAAACGATTCGCGTAGTAATCTTACACTTTTTGTGTTGAAAATACAACATCAAGGCACGTGAGTTTTGCTGAGCTAGAGAATTTACTTAGTCAACTCAAGAATAAGTCTATATGTTTCTAGTTTCCTATTTATATGCATTTTTGAGATAGTGGGTCATTTAGTGGGTAGTGGTTCCTGTTTTTACTCTTAGTAGTTATGTAATTTCTGCTATATATTGCAGTAGAGTTTGTATGTTTTAAATAATCAGAAAGTTAGATTAAAACACTTTGTTCAAGTGTGTGTGAGTTTATAATTCTGATTCAACAATTGGTATCAGAGACAGGTTAAGAAATTGGGCCGTTTTGAGAGTCGTTTTTAGAGAAAGGGTGTAGCCCTTGGCTGCGGGGCAAAAGGCGGCAGCAGTAGAGATGTACTAGAACCGAGTTTTGGTTCGTGAGGCTGTGATGAATTGATCACAGGTTAAAAAGAACAGAAGATGGTGACCCGGAGGTGGCTCGTGTCAATCGCTGTAGCAACTAGTGTACCGATTGAGATGACGGACGGGTGAACATCAATGTGACTCATGGCTATTAGTCGCCATGAAAGTTGAAGCAGAGAACAATACCCTGCTGAGATGAAGACGTTGAAGGAGAAGGCACCGGTGGACGAAAAGAAGAAATCCACCGCAGTTGAAGCATCGATAAAAGTAAAAGAATGACCAGAAATCCGATCGCAGTTGTGGAAGAATCCCGGTCGAAGAAACAGGGTTAGATACTGATTGATGAAGAAAACCGACAGTGAAGGTAACCCGGCGGAAGAAGAGAGCAGTCGCCGGCAGGGAAGATAGCCGACGAGGAAGATCGCCGGCAAATCAGGAAAACTAGTGGTAGGTTCACTGGTTCTAGACGTGACGAAGAAGAATTGTCGCTGGCAGAGGAGGTTCACTATTCGAAGAGGAGATGGCGTTTGCTGCCGTTGTTGTGTTTATCAGCAAGAACAAATTTGACAGGTAAGTGTCAAGTGTTTTACCATTAACATGGATGCATATTAATACTGGAAAGAAAAAGGTTATGGATAGTTCAAGTTTTGTTAGACTATTCATATCGGTTGTATGCATATGTTGAACTTGTTAGACTATTCATATCGGTATGTTGGAACTGGTGTAATGAAGCAAATGTGGGGTGACAATTTGACAGAAGCATGCACCATGATATAAAATAATTCAAGGTCATGGAGTAACAAGGTAATGTCATTAAAATGTCACCTGTATGCCAGGAGATGCTCACGTGAATCAAAGGTTTTTAATGTCCAGATTAAACTCCCTCAATTTAGAAGAATTATTTACTTGTATGTGATTTTGTATCACTGTGAAGTCCGAAAAACAGCAACGGTAGGCGAAGACAATGTGGCTGTTCGGATCTAGTGTAGTCATGAGAGAGATGACGGTGACAGTGACGAACAAAGAAGGTTGTCTCAGGGCTGTTTCGGGACTGGTTTGTGGCTGTGTTTACAGCCGGTGGAAGCCTCTCTAAATGAGTCGTTGAAAACAGGAGATGAAATGAACGCCTGCAGTTAAGAATGTTACCAGGTTCGAAGTTCATATATGTGTTGTGTACTCCGTTTTGTGAAGATCGTTATTCACTCATCCATGTGTGATTGTGTATCACATTATTATCCGTGTGTGTCGGGATGGCTATGATCTCCGTGTGTCGGGGAGCTATCACCGTGTATCGGGATAGTCTAGTAGGTTGTTCGAAGGAAGGAAAACTCGCTCAAAGGCGGTGGTAAAGGATCTGACAAGATCTTGGTAAACCTTTTGAAATATTCGGGTGTTGAGTTTCCTTGTAGCTCGAGGGTCACTTGAAGGACAGTTCGAGGGTCACTAGAAATATAGTTCGAAAACCAGTGATTCGGCCATATATGAAAGACACTAAATGATGGGAGTGATCACTATAGTACTTAGAGGGAGCTTTGAGAGAGTTGGAAATTTGAGAGGAAGTGTTGGCCATTTGAAGTACTGATGGAGATTGGAATGAAGAAGCTTGATGTTGAGAGGGAGTGTTGAAAATACAACATCAAGGCACGTGAGTTTTGCTGAGCTAGAGAATTTACTTAGTCAACTCAAGAATAAGTCTATATGTTTCTAGTTTCCTATTTATATGCATTTTTGAGATAGTGGGTCATTTAGTGGGTAGTGGTTCCTGTTTTTACTCTTAGTAGTTATGTAATTTCTGCTATATATTGCAGTAGAGTTTGTATGTTTTAAATAATCAGAAAGTTAGATTAAAACACTTTGTTCAAGTGTGTGTGAGTTTATAATTCTCATTCAACATTGTGTTGATGAATCATGAATGAAGTTCTAGTCGTGTACATCTAAAAAATAAATATATTGATCTAGGAAAACTTTTCCATTATGACTTACATTAAGGAATTCAACCCTTTGTATATTAAATCGAATTTTGTATAAAAAATATTTGGTTGCTAATTAATCATGGAAATTCAGCAGATATTCATATGTTTAAAAAAGAAAGAAACTGCTCAGTGCCGCCTTCTGTGGGTTTTGAGCCCCAATACCTCGACAGTATATGGGGGAGGTTAAGATGTAGGCAGGCTGCTTCCATTTTCTACCTAAATGGTAGAAAAGGCCCTCCAACCTTTGTATGAGATGAGGATCGAACTCATGACTTTTGTCTCCAGGGGCAAGAGTGTTTACCACTGATTCAACCATGCTGAGCAGATATTCATGTTTCTTAATATCATATACTAGTGATATCTTTCTTGACTATTTACAATATAGTACAGATATAGAGAAATCTATATAATTGTTTTCATCTGAAAGAACACACCATCAAAACAAATAAATTTGTCAGATATTGAAGGCCTAGTTATATATTCTAAAATACTAAAAATGTACCCACGCAATGCGTGGAATTGTATAGTTTTCACATAAAGACAAAACTAAGCGTGATAGCGTCCAGTTTTACCGGCCATCGATGACTAATGCTGATAAAGAAGTCTTTAACTTTAAATTTGATTATTGAAAAAAACATATTGTACTTTTCATTTGAGAAATTAGCTAGGTTATAATTATAACCAACGTGAAACACGGGAGAACCCTATAAAAAAAATTATATGTATAAAAAACTGGAACAATAAAAAAAAATTATAATGTATAAAAAATTGAGACAATGAAACATAATAAAAACAATCACACAAGCTTATCAAATGAGGAAATAGATAGTTTTTTAGAGCTTTAGTGGCTTTGAAAAACCAGAAGTTGGTCAATTTATTTATTTTTGATTACTTCAAGTATATAGGATTAATCAATATAACATAATTATGTAACAAAATTTGTAACTATCTTGTATATCAGTATTAGAAAGTAGATATATGTTAGAATCAATCATGGAGCAAATTATATCAACATATACGGACTTGTATATAACACGAGATTATTATTCTAGTGACAACTTTCATAAATAGTGTAATTATTTGAAATTAGAGGACTAAAATCATTTTTGACTAAAAGTTGAGTCAAAGATAATGTAAACAATCTGATCCAAAGATGAAAAATAAAGAAAAAAAGTTCATTGGAGAGTTCAGATACTTATCTATACTTCTATACTATATTATAAATAAAATAACCCCCCATTGTTGAAAGTTACATGGGGGAATTGTCTAAAATGCCTTTAATAGTTAAATTACACTATGAGTCCTTTATTTTTAAAATATCTCCAGTAACCCTTTACATCATCAATTATCTACACCACTCGACGTCGCCTCTACCACCAACAGTCGCCTCCACCACCACACCGTCGCCGCCATAACCACCGCCGCATTGCGCGGGTAACGTGCTAGTATTTTATTAAAAGTTTTATAATATTACATATAAAATATATGTTATTCATCTATATTTGGCATATATATATATATATATACAAAGATTTTTACCCGCATGATGTGCGAGTTGTTATAAATTAGATACAATTTTAGATGTAGACATTGATGATTATTAATTATTTTTTGTGTTTTTGATTTTTTGAAAAATTAATATTGTGATAAAATTGCTACTCGTCATAACTAATTGTTTATGATTCAAGCTTTTTTAGATATTATCATATTACGTATTGAGAACCCGTTTACACAAACAAATAAAGAAAAATAGTAATACTTGTAACTCATAAATTCATAAATTTATTCTAAATTACATAAACACGATAGTATGTATTGACATGCCATTAGATAGATTATTACCCAAGTTCAATACATCAGGTCATCAGTCTATATAGATAGACCAACATAATGAATTTTAATATTCATAGTGTGTGCGTATGGCCAAATAACCAAGCAATCTGGATTTGTTCTACATATACCAATTAACCAAACCAATACTTAAAAGGAAGATAGCCAAACAAAAGAATGTTGCCAATCTCCTTGCTTTCCCATCATAACAATTTTGGATTGACCTCCATTTTTGTTAAGAAAAAGAATGGTCATTGCAATAATAAATATAAAAAAATTGGCCATTAGTAAGTAGAATTTTCTATATTAAACTAACAAAAATCCTATAATCCTAATTAACAAATGGAGTTTTGAATATGATAACAAACATCATATATGTAAAGTTATATATGATATAACAAATGTTAGAATATATATGTATTAATATAGATTAGCAATACTACACAAAGATATCAAGAAAATAACAATTTGCACCTACAATGAGTGCTTTGAAACATTGTTTCTCCATGATTTACAAAAAAGTAATTACAGAACAAAACATAATACCGTGAAGATGATAAAATGTGTAAAGCCGTATATATAGGAAAAAAATTGCCTAGGAATTGTCGTAGAGTAACTTTTTAAAAAATAAAAGTTGAAACCCAATATGAATATATGGGAATGAAATTTTCTAGAAAATTGTGATCATATATTTTATAATTATAGAATATTTGAAACGGATCATTATATCGATTTCACTATATCCCATTTAATTATATGATACTCACGTAACTTTTAAATTATATATCTCGTAATGTAGTTTTGGTTATTTGATATTATTGCCGAAAAAAAGTTCAAACTTTGAGATTTTAATATTATTTGAAGATTTATATTTAATTAAAAGTCAAATAAATGAGGTTTATTGTAAAAAAATTATGGACATGACACATAGGATAAAATCCTACGTGGCAATGATTTGATAGTTTGGTTTTGAAAGAGCTTTAGAATGCTTGGTTAACTACTCTTTTAATATATAAATATATATAGGAGAGAGATCAAATGAGAAGGTTGCTTAAGGAGAGAAGGTTGATTTTTAATTTTTTTTCTTCTTTATTTTTCATTTTTATTTTTTTTTAATTTTTTTTGGAAAACTCATTCCAAAAAAAAAAAAATTTAAAAAATAAAAAATAAAAAAAAAATAAAATAAATCCCTACACATGTGTAGATTTTTATACCTTACACATGTGTAGATATCTACACTCTACACATGTGTAAGTTGTATTTTTTTAAATTTTTTTATTTTTTTAAAAACAATTTGATTTTTTTGGAATGGGTTTATGTTAAAAAAAATATATATTAAAAAAACAAGCTAAAAAAAATAAAAAATGAACCTTCTCTCCCTTCTCTCTGGATCTCTACCCTATATATATATATATATTAATTATATATTATAATAATATATATATAATAAGATTAATTTTGATTTTACTACATATTAGTTACTTGCTATATTTTTAACTAAATTAAACCCGTGCGATGCACGGTATTAAAGGAAAATAACACAAATATTTTTAATGTGCTAAAGTAACCTCAAAACAAAAATTCAAACAAAAAAGATAAACGAAACCATTCAGTGTGATGTACGGAATTAAAGCAAAATAATACAAATATTTTGAATGTGCCAAAGTAACCACAATTCCACAAAACAAAAATCCAAACTAAAGAGAGATAAATAAAATCATTAAAGTAATATCTAATTGAATGAAAATTAAAGATCTGTTAAGACTTCTTTGAAAACCACGTTAGTTGTAATATTGGTAGGTTTTCCATCTTTGTCTAGTACTAAAACCTTCAAACCTTTCTTGCTCTTAACTCTTGAAAGGGCAACATATAATTGACCGTGACTAAAAACTGGATTCTTAAGATACAAACCAACTTCTGAAAGTGTTTGTCCTTGGCTCTTGTTAATGGTCATGGCGAAAGAAACAGATATGGGAAATTGGCGCCTTTGGAACCGAAATGGGATTCGACTATCTGAAGGTACCAATTTCATTCTTGGAATGAATGTGATGTTTCCAATATTTGTTCCTGAGATAATCTCTGCTTCTATTACCCGTTCTCCAAGCTTACAAACCTTTAGTCTAGTACCGTTACACAATCCAAATGGTTGATCAATATTTCTAAGTAGCATGATGTAAACATTTTCTTTCAACACCAAACGATGGTTTGGAAGGCCAGACAACTTTATACCTAACGATCAATTGCGAGGTGAAAAAAATGAAAGGTGTTAATCATGTATAACAACAAACTTAATAAGTAGAGTTAATGAAAGAATACATACCATTGAGAAAATTTGGAAGAATAATGTATAATCTCTCAATATATATACTAATACACGTAACTTTGTGATGAAGAAATCCATATTAAGTCTAAAGAGATATACATGGTTTAAATGAATTAATAATAATTAATTAAAATATAATAAAAAGAAAAGAAATTTTTGGCATATATACATACATATGAGCCGTCTGAAATTATAGATAGAATATAATATAGAATATAGATATAGATATAACAATGATAATAATAATGATAATGATACCAATAGTTTGATTTTGATTTGATTCAAGATACTTAACTTTGAAAAGAAGAAATCCATATCCATATTAAGTCTAGATAGTTATGTATGTTTTAAAAATAATTAACTAAAATTAACTAAAATAATAATAAAAAGAAATTTTAGCCATATATACAAACATATCCATATATTGCAGCCGATCGATCTCATTTATTAAGAGATATATATGTTTTAAAATCATTAAGAGATATATATGTTTTAAAATCATTAAGAGATATATATGTTTTAAAAATAATTAATAAAATAATAATAAAAAGAAATTTTAGCCATATATACAAACATATCCATATATTGCAGCCGACTTGTTATCATGTATTGTTTCATTTTTAACGTTTTAATTTTTTTATTATTAATTACTGATGATTAGGATAAATGATTAGGAATAACTTAAATGACATGGAATGATTAAAATTAGGAAATTAATGGAAAAATGACAAATCATGAAAAATCCTACATGACATTCTCTCATAATTGCTAACTAAGCAAAAAACTATCATCTCCTAGTTATATAGAGAGATGTTCTTAAAATTTTTTAAGAAATAAAAAACTAAGGGGGCGTTTGGTTCGCATAATGTTTTTGAAGGAATTGGAATCTGTCAAAGGAATTGGAATTTGAAGGAATTGGAAACTGAATGGATTGGAATTTGATGGAATTGGAATTTGAATGAATTATAATCTGTATCTGTTTGGTTGACCGGAATTAAATGGAATGGAATGGAATTAAATCATAAAATAATAATAATAATAAATAATATAAAATTTAAATAGTAGTACTTTCTATAAAATAAAAAATAAAGGTGTATAAAATATTATTAGTTTTTATAAAATAATAAAAAAATTTTAAAATAAATTAAACTTTATAAAATAGTAATAAATTTATATAAATAATAAAATAATAATTATTATTATTAATAATAAACTTTATAATTAAAATTTTATATAAAATAAATTAAACTTTTATAAAATAGTAATAAATTTAATAGAAATAATTATAAATATAATAATAATATATAATAATAATAATTATTATTATTATTAATAATTATAATTATTATTATTATTATATTATTATATATAAATATTATTATTAGTATTGTAATTATTATTATTATTATTATTATATTTTAATTATAATTATTATTATTAAATTATTAATATTATTATTATTATTATTATTATTATTATTATTATTATTATTATTTATTATAAATAATAGTAATAGAAAAATACAATCTTTATGAAATAAAACATAATAATAATTTTTGAAGAGTTAAATTTTGAATTCCATTGGAATTCAAAACTTTCCATCCAATTTGCCATGGAATCTTGAATTCCTTCATATGATGGAATTCAAAGGATTCCAATTCCAATTCCTTACGAACCAAACAAGTCATGGAATGGATGCCACTCAAACAGGATATGGAATGGAATTCAGATTCCAATTACATCGAATTATGCGAACCAAACACCACCTAACATTTTGTTTTATAAGGTAGTGTAGTTATTTAACTTTAATATTATTATATGAGGTTTTTCTAATGTGATAACTTTTAAGCTTCATTAATATTTATTAAATGTACCGATTTCTATTTATAGAAACTTTTAGTTTATTATGAAACTTAAATGTTTAATTAATGTTTAATAACTATAAACAAATTAATCATCTCTCTAAGGATAATGGTTAGAAAAACCAAAGAAGGAAAAAATCACTTCGACTTTCCTTCAATATTTTTATAACTAGCTAATCAACCCGGGAATGTTAATTAAAATTTTAAAATCATAAAAGATATTAAAAAAATATATTTAATACTTGTTATTGAAACATTATAACTTGATATAAAACTAATAATTCAACTAACACAATAATTATATAGTTAATAAATCAACTAACACAATAATAATTTATAAAATAAAAATGACTAACACATTAAGTAAATAAAAAAAGACATTTTATTTGTAATATTATATAAGAGAGAATTTTTTTTTCAATAATTGATTAATATTTTTATTAAACATGTAAAGGGCTATTTTCTATTTTTCTTTATATGACATCATAATTAAATAAAAAAACTTTTAAGGTAAAATATGGATTTGCCACATCAAAAACTTTTTAAAAATAATTGTTAAAAACAATCTTGTTTTATTTATTATAGAGATAAGAGCTACTAAAGTACAACACAATTATATAAATATTCGGAAAAAACCAAAAAAAAAGGAAACATAATAGTAATGAAAAACACCAATACACCAAGGGTTTCAAAATCCAAAGTGATATCGGCGCCCATACAATACACCAACGTACTTAATATTTGAAAGTTGACGTGTTCATCTCAACATTGGTAATATCCTGACCATTAAAGTCGGTCAGGATAAAGGGAGTTTTCACGTGTTTAGTTTAATGGGGGCGGTTATGTTTATTATGTTGATGTTTGATAGGTTCAATTATGTTCCTATTTATTATGTATTGTTGAATTTACACTAATGTGTGCTACGTTGTATATTTGTTATTCTCTCTCAACTCTTAATGTAGTCTCTTAATGTAGTCAAGTGATACCGACCGACAAGTTTGGTTCTTCTCATATTTTTCTAACTTGGCCGGAACTGTTTAATAAATCTTACTTGGTTGCCTATCCATTAAAGTTGGTTTAAGAAAAAAAAAATTAGAAAATAAAAATATAAAAGAATGAGTCAGTCATATCGTCATCATCAAATATATGATGAAGAGGGAGAAAGATCGAAGGTGGTGGCCAACAACAACACGAAACTAAAACACAACTAACAAATTATTATTGTTATATACACGAGTAATTATTTATTCTGCCCTTGTTTTTTCATTTGATAAAAGGGGTGTGTCTTTTTGTGTGTCTGTGTGCTCAAAGAACACACAACTGAGCTGGCTGACCTGACCTGATCTGAGAAACATACAGGTAAAACACATACTAATTTTCACTCTTCATTATCATGTTGTAGAAACAGCAGCAATTCAAGCTGGTATATTATTTATTATTATTAATTATTTCAATTTGCTTTATTTCACTTGTTATCTTTTTCTTTACTTTACCCTTTTGGGTTGTTAAATTAATTTGCACAGATTGGTAGTTAATATTGGATCCCCCACCCATAATCTTCTTTTATCTTAAATTAATTTCTTCTCTTTTGTTGACTGGACACTGACACACTCTGTATCCAAATTTTAAAAAGCATTTTTGTTGTTGTAGTTCTCTCTACCCTATCTACCTACCTACCTGTTATATATATATATATATATGACAACCTCCAAAAGTGATTAATTACAGACTTGTTAAGCAAAAACGTAATTAGGTAAATGCAGAGCTATATATTGAGATATGGGAATGAAGAAGCAGGAAGGCAGCAGTTGGGTTTCTAGATTCAAAAAGGTTTTTACATCCAAACACAACCCCCCGCCCTCGCCCTCACATAATGTAAGTAGTATTTCCCACCTGACTTTCCATCTTTTGAGTAACATTTTTTTTGCAAAAACCATGAGAACTCTTAAATATGTATTTGTTCACATGTTTTTTTTGTTCATTCACATGTGAAATAATATAAAAATGTATGTTGTAGAAGAAACTTTTTTAAGAAACCTTCAAAGTAGTCTTTTGTGAACTTGTGAATGAATGTGTTCACGTTTTCATTTACACTGGAACAAACTGATATATATATAAGGTTTTGAAAAAAACATTCTTCTTCAACATATTTTTATAACGTTTCACATGTGAATGAACAAAAAAAACATATGATCCAATACATAATTTAAGAGTTCTCAAGGTTCTTACAAAAAAATGGGTTCTCAAAATAAGGGTCTTATATATATATATTATATATATGATCTTTTCATTCCCATGTTTACTATATATATGTCTAATTGTCTATTATTATTATTATTATTGTGTTACAGGAGGAGGAGAAAAGTTTGAAGAAAGAAAACAAGGGTGGTGTGCGTTCGAGGTTCAAACGTGCACTTTTCAGAGAGCCGAGCAGTATTGAGAAAATCTTGGAAGATATTGACCGACATCATTTCTTTGTTCCCCACCCGCTGTTGCAGCAATCACAACCACAATTATCCGTTTCGCCTTCTTCTTCTTCCGCAAGGCCCGCATCTCCTCCTCCACCTCCAAGAATCAACTCTCTTCCAAATATACAAATTCCACCTCCAAGAATCAACTCTCCTCCAAATATACAAATTACCCCCAAACCAGAACCCACTCTACAACAACAACATTGTTCAGCTACAAGGATCCAGGCTGCGTATAGAGCCTATTTGGTATAGATTCAGATTTCTTTCAACTTTGTATCATTCCACTCACTTTAATAAACAATCACCGTGTTTAAATGTGTGTTCCCATTTTGGGGTTGATGGTGGTATTGATATGATGATGCAGGCAAGGAAGAAGGTTAAAGGTCTGACAGGTCTTGTGAGACTTCAAGGAGTTGTAAGAGGTCAAAGTGTTAAACGACAAACAGTCAATGCCATGAAGCAGATGCAGCTGTTGGTCAGAGTTCAAACACAAATTCAATCACAAAGAATCCAAATGCTACAAAACCAACGACAACCTAACAAACAACTAGAAACTTCACTTGGCAAGGCCAAGGACCTGGTAAGATTGTCTTTCTTCTTTTCATTCATTCTTTAGTACGTACACTTGTTTGTGTTTAGCCGCCACCTCTGTTTTCATGCAAGGAAGTAAGCATCAACAAGAGCTTTTTTTTATTTCTCAAGTTTTTGGCTAAAGGTTTCTAGGTGGTGGAAACATGCACGTCAATTACATTTATTAATAACAACCCATAATACATATACAGAACCTGTCAATAAATATAAAATCCCATTATTGACCCAATACAATTCCTATACTATACTACATTCATATACACAAAACAGATCCAATAACTCCAACTACTAGTCAACTCTTGGTTTAAAAAAGTAACGTGTGCTTAAGCTCTAGGCGCAAGCCATAGAGCTTTTTGGTACTCAAGGCGCAGGGTTTACAAAAGCTCTAAGTTGGTTTAAAAAAGCGCGCCTGAGGCGTGCTTAAGTGCTAGGCGCACCTATGCGCAAGCCGTAGAGCTTTCTGGCACTTAAGGCGCAGGGCGTACAAACTACAAAAGATCTAAGGCTTGCGCCTAGGTGCGCTTTTTTGGTACCCAAGGAGCTGCGCTTTTTGAGCTTTTAGATTAAACTCAGGCGCTAAAAAGCACAAGCTTTTTGTACACAACAAAGAATTTTTTCCTTAAAAAGTAAAGAAAATTTCCTTACCTTTTCTTTCTCAACAAGATTGATCTTTTCTTTCTTCTTCCTCAACGAGACCAACAATCTTTTGGGGTTTCTTTTCAAACACCAAATTTGATCAAAACCGGACTTAAATGAGGCTCTTAATGATGTGTTTTCGTATTTTGTGTTACAAATACTATATAAATAACTTATAATTTTTTTTCATAAGTGTGCGTCTCGCATATGAAAAGCTCGCCGCTTTTGTGCTTTGCACTTCAAAAATGGACCCTGTCGCATTTGTGCGCCTATCGCCTTTTAAAACCAAATGTCAACTACGTATTTTCCACGAAACAGGATATGTTCATAGTTATATGAATTCTAGCAGAACTCTTTACATAGTTATATGAAAACTCAATAGAAGAAAAGAGAAAAGGGAGAAGCAGAGAAGCATGATAAAGCCATTTCAGGGTTCGATTGTGATGATTATTTTGACACCATGTTATAATGATGATTAGATGAGAGAACTCCATATATGTTTCTTGTGCATGTTTGTTTAGAAAGTTAGACACCCGTGTTACCAAATTAATCCATGTGTGAGTTATTAATGTGCATGTAGTCAAAGATGGGCGATGAATACTGGGATGATAGCTTGATTACAAAAGAGGAAAGAGAATCAAGGTTGCAGAAGAAAGCGGAGGCAGTTATTAATAGAGAAAGAGCCATGGCATATGCATATTCCCACCAGGTACTCCAATACTCTCATATGGTGTTTGTATGTTTGAAAATCTCCTTGGCATCTACTTACTCAGATTCTAATTTTCCTATATTCAGTTAGGGAAAGGCACACCAACATCAGCTAAAACTTCCCTAATTGACACCCGAACTGGTGGATACCCCTGGTGGTGGAATTGGCTAGAACGTCAATTGCCTTCTCATACTCAACCTATAAAGGCAAACACAACTCCTGACATCCAAACGCAGCATGACCATCTTGAAACACCACCTACACCAATGTCATCAAGGTCCATGGTTCCTCCAAGAAGTAGAACTCCCCCAAACTGGATGATGAGATATTCTAAAGCGAGAGGAGGAGGGGGTTCTCCCTATCCAGTGAGGGATAATGATAGCTTGATGAGCTGCCCAGCATTTTCAGTTCCAAACTACATGAGCCCTACTGTATCCGCAAAAGCTAAAGCAAGACCAACAAGTAATCCCAAGGACAGGGTCACCCCCAGCACTCCAGGTAGCGAGACGTCATCTAAAAGAAGGTTTTCATTCCCTTTTACACCAAACAACAATAAGTGGAATAAGCACAAGTCTCCAGGGTCTATAGGGGGTTTGAGCATGGATTCTGCACCAGCCTCAGTGGGGAGGAAACCATTTAACAGATTTGTGTGACATAGTTGTATTAGTGTGATTTGAGTTTGTGATTTTATTGATTGTGTTTTAACAGGGTCTATAGGTGTATGTATGCTGTTACTATAATAGGATGGATTGAATGATAATATACTAGATTATTGACCCGTGTATATTAAAAGTTATGATGGATGATAAGACATTGTTTACAATTGATTTTTGTTATATAAAATTGATAATTGATAATATCATAATACACTTGGTTGATGAGATTGCTCCAAGCCTCCAACCAATAAAAGCCACAAATAAAAGGTTGAAGTTAAATAGATATATGAGTTCAACCCATTCGTTTAATTAAGATTTTAAAAGCAAAAAATATGTATAAAAATGTATATAACTAGATATTTACCCCTGCACGTTGCAGCAGGTTGTTGCATAAGGTTCAGGGAGGGTTGTCACATAAGGCTTGCTGAACTCCACAACTTCTTTTGTTGATGGAAGTACCATCTGCATCAATGGAGACACAAAAAACATAACTTTCAACTAATTTAGTAACAATACTTTATTTCAAACTAAGCAACAATACAATACGTACCAATATGTCATCAGATTCAGTCTTGTTTACATGATGTTGCAGGTTTGTCCATGAAGATGGTAGACCATCATCGTAAGTCCAGGTTTCTATGATCTAGCAACATCCCACAAAGTAAGCACCAAAACATCTTTAATGATGGGTTACTATCCACAACATCTTTAATGATTGGAACTGCTGTAAAGAGGCCAGGGCCTACTGGCCGCCATTTTAGAAGCTAACGACTCATGAAGGGCAATACTTCATGATTGTCATAATTAAGACTATAGTTTGTTAGTTTTTAAAAACCTAGTCATATTGAATTCTAAGTTAACTTCTAGCAGATAGTGTTTGGTATCTTGCTCACGAGGGGCCTAGAAATTTTCCTTAAATTCCTTTAGGGAAATCCCACTACAGAGTAACTGAGTTTCAACATTATTCCACCTACGACACTCTAACATGTGTTAAGAGGCAATTGTAGCTTCCGATCTTCACAATTTTTGGGTATATTGATTTTTATACCCGAACCGGGTTATTTTGATTTGCTTCTGTATACACAGGTTACATGTATCAGAAGGCGAATGGGTGACATGAAATAAAAAATTCCTGTGTTTGAACAGTAACGGTTAGTTGAAAGGTCGTTAACATGTTAAACGTCTTGCTGACTCCTCCTCTTATGGTATTTGAGTACTTCGAGATCATATTCCCCTATCCTGTTATTACTTTTGTATTTGTCAAACAGCAAAGAAATTTGAGAGAAGGACACGACGCAATGCAGAAGCAGGTAAGTTAACTTAAAAAATGAAAAATGTAAACTAATCTAACCTATCAACATGAAATAAAAACCAAAAAATTATGATTATAAAACGGAAATATAGACCTATTGAAAGATTTAGTATTACTTTACCAATTCACGCTATCATTCCTCTACTAACATTGTGAACACTCGTGCTACTTTCAGGTTCTTTGTTACCCTCTCAAACCTCGGTTCCATATCTCATTTCAAACAAACTGAAATGAAGGTATGCTTTAAAGTAAAAAATAGTTAATGTTTGGCCTGACATTTAACACCTGGTACTACTACTACTACTCACCCTTGATTCAATGTACCCGGCCTTTGTCAATTATCAAACTTTTTCACATTATTAAGACTAATAATTGAGGTTGATATGGATCGAAGAACATAAAACCTATTATTTCAGATGAAAAGATAGCGTGAAAAAGACTAACCCTTTTCACAAGCTCCATCCATGCCATTTTCAGCATCAAAAGAACCCATGATTATCCAAAAATCTTCCTTGCTGATCAAACATAAATGTAATAGTTCATATATAGCTTCTACAATATGAAAGAGCTTCAAGACCAGGTGTAATCAATCTGCTGATAATCAATATTAAATCGAATTGCAACAACTAAAATAAGACACATGATCGATGATCCTAATAAAAACCTAACAGAATAAATAATGCTACTTCAAACTTCAAAGTGATGTTTGGTCATCATGTATAAAAGAAGCAACAAATAATAGTTCATTAAATAACATATTTATAAATTTATAATTATAAATGTATACAATGAGATAAACTAATTAGGCAGCAAATGGGTCACCCCGACTGCTTGAAAAGACCCACTCCGCAGGAGTCAGAAGTGCTAATATGGGCATACTGCCTTTCTCTGATAGAGCAACGCTGCTAGCTGTTCAGCAGTAGCAGGTCAAGCCCACCACCAATTGTTGCCCTCTGTTTAAAGCAACTCATGGATGTTTCACGGGGTTGGACAAATGTGCTATTGCGAAAACTACCTCTTTGACCTACCTAACTGTGGACCATAATATGTACGTTTAGCTTCAAATTTATATTCCTTTGACATTATTGCCTCATATAAGCGATCTTTGATTAGCTTCATCAGAACACCTGATATGTTAATAATGGTGTGATGCCATTGTTGTCACTATTAGCCATTGTTTCCCTTTTTTCTTTTTAACTTCACAACTATTTTTGTATTTTAACATTGAAACATGAGAGGCTACAAACTCAAGATAGGATAATGATTTGGAACAAGGATGCAAGTATGAAGTGTTATCTGTGCTAGCTAAGTGTTAAATGTCATCAACATCTACTCTTTCAATGTAAGTTCTCCAAAACTGTTTGGGAAGGAGTGCTGGATAAGAGTTCTATGCAAAGGATTTCTGGTAATTGGAAAGACATTATAAATTTCATGTCTTCAAACTGTTCTCATAACACTATAAATAATGTAGTGGGGAGACTGGTTCTTGGAGCTACTGTCTATCAAATCTGGCAGGAAAGAAACAAGAGATATTTCAGTGGAGAGCAAAGAAGTGAGAAAGTTTTAATCGAGAGTATTTGTGAAACTGTTAAGTTGAGATTGCTGGGCTTGCAGGTTAGGAATACGGTTCAGGTTAGGAAGGTGTACAAGAATTGGGGTATACAACCAAATAGTGTAAATGATAAGTAGAATGTTGGGTGCATTCTGGAAATGAAACCAAGTCTGGCAGAGTTAAATGTGGTTTAGAGATTTAAGTGTTGCTGTGAGTGTATATTGGTTTGTCAGATTGGTTGAGAATTGTATACTATATAGGTGATTGAGCAGTAATTGGGCATGTCCATTTTACTGAGTGTAACATTTGTACATATATTCTGATTAATATATTTTTTTTAACAAAAAAAAACTATATAATATAATACCAATGATAATACAAGAATAACATTATCAAAAGCATGGAGTAATCACTCCATTTCCAGCGACAACAAAAATGTTATATATAAACGTCATTTATAAGCTTAGTAGCATGACTTTAACAAACAATTTTCATATACTTAACTTTGACATGTCACCGTTTGCAAAAGATCCAACATGCAAGGTGACCAGCCATATCTAAAGACTCATATAAATATTCATATCTAAAGATTCATATATAACGGGAAATTGATACCTCATATGGATTCAATAATCTTGCTATCTTGCCACATAACCTGATTAACCAAAACAGCCAAAATGCCGGTAACCTAAAAAACAGATTCTTTAAAGCTATATGAATGTAAAGATCCTTATAAAAATCATCCATAATTGATTGCAGGTTTCATGTAAATTACAATATGTCAAATGGAAACTGAAAAAACCAATTATTGCTTTCAGATGTGGGAAAGAAAGGCGGGTTTATATTTTAAGACTATATATACAAGCATACTAAAGGGACAGTTTTAGCATTTGACCACATCTTTCTATAAATCTATATCCTCCTCAAAATAAAAACAAATATGAAGACACATGTATCACATACCTCATCATTAACTCAAATGTTTCCCATGTAATATTTGGAATCTTGACATCTCTAGCATCTTTCTCGTTACAGATAACAACTCATCAAACTTGTAACCACCATCAAACATCGCCCGGAATGCCTCTGAAGAAGCAAGGAAACAAATTGGTTTTGATAAATGAAATGCATATAGCTACCTTCAAGCTTTCTTTTTTACTTGATTGCCATTGAAAAGTGGTCGCAACTTAATTGGCATTCACTATACAACTTCATAGATTATCAGTTTCCACATACCCTGCAACTGACTATCCGGATTCACCACATACATTTTAATCAAACACGCTATACAACTTATTAATTTGTTAATTAATTATAATTTAGTGACAGCGCCGGCTATCAGCATCAAAACCCAAAATATAAACAGAAGAACATAATGCATAAAATGTTTGCATACCTTACACTATTAAAACAGTTACATACTTACATGTACCAGGCTTAGAACCAAGCTGCAAGACTGGAATATAAACAATATCAATAAGTTAAAAGAGTAAATGAACAACAGCAATAGACTAACAAAGCAGCTCAAAAAGGATAATAATGGATCTAAATTGGTCAAATGGTTATATTTGAGAGGTTTGACTTTTAAAAGTTTTGATTAGTTAATGCTACTTTCTTTTTAAGAGTTGTAATCATTTAAAACCTTTAAAATTGGTGAAATTTAAAAACATAGTCAGGATCAAAATGGTATACTAACAGGTCAAATGGTCAAACTTACACAAGCTTGTTTTTTTGCCATGTTGCAAAGCTAACAGAAAGAAATCTACAAATTGACCAAAATGCTTGTATCTACATAAAAGGGAATGAACAAACGGGCTGTCTAGAGTTAATCCCCAACGGTACTTAATCACATATCTAGTTGACTAAGAAAGTAACCTTGATAAAACAAAGTAATAAATACTGCAAGAATACGTAAATACATCTATACACACATACAAATACAAATAGTAACCACACCTATCATTGCAAAGTTCATCAAGTCTTCAACAATCATAGGATTGTTCAACTCATTCAGTGCTGCCACATATGGAGCTTAAAATCCAACACCTCTATAACGCATAATACAATACATATACATATATAGTATTTATAGTGAACTTCCAAATTACAATAATAAACTCATTTAAATCCACTAATCAATATAGTAGCAGTAACGATTACCAGCTCATAAAAATCATATACTCCAAGAAAATAAATAATTCAATACATATATACATCTATACAGAGTTACAGACATATAAAAAAATTTTAACTTTACTACAATTACAACAATAAATTCTCCTTTTTTCACTTAAAAATCGTAATCATTAATTATACTTGCAGTAAAAGATAAAAGCTCACAAAGATCATATAATTACCCAAAGAAACGACAGGGCACAAACATAAAATGTATGATTATATATAAAAAAGATGGAAAAACTAAAAAGAAAAACATAAATAAAATAAACATAACAATTTATAATGATTTGTTGATTATCGATGAGAATCAAAGAAAGCCACCAAAACGAAATATTGTTGCTTAACCGCCAAGACGAATGCCACCAAAAAAATATTGCTTTCTTGTTGTAAATCGGTAAAATGCATTTAGTCATTAGTATTTATTATTTGTGATTTTGTACAGTAGATAGTAAGAGTAATAGTAAATAGTAAATAAATAGATAAATCTAACAAGGTAGATGAGGTCAGCAAAGCAATCTTAGGGCCACAATTCATTCTTGCGTTTCATCCAATGGTTGTGAATTTTTCAAAAAGGAACTTGGGGGGCTGGTTTATAATTATTGGGAGGTTAATAATATGTAGTAATTAAGATAAACTAAAAGCTTTATGTGTTGTGTTCGGGTGGGTCTTAGATCTTGGCAGAAAATCTTAAGGGACTACTGGGCAAGATCAAACCAAGTATAAACACCAAAGTGAATTCTCCCTCTCTCTCTCATCATCTATCCCCTGCCGCCACACATAGACATAATATAAAAGAAATGATATGATTATTAAATGTAAAAGTTGCATTGTTAGGATACACTTAAAAAGTAGCAGCCAGCCAGCAACCCTTTAACTACATTCTAGAACCTATCTAGTGTAAAAAAACGACCAAAATCAAAGACTTGTAGCAGCAGAAATTAAGCCTTGACTTGAACTTGTTTAGGTCCAATTTGTTGAGGTATGAAAACCGGCTGTTGAGGAGGAGGGTTGGGGTTGGGGTTGGGGTTTGAAGTTAGGATGCGTACTCCATGAGTATTAGTAATCTCTAAAACCTCAGGCAATCCATTAATGCAACCTCTAGACATGCCAACATCAATCCTAATAGCCATGTTATTGCAGACACCATTAATACCCGACTCTTGAATCGTATGACCCATGATCATCCTTCTAGCCCCGGGAATAGTAGAAAGAACGTGTTCAAGCGTACGACAATCACAGTCTTTAGATTGCTCGTTAGAGAATATCCTCAACCAAACAACAGAATTCCTTCCCCTAACCAAACTAGAAGTAACCTTAGGTTTGGAACCGCTAATCCAATCGCTAACCTCTTGGTTAATCCGCTCTAAACCATAATCAACATGAGTCGCCAAAAGGCCACCGTGAACAAACACAGAGTCATCAACAACAAGCACCGTCGAGTTGTTTGACAAAAACCTAGTGGAAATAGGACCATTAGGCCTCAATGCAGCTATACGAGACCTAAAACCTTGAACGTATCGGCGTTTTACAAAAGGGAAAGAAGACGGAATACCGTCATACAAATCCTTACTCTCATTAAATCCTCCTCCTAATTTTCTTTTAACGTTACTACCAATTGAAAACCAAAAAGCCCAACGATTAAATTCATCTAAAGCCGAAGGAGTAACGTACCGAAAATCGCCATCAACGTTCAAAATTTCATGATTTCCATTCATAGTAATAACATTACCACCTGATTTAACAGCTTGTCTTTTAAGTCTTTCAAAATAATAAAGGATTTTTAATTCATGATGACCACGGTCAAGGACATCACCAACCTGAACAAGAGTGGACCCACCGCCGCACCAGTTATCTTTCGAATCGATTAAACCGGCTAAACGGAGTGCTTCCTTTGATTTCATTAGGTCGCCATGGAGATCGCCGATTGCGATTAATCGCCGCCGTTGGTTTTCTGAAGAGGAGGATGATAATGAGATGAAAGTAGGCGGAGGAGGAGATGGCGGAGGTGGGGCCGGGGGCATAAACATTCCATCGGTTACACAAAAGTCAACGAAAGTGTCGACGAATGAAGATACAAGGCTTGGTAGGTTTTCGCAGCTCATCTCCATTTTTTATTTTTTTTCTTTCTTCCCTCCCACAACCAACCACCACGTTCTTGTTAACCTTCTTTTTCTTTTCTTTTTTCAAATCAAAATAAACAAGTTACAAGCTAGGTCATTTTGTGACCATAAATTTTTTTGGAGTTAATTACAGAAATCGTCCTTGTCGTGGACCGTCACTTGCAGTTTTCATCCCTAACTTTCAAAAATTACAAGTTTAGTCCAAAAATTTTTGCTCCGTCAACACTTTTGTTCCTGACTACTAACCTCCGTTTAAAAACCCATCACGTGATTTGCACATGATGGGTATTTTGGTCTTCTTCTTCTTACAGGACCAAAAGTGTAACTCTAAGCTTTACATGTATCTACCATCCATCATCATAAAACTTCACTAGATATGTACTATCATCAGTCCTTTTCTTCTACAACTCACAATAACATGAAAATCACCAGATCTTTCTCATATTAACCCCACCCACCAACAACAACAATATCTCAACCAAAATCAACAACAATAACAACAAATATATTAACCATTCCAAATCTAAACATATGATATACAAAGAAAATTACCGATAAAATATTAAACCTTATTGAATGAGGAATTAATGGATAAATATTAGAAACAACTCAACATACCATTTATGTACTTTCTTATGCTTATCCCAACTAGAGCTGGCAATTTTTGACACGGACCTGTTAGCACGACACGGCACGACCTGGTTTTTTCGTGTTTCGTGTTTGGCCTTAACGTGTTTCGTGTCTTAACAGGTCCGGACCTGTTAAGACACGAATACTATTCGTGTCTTAACAGGTCCGGACCTGTTAAAACACGATAAGACACGATAAGACAAGTAGTATATATATGGACATGTTAAGACACGTTAAAGACATGTTAAAGACCTGTTAAAGACACGTTAAGGACACGTTAAGACACGATAAGACACGTTAAGATACGTTATCAGGTCCCTTAACAGGTCATTTATCGTGTACCTTTTAACAAGTCCCTTAACAGGTCTCTTAACAGGTCCCTTATCATGTAACCTGTTAAAATTCGTGTCGTGTTCGTGTTTGGAAAAACTGACACAATTAGCTATCGTGTCGTGTTCGTGTTTAACCTTATCGTGTTCGTGTTTGAAAACTGCACAATTAGTATCGTGTCGTGTTCGTGTTTGAAAACTGCACAATTAGTATCGTGTCGTGTTCGTGTTTGAAAACTGCACAATTAGTATCGTGTCGTGTTCGTGTTTAAAACTGACACAATTGTATCGTGTCGTGTTCGTGTTTGAAAACTGACACAATTAGTATCGTGTCGTGTTCGTGTTTGAAAACTGACACAATTAGTATCGTGTCGTGTTCGTGTTTGAAAACTGACACAATTAGTATCGTGTCGTGTTCGTGTTTGAAAACTGACACAATTAGTATCGTGTCGTGTTCGTGTTTGAAAACTGACACAATTAGTATCGTGTCGTGTTCGTGTTTGAAAACTGACACAATTAGTATCGTGTCGTGTTCGTGTTTGAAAACTGACACAATTAGTATCGTGTCGTGTTCGTGTTTGAAAACTGACACAATTAGTATCGTGTCGTGTTCGTGTTTGAAAACTGACACAATTAGTATCGTGTCGTGTTCGTGTTTGAAAACTGACACAATTAGTATCGTGTCGTGTTCGTGTTTGAAAACTGACACAATTAGTATCGTGTCGTGTTCGTGTTTGAAAACTGACACAATTAGCTATCGTGTCGTGTTCGTGTTTGAAAACTGCACAATTAGTATCGTGTCGTGTTCGTGTTTGAAAACTGCACAATTAGTATCGTGTCGTGTTCGTGTTTGAAAACTGCACAATTAGTATCGTGTCGTGTTCGTGTTTGAAAACTGCACAATTAGTATCGTGTCGTGTTCGTGTTTGAAAACTGCACAATTAGTATCGTGTCGTGTTCGTGTTTGAAAACTGCACAATTAGTATCGTGTCGTGTTCGTGTTTGAAAACTGCACAATTAGTATCGTGTCGTGTTCGTGTTTAAAACTGACACAATTGTATCGTGTCGTGTTCGTGTTTGAAAACTGACACAATTAGTATCGTGTCGTGTTCGTGTTTGAAAACTGACACAATTAGTATCGTGTCGTGTTCGTGTTTGAAAACTGACACAATTAGTATCGTGTCGTGTTCGTGTTTGAAAACTGACACAATTAGTATCGTGTCGTGTTCGTGTTTGAAAACTGACACAATTAGTATCGTGTCGTGTTCGTGTTTGAAAACTGACACAATTAGTATCGTGTCGTGTTCGTGTTTGAAAACTGACACAATTAGTATCGTGTCGTGTTCGTGTTTGAAAACTGACACAATTAGTATCGTGTCGTGTTCGTGTTTGAAAACTGACACAATTAGTATCGTGTCGTGTTCGTGTTTGAAAACTGACACAATTAGTATCGTGTCGTGTTCGTGTTTGAAAACTGACACAATTAGTATCGTGTCGTGTTCGTGTTTGAAAACTGACACAATTAGCTATCGTGTCGTGTTCGTGTTTGAAAACTGCACAATTAGTATCGTGTCGTGTTCGTGTTTGAAAACTGCACAATTAGTATCGTGTCGTGTTCGTGTTTGAAAACTGCACAATTAGTATCGTGTCGTGTTCGTGTTTGAAAACTGCACAATTAGTATCGTGTCGTGTTCGTGTTTGAAAACTGCACAATTAGTATCGTGTCGTGTTCGTGTTTGAAAACTGCACAATTAGTATCGTGTCGTGTTCGTGTTTGAAAACTGCACAATTAGTATCGTGTCGTGTTCGTGTTTGAACGACCTTCTATCGTGTCGTGTTCGTGGTTAAACTTATTTTTGAGGAATTGAAGTCTTTGTTAAGCCTCATTGAATATCTGGGTCACCTCTTCTTGTTATTCTTGCAGCATATCTAAGGTCTTTTCGCAAGACATACTTCTATGCAAATTCCGCCATCAAAGTCTCAACATCGTCTTGACCGACTTTTGTCAGATCCGATTTCTGGATGTCTTTAGACGTACTGTATATGTTTTCATCTTTTTTAAAAAGTCTTTACTTAGAGGTTTTGGGGCTTTGGGGATTTTGCTTGCGTTCAAGTTGAAGGAGTAACAGTGTAGACTTACTGTATATGCTTTCATTTTGTTATATCCATGATTACATGATTACCTTCTTGATAGGATGGAGATCTCCTTAAGTTGAAATTAACTTGAGGGGTCAAGTTAAAAGAATCTCAACCATTGGATAAAAATCAAAAGTCATGATTTAAAGTTAATGACCCTTGATTTTAGATTAAGGGTTGAGATTTCAGTCAAGTTGAAGAACCTGAGAGAATCCTCACCCTTATTAATAGAAGTGGTTATTTCAGGGAATTGCGGGTGCTGTTCAAGTTGAACTTGAGCCTGATGATGAGAGTGTCAATATTTTAGACTTTGAGGATTTGAAAATTATACGTAATATTCTCATGGTATATACTTGAAAGTTTTTGAGACCGAGGTTATGTTATTATGGCTTAGTTTAGCATCATTTCTTATCAAACCTTGTTCTATCTGTTTTATGGAATAAGCTGCAAACAAAATGAACATTAAACTTAGTTTGTGCTTCAAATTTGGGTCAAACTGTGGAATTTATTGATCCAAGTCCACCACTGAATTGCTAAGATATATTAAGTAATTTAAAAATAAAAGTTAAAAACCCCCAAACCATTGAGCTATCACATATTTATGTTGTTGATGGAGATATAGATGTATCCTTAATTGGGTTGGTGCACACATTTAAGGTGGATTGGTACACATAGTTAAGTCGTTGGAGATATAGATGTATGTAGTTAGGTACTTGGGTTGGTATCCACATTTAAGTTGAGTTTATACACACTTAATTTTTTGCTTGAAATATAGATGTATGCAGTTAGGTTGGTATCCACAATTAAGTTATGGTTGGAAATATAGATGTATGCATAGTTGGGTTTGTACACACATTTAAGTTTGGTTGGTACATACATTTAAGTTGAGACTGATTCTCGTTGTAATCTAACGCTTTGTGTTAATGAATCATGAATAAAGTTCTAGTGATGTACATCTAAAAAATCAATATACAGAAATGGGGAACTTTTTCATAATCCGCTTACTTACATTTAGGATCGACTTTGAAGTATGGACCCTTTTGTATAACTTTTTTTCTTGAAAGGTGTAAATTACTTGCAAATATCGAAAGGTCTAGCTTACGTTGTCTTAATTGTGCCCGGGTTAGAGAGTTGTCTCATTAAATAGATCCTTTTGTATACTAATCGATTTTTGTATCCAAAATATTGGGTTGTAACTTGCTAATTAATCATGGACGAGATATGTCACCCGGGCGTTGCCCGGGGAGACATATTTTGTAATATATGGTAGGAAAAAAAATGGCCCATTAAAAAAGTGAAATCGGGCCCAAAGAAATAATAATCGCCCGTTACTATTGTTGTGGATGTCTTTCTTTTCAAGAAAATTATCTAAATTTATTAAGAAAATGGTATTAGGAGAAATGACGAAATATGATACAGAAACGACGCTCTTATAAGAATGACAAAATGTGTTGCGATCATAATACAAATAATAATAGAAAAAAGATGGCGTTGATATATTAATTTTTTTCTACCATTTTTTAACCAAAATATTACATGTTCCCTTACAAATTTTGTGTGAAAGTGAAAGTAGTTCGCATAAAAGTTTAGTGCTAAAAGTGTAAGAGGCTAAAATGTTGTGGTGAAAATAAAAGAAAATCAAAAAGTATAAAAGTTTAGTGCTAAAAGTGTAAGAGGCTAAAATGTTGTGGTGAAAATAAAAGGAAAATCAAAAAGTATAAAAGTTTAGTGTTAAAAGTGTAAGAGGGTAAAATGTTGTGGTGAAAATAAAAGGAAAATCAAAAAGTATAAAAGTTTAGTGTTAAAAGTGTAAAAGGTTAAACTATTGTGGTGAAAATAAAAATAATAAAAAAGTTACAAGTTTAGTGCTAAAAGTGTAAGAGTTAAAATGTGTGGTGAAAATAAAAGAAAAAAATACTATTTTTTGCACAAATCCCAATACTCACGGGCGTTGCCCCGGGAGACATTACGTATGTGGATGCTTTTTCAAAAAAAAATTACTTAAATTTATTAAGATAATTGTATTAGGAGAAATAACGAAATACGTCTATAAATAAATATATTAATACCGAGACGACGCTCTTAAAAGAATGACAAAATGTGTTACGAACATAATACAAACAATAATAGAAAAATATGACATTGAAATATTTTCATATAAATCCAAAGTTTTGAATTAACCTGTCATACTAAAATGTCAGCACAAGGCCCAAAATTAAATATAAATAACACTTTTAGAAGAATGAGAAAACATATGACGAATATAATATCAATAATAGTAAAAGATATGACAATTAATATTTTTATTATTAGTTACGACATTTCGATAAAGATGAGAAAATGCGTTGCAAATAGGTATGCGTTTATGGATCGAGGTTAAAAAACCACATTCTTTTTGAAGAAAACACATATTATTCAAATGATTAAGAATAAAACAAAAGTTGATATTTGTTAGTTAAAAAACGAACAATAAAAGTTTTGTGTGAAAGTGAAAGTAGTTCGCATAAAAGTTTAGTGCTAAAAGTGTAAGAGGCTAAAATGTTGTGGTGAAAATAAAAGAAAATCAAAAAGTATAAAAGTTTAGTGTTAAAAGTGTAAAAGGTTAAACTATTGTGTTGAATTAAAAATAAAAAATAAATAAAATATATTATGGTCAAAGTAAAAAGAACAAAAAGGTTGTTATTCTTTGCACGCAACAGTTAAAAAACAAACAGTAAAATTTTTGTGTGAAAGTGAAAGTAGTTCGCATAAAAGTTTAGTGCTAAAAGTGTAAGAGGCTAAAATGTTGTGGTGAAAATAAAAGAAAATCAAAAAGTATAAAAGTTTAGTGTTAAAAGTGTAAAAGGTTATCTATTGTGGTGAAAATAAAAAGAATAAAAACTTTACTATTTTTACACGTTTTCTCGTTCCAAAGTGTAAAGAGGTAGAGTATTGTCGTGAAAATAAAAAAAGAATAAAAAGTTTGTGTGAAGTGAAAGTAGTTCGCATAAAAGTTTAGTGCTAAAAGTGTAAGAGGCTAAAATGTTGTGGTGAAAATAAAAGAAAATCAAAAAGTATAAAAGTTTAGTGCTAAAAGTGTAAAAGTTAAACTATTGTGGTGAAAATAAAAATAATAAAAAAGTTACTATTGTTTACACGCAAATCCGTATCTATATCAAATATATATATATAATATATATGTAACATTTGCCAAAATTGACCAGTTTGACTCGAAAATTATATGTAAACGATTTTTGAAATTTATATAAATTATTGAGCGTATTGTCGTATTGGAATGAAACGTGGAATTGGTTTATGTTTACGGAAACATTTTGGTGTTTAAATGGTTAACGTTTAGTTATTTGTCGGATTTAGCGGAGCGGGAGCCTACCTTTTAGGACCTATAGGCCGCCCCCCCTAATCAATCACACGCATACACCTCCTAATTATTTTCCCTTCCTTTCTAATTCCCTTCTAATCTAAAAGTCAACCTATCATTCTCTCTAAATTCTTGGATCATCTAAGATGTTACTTAGTTAGATTTTTATAAAATCATCATTTACATCATAATCTAAACATCATATCAAAAGATTGGAGTTCAAGAACAAGAAAAGCTTATGATATAGTCAAATTCGGATTTAAAGTCAAATGGAAGAATTGGTAAGTTAAAACTATTTCATATTAATCATTTTATGTTGTTGAACCTATTTCTAGTTGAACCTAAACATGTATGGGTCATGAATTGAGTCAAAAATCTGAATTTTTGTTCAATTAGGGTTCTTGAGGTTGAAATGGGTCAAATTCAATGAAAAGCTTGATTTAATGTTTTGAAAGGTAAATTGTGGAATGGGTTATGTTTCTATAGGTTCCTGGAGGTTGAAAATGAGTATTTACACTTCACAAGTCGTTTCCTAGCTCAAATTTGAGGTTTGGGTTGGGTTTGGGTCGTGCATAGCTTCAATTGTGATTGTGCAGGAAGTGCAGGTGCAGACCTGGCGTAAGTTACGCCCCTCTTGGCGTAGCTTACGCCCTTCTCTATCTTCCATTTTATTTTGGATTCTGTTTACGCCCACCTTACGCCAGTTCGTACGCCAAAACTGATAAATGCAGGCCACCGTAACTTACGCCCACTTTGGCCGTAAGTTACGCCCCCTTATTTTTGAACCAGCGTAGGTTACGCCCCATTGTGGCGTAGCTTACGCCCCCTTCCTTGAGTCACTTTTCAGATTTTCGTTTGTTTTGCGCATCAGTTTTCAAACGTCAATAACTTTTGAACCGTAACTCCGTTTTAGACGTATGACCTATCGTTGGAATTGTAAGAGAGTCTACTTTATCATAGTATAACTCTTGTATCTTGAATCCACCACTGTTTCCAGAAATGTCGTGTTAAAGTGTCCTTGTTTATATTCGGTTGAACCATTAAGACACTTTAGGATTGTAACGTAACCGAGTTGAGTTCCAATTGTCCTCTAAGGTTGAATTGCTCTTCTAAAACCTAGATAGGGTTTGACACGTGATTTGTAATGTATATGTTTATAGGTGGTGAACGCTAAACGATTGTTGGACGTTATAACTCGATTATAACTCGTACTTAGCTTGCATATCCAATCAAGGTGAGTTTCGTAAACCCTCCCTACTCAATTGAGATTCGGGCTGAAAAATGTACATGTTTGTTTGATCGTTGATTTGTTGATATGATTGCTTGTATGATTGAATTGTTGATGTGGACATGTTAGCGCATTATTTATTATATAAGTCGCACCGTTAGCGCGTTATTCATTATGTAAGCCGCACCGTTAGTACATTGTTAATTATTAACTATGTAAGACGCATAGTTGTTGAACGTTATTATTTGTTATGGAACGTTGTTAATTGTTATATGTCTTTTGGTTGATTATGCATACGATGTTGGATTATGTGATATAATTAGGATAGTTGTACATACATGGAAGACGATGATACATTTAATGAGTTGGAGATGTGGTGGGAAGGCTGCGGGTGACCCTACATATAAGCATCAAAGATTCCTTAAATGTAAAATCGTATGAAATGTATGTGCATGGTGCTTTGAATGGTTTGTGGTATGATGGATTGTGAACGTATTGTAGTACATTATTCATTGTACATAAATGGTTGTTAAACATGCTTGTTGAACGTTGTGTATTGTATATGGAATTGTTGATAAATGTTGTCTTGTATGGGTTGTGTTATGATGTTGTTGTACATGCATTTGAAATATATGTAAGCCATGATGTTGTTGTACATGCCTTTGAAATATATGTAAGCCATGATGTTGTTGTACATGCATTTGAAATATATGTAAGCCATGATGTTGTTGTACATGCTTTGAAATATATGTAAGCCATGATGTTGTTGTACATGCATTTGAAATATATGTAAGCCATGATGTTGTTGTACATGCATTTGGAATATATGTAAGTCGTGCTGTAACGTTGTTGAATGGTGTATGTGTTGATGTTGTGATAATGTATTGCTGTGATAATGTATACCCTTTTAGGGTTTACATTATGTGATTAGGTATTCTAATCTTGGTATATCGTTAATGGTTGTATTCACGATACGTTTATTCCTTGTTATATGTCCCTACAAACTCACCAACTTTATGTTGACGCTCTTTAGTACACTTTTCAGGTAATCAAGTTAATAAGAGACAAAATGGATGATTGCATTGCTTGCTTAGCTAGAATTTGGACTAGCTTGGACTTTCTGGATCCTTGATCCTTATTTCCCTTTTATGGGTTACTTTTAGGATCAACTTCTATCGATTGAACTTCTTTTATCATTGATTGAACATGTATTTAATGATTGTTGATGATTGTATATGTTTGTACGAGTTTATGGATTGTTTCAATCTCATGTATTCATATAGTTGACTCTACATAATTTCCATGTCGTGTTGTGCTATTTCTAAGTGATACCCCATGATTCCGCCATGTTGGTGTTACAGAATGGTATCAGAGCCGTGGTTGTAGAGAACTAGGAGGATTTACCTAGTCTATAGCCATCGCACCCACATTTCATATTAGTATGCATGATAGGGAACTTTGTGTGCAACGTGAACTGTATGATGCATAAAAACGTTTTAAACGGAGTTCGTAGGTTGCTTCGGATATGATGACTTGATTGTTATGTGAGAATTGTTGTGATGAACGTATATGATAGTGTCGGGATACACCGTTAATTGTGGAAATGTTGTGATGAACGTTGATGTGTTGAATTTTAGAAGCATTTATTATTTGTCCCCTAAGCAAAATGAAACGATGACATTAATGGAGTATAACATTCGGTAACCGTAGAGGCGACTGATCAACAAATCGAAAGTTATCCTATGTCATACAAAGTTAATGATCTCATGGATTGCGCCTTGTGGATAGGGTATAGTAGCTACCCCGGTATGTTTAATGAGTGTTGATTAGGTGGAGGGTTAGCCGCTGGTACACCCTGTATACATACCCAGTCAACATTTAGAGAACATATTGGAACCGAGTTTTGATATCCATTCAATATATTAACGATGTGGAGGGTTAGCCGATGGTACACCCTGTATACAAACACTTTTAATGTATCGAATGTTGAAGTTAAAATTCGGACTATGCTTTACCCACCTTGCTACGACTTGACCCCTTTTATTTATATAATGTTGAGTGATTCGTGATTGTATGGTTGATTGTGGATTGTATGAGTGATGATGCCTTGCCTCGTTATATGTGAACTTGAACGTTGATTTGATTAATTCGGTTATGGTTGAATTGAAATTGTGTAATTTGTTGGAACGTAGATGAAATGATGATGACATAGTTATTGGCATGATAATCTCCCCGTAGAGGTACATAATCTTGTAATGGCTAGGGATAGTTGGTTGTGGATTGTTTGTTATGCGGCGATTAAAGATGAATACTCGTACGTGAATTGTGAGGATTAACTTGAAAATCCAACACGTGTGTTTGAGGAAAAATGGTTAGACTACGTTTTGATATTTAACGGGGGAATGATGTACGGAGAGCTAACATAAATTATAGACTCCAAAACGAGTGAGAGAATCGAGTGGGATAAATATCAAAATGTGTTCCACCGAACGTCATGCCTTTCTTTAAATGCCCTCCCGATTGATACTCGAAATTCCCCGATGACCCGAGGTACTTGTCATGAGTGTGGTAGTCGAAATCACCACCAAAATAAGTGCCCCAAATCTTAGCGGTCAACAACAAGCTTAATGACAACTTACTCCCCGTGGGAAAACTTTTGCCGTGAATTTGATCGAGACTTGTGTTAATCCTAACGTCGTTGAAGGTACATTTCTCCTCAACAACCATATTACCACCGTATTATCATTAAACCCCGGATCCGACTTTAGCCTCGTATCCAATGAATTTATTCCGTTGATTAATGCCAGTCTTAGCCGTTGACGTATTACTTGGAACTTGAAATGGTAATTGGCGGTTTGTCTAGAATTAGTCAAATTGCACGTGATCGTATCTTAGATTTGAATGACCACTCTTTTTACATAGATTTGGTCCCCTTTGATATTGGTAGTTTTGATGTGATCGTTGGTATGGATTGGATGTCGTTCGTTAACGTCGTAATTGAATGTGGTAGTAAAATAGTTAGAATACCGTTAGAAAATGGTGAGGAGTTAGTTGTCCAAGGTGAAATGTCTGAGTCTTGGGAAAAATAAAGTGTATAACGTTAACGTCATCAAGGTTGAATTGAAGACCGTGCCCGTTGTTAATGAATTTGCGGATGTATTCCACGATGACCTACCGGGATTGCCTCCACCTCGTCAACGTGATCTCCTAATTGATCGTATTCCTAACGCTTCTCCTATGGCCAAAGCACTCTATCGCTTAGCCATGACCGAATTGCAAGAGTTGGCCACCCAACTCGAAGAACTTTAAGACAAGGGTTCCATTCGCCCTAGTAAATCGCCTAGGGGCGCACCGGTTTGTTTGTTAAAAAGAAGGATGGATCGTATAGAACGTGTAATGACTATAGAGAATGGAACAAGTTTACGGAAATGCCTTTTGGGGTCGACTAATGCACCAACTGTGTTCATGGATTAGATGAACCGAGTGTGTTAACCCTACTTGGATCAATTTGTCATTGTTTTTTTCATCGATGGCATTCTTATCCATTCTAAGACGAATTTTGTGTGATGCACCCATCTTGAGCTTGCCCGATAGAGCCGATGATTTTGTGGTGTATTATGATGCGTCCGGGCAAGGATGGGGTTGTGTCTTAATGCAACGAAATAAGGTGATAACCTATGCCTCAAGACAATTGAAGATCCACGAGAAGAACTATCCAACCCATGACCTAGAATTGGGAGCGGTAGTATTTGCTTTGAAATGTTGGAGGCATTACTTGTATGGCACCAAGAGCGTGATTTATACCGATCACAAAAGCCTTCAACACATTTTCACTCAAGGTGACCTGAACATGAGGCAAAGAAGGTGGCTTGAACTATTGGGTGATTATGACTGTGTTACCCGGTATCACCCGGGTAAAGCAAATTTGGTAGCCGATGCCTTAAGTCGAAAAGAACGTATAAAGCCAAGACGAATTAGCCATGAGCTTTACCGTATTGAGGAGGGTCCGTGACTCCATAATTGAAGCTCAAGAATTGGCGACTAGACCGGAAAACTTCATCAATGAAGCCTTATACGGTTTAGAAGAACAACGTGATAGAAAGAAGGATAACGATTTGTATTTCGTTGATCGATTGTGGATTCCCATTCTTGGAGGATGACAGTTGAAATTGATGAACGAAGCTCATAAGTTAGCCTACTCGGTTCACCCGAGTTCTGACAAAAACGTATTTTTGGACAGAGAGATTTGTATTGTTGGCCAGGAATGAAAAGAGACATCTCTAGATATGTTAGCAATTGTGTTACGTGTTACAAGTAAAAGCCGACCGTGAGAAACCACCCGGTTTGCTAACTCGACCTGTGACGTTGCAGTGGAAACGAGAACGAATTGATATGAACTTCATCACGAAGTTACCTAGAACGAGTTGTAGTTGAAACACCATTATGGGTGATGAGTGACCGGTTGACTAAGTCGGTTTACTTCTTAGCCACCTAGGAATATGATAAATTTGACACCCTGGCACGTTGTATCTCATAGTAGTAGTATCCAAAATTGGAGTGCCGATTTCCGTCATAACCAATCGGGATACCCGATTTACTTCAAAATTTTGGAAGGTGTTCCAAAGAGCGATGGGTACTCAACTCGATGTGAGTACGGCGTTCCATCCGCAAACCGAATGTCAAAGAGAAAGAACGATTCAAACGCTTGATGATATGTTGAGAGTTTGTGCCATCAATGCTTGGTGGCACTTTGGAACGTGCATTTACCGTTAGATGAGTTCTCCAACAATAGTAGCCATCATGCTAGTATTCAATGACTCCATTTAAAGTTTTACATGAGAGAAGATGTAGGCCACCATTAGCTTGGACGGAAGTTGGTGAAAGCCAACTCATTGGGCCCGAAATTTGTAGTGAAACGACAAACGTACTCTCACAAATCGGAGATAAGTTGAGAATAACCTGAGAACGACGATTTAGTTATGCTAACGTGAGACGAATACCCCTCAAATTCGAAGTGGGCGATTTTGTGTTGTTTAAATGTCTATGTGGTAGGGCGCGGTTATATTTGTAAAACGTGACAAGTTAGGGTCAAGGTATATTGGCCCATTTAAAAATCATTAAACGAATTGGCACGTTAGCGTGTCGATTGGAGCTCCCTCAAGGCTTGAGTGGAGTTCATAAATGTTATTCGTATTTATAATCTTCGGAAGTGTCAGCGAATCCAACGCTTCACGTACCTCTTAAGCAAATTCGTGTCGATAAAACGTTAAAAGTCGTGTATGAACCAATAGAGGTTTTAGACCGACAAACTAAAAACTAAGAAATACTTAGTATACGAACGTAAGGTGAGATGTAAAACTAGACGCGAACCTTGATTTACTTGCTAACGGGGTTATTCGATTAAAGCCAAGTATACTAACTTGGTCAACGAGTCTAGTTAAACGCGAATTTCGGGACGAAATTCATTTAACGGGGGAATAATG
>CM067175.1:96476279-96497248 GCA_034093135.1 Erigeron breviscapus
CATTAATAATTTACACTGTTAACCTCATTGAATACTTAATTTACAATCACAAAATTTTGTATCCATAATATTGAGATTTTTGTTTTAAAATTTTCGTCATTAATTTAATTAAAAAATTTTCAACATGTTATTTATATTTTTTTGAATAATAAAGGGTACAGTGCTCATGTAATTGTTCTGAACTTTCATCTTCTTTTTTCTATCAAAAGTAAGTTTGTAGTTACAATGTCGAGTTTTTAAGTACGAACAATTGTACGTTGCTATATCTCGAGTTAAATCGAAAAGTATTTTAAGGTGAATGGAAAATGATATATCCTCTTAACTAATCCTCCTAAAAATTCCTCATAACGACAAGATCATGACATGTGTCAAAATTAAGATATGAGATTAGGATTGAGAGTTAGTGGATTACACATGTCATGTTTTGATGATTTTAGGAGGACAATTAGGGGGATTAAACATTATTGTTTTATAGTTATATTCTTTTAATTTAATTTTACATATATTTTTTATATTTGAACTTACATATTTAACAATTTATTTTCTTAAAAATATCATAAATAATCCGTTTAGTGTTATTTATTTAGTGTTAATACGGAAGTAATAAATAATTCATTTATTTTCTTACATAGTTATACACATTTGTTTAGTGTTTCACATGGAAAACAATGAGCCAAGGTAAATACCGTATCAAAGATCGAATATGATTTGCAAAATTTGAAGTTATTATTGTATTTTTAATACTTTAAGTATTAATATTAGTTAAATAAACATAAGGTATAATTATATAAAGTATAAGGACTAATGTTGTGTTTTTTCAATAATAAAATTGGAAATAACAATTTAAGGGTTGTGATTAAAAGTTTAATCTTATCTAACGGTCTTTGTTTCTCCATAAATGAATTTAGGACCTTGTTATATATATATATATTGGTAGATAGATTAGCTATATATACTTTATATTGTTGTAAATAATTTCTAAAAAAATGTAGATATATTAAATACACTTTTCATAATTTTGTCTAAAGGTTTTTCTAACTTTAGTTTTGGTAGGAATTTTTTATTATTTATATTAATGTTTACAAAAAATCTTTCAAGCGTAAAAGATCATTCTTGTAAATTAGTTTATTAAACTTTATGTGTAATACGCGGATGTATGCATTAGATATATTTTATTTATATTTTTTGTGTAATTAACAAAGTATATTAAATACAATATTTATCATTTATAAAAGAAATTGTAATTGACTTTTACTATCCATTATTACGTAATATATGGCATGATTTTTAGACCAAACCGAAGTTGATATTTAAGATAATTTTAACGTGAAAGGCTTTTGAGATAATCATGATATATAAGTCTTAAGATAATTTTGATCAATCATGACTTGATAATTTCGAGTAAAGATATTTTTTATGAAGCTTGGTACACATGTGTGTCATTTAAATATTTTTGTTACTTAGATATTATACATAAACGAAACAACAAATGCTTCAAATATATCAAATAAAAGATATTAGACTATAAGAAGACGATATGAAAACAACAAAATTTATAAAACAACCAAACTTAGTTCCATTGACAATAAAGACTTAAAAAATTAAACCATCGACAATATGAAATCAAAAAGTAACAAACTTTATTAAATAAAGTGAAAAGATTAAATATTAGTCTTCATCGGTAAGGTCTTCATCTATTAGGCGAAATAGACTCTTCCTCTTGAGTTTCTTATTCTTACGTTTGATCAATGGGATATCATCATCATCTGAAAGCAAATCCCAATCAAAATCATCCTACAAAAATATGAGATAATAAAGAATTAGATACATTTTACGAATCAATAAGCAAGTTTATAACATATTAGATGTATGTGATGCTTTTGAATACATACTTGATCTTTCATCCTAGGAATGTCTATGTGATGCTTTTGAATAGAAACTTGATCTTTCATCATAGGGATGTCATTTTTTACCAACTTTGCATCATCCTACAAAAAAAATGGATAAAAAAGAGAGATACATATCTTTCTTTGTTACTATAAGTATTGTATTATATAATGTTACATTTTTCATCGCCTGAATCTTTAACATTGATGATTTCATGCAATTCCATTATTTTGAGGTTTGCCTCACGCTTTCTCTTTCTGCTCAATGAACCCTCGCTTCCTTGTTTAGATACATCATCTGTCAAAAAGTCGGTTCCCTCGTTCAAGTTGTGTTCATTAAAATCAAATGCATCTTCATTTTTCTTGTCATTCTTGAAGTCATCGATATCTTCAAAGTCCTATAAAAAAAAATAAGAATAACATCTTTTAAATTATACAACACATAAAATAATATGTAAATATGAATGTAAAACCACATTACATTCTTCATATTGTTGTAAAATTCTTCATCTTTTGGTTCAAAAATATGCTTCATTCGAATGAGAAGAATATGGTGCTTTTATAGTGTAAAATTATTTATATAATATAATGAGAATTAATTACATAATTATCATTAATTACATTTTTTTTTCTTTGAGAGCCTACTAACAATTAATATTTGAGTAAATTACTGAAATGGTACATGTGGTTGTGGCTTTGTATATACGCGTTTTTGCAATTCATATTTGTAACCCAAAATATAGTTTCCATATATAAGTAAAATTTGAATTTGACTTTTATGTTTTGTTGAATTCACGTGGACTATGTAGTAGGCATATGTAGTAAATGTGATGTATATAACTCCACCAGGTTTCTATATTTACTAAACATTGACTTTGACTTTTTATTTCAATGGCTTAGATTGATTTCCTTTATATTTTCAATGGTCAAGATCTAGTCTTCAAATTATTTTTTTCTCTTGGCTATAGTAGCCATATATATATATATATATTGTAACACCCCAAAGCCGAGGCTCGAAATATTACGGAAATCATATAGCACAAGGTGGAATTACAATAGAACAAGAACTAAATGCAAATAAAGATTCAGTGAATCCATTACAAGGACGAAACAAGTACCAAATACAAAAGGAGGAATAACCATCAAAGTTACAAAGGAGCATTCAAAAGATGGCAATTAATCCTAAGTATTATGCAAAAGAAGGTAAATGAATCCTTGATCCATAAAGTCCGGAGCTTGGGTTTAACAGCATGCAACAATCAAACTCCACGTCCAGGGATAACCTGATTACCTGAAAAGTGTACTAAGCATAGTCAACACAAGGTTGGTGAGTTCGTAGTAATGGTCCACAGGGAACCATAAACAATAATCATAATGTACAAGTAGAGGCTAGACGTGACTTACAGTGAGCCTCTAAGTAACACAACAATATCCATCCAACAAGATTACATAAGTACGAAAATGCGTGTAAATGAATGCTCAATGATATAAATATCAAATGCAAGTACCAAATGCATAAGTAAGTCAACATGCCTATTTTATGCGTGAACACCAGTCACCAATGCAATGATACCCTTCTGTCATCACCATGAACAAGGCTGTATCTCAAAATCATCGAGATATATATGTCTATATACTTGGAGTCAGGAACTACATCCAAAATGGGTGCATACATCTATACACCAGGATGTCGGCAATCCCCTGCCGAGGGTCATCAACAATGTATGCAATGCTTACAATCAATTGTAAATGCATCAATCATGAACCAACAATCAATATACGATGAACTTGAACCAGTAATTAATATTCGACAAACATGAGCCAACAATCAATAATCGTCAATCGTAACCCATAAATCACAATCTAAACCAACTATACGTACATACACTTAAGAGGATTCTACTTCCTTCGAGTCCCAGATGCTTATATATAGGGTCACCCGCAGCCTTCCCACCACATCTAAAACCCAATGAAGGCATAACCGACTTCCATGTATGTACGTCTATCCTAACATAAATGAAATACTTAGCAAAACTTAAACTAAGTCATTCAAGCGTGATAACCGTCTCAACAATCCAACATTCAAACCACATCAATCACTCAATCAATAAATGCAAGTAAACACGCAAGGTTTACACTTTTCAGCCCGAATCTCAAGCGAGTAGGGATATATGAAACTCACCTTGACCGGCAAAGAAGCTAGTATAAGATTACAAACGAGTAATAGGATCCACACGTCCACAACCTATAATTATAAATCATAATACCGTAATGTCAACTCTACAATCATAAACAAGTTGGTTTAGCACAATTAAGTCAAGTCACAAACCCTAAACACCTTTACAACTTTAACGAGTAGGAATAAGACGCATTCGACTCGACCTTTTTAGAAATGAGAAAAGATTCATACAAAAAGAGTGTTACTACTAGAAACTAGACTCTCTCATGATTCCAACGATAGGTCATACGACTTATTTGGACTTACGGATCAAAAGTTACGACCTTTCAAACTAAAACAGGTTTTGCTGCACTGGAGGAAAGGTGTGGCGCACCATTGAGGAGGTGCGGCGCACCAAGCCAGGTGCGGCGCACCAAAGAGGAGGTGCGGCGCACAAAATGATCAGGGAACCCAGTCCAGGTTTTGGTGCGGCGCACCAAGGAGGAGGTGCGGCGCACCTGTGCCCAGATCAGTTCCAAAACACCCCAAACACGAACCAAACTCAACCCAAACTCCATTTTTGATCACCAAATCGACTAGTGATGTTTCAAGACTCATTTTGAATCTTATACAAACATATTTCAACATAAATAAACATAACCCCTATCTTAGTTTCGATTCATAACATCATAATCACATCCAAATCATTTAAACCCTAATTAAACCCTAATTTGACCCAAAACAAGATTTAAGCCGATTTAGGACTTGTAAATATTCAAGATGACTAGAAGTGCATAAACAAACATAAGTAGGTACAAATGAGATGAATTAGACTTACCAAAACTCCTCCTTGAGCTAGAACCCGAAATTGGGTCAAAATGGGTAAAATGCAAGAACTTGGCTTTTGATTCTCCAATAGGAAGCAAACGAGATGAAGATGGCTATGATTCTTGTATTATGGTAGTTTCAAACACAATGTTGATGCAAGAAATGATGAAGAACAAGAGGTGGTTCTTTTACTTGAGAGAGAATAGAAGAGATAGATAGAGAGAAAAGAGAGAAAAGAGAGGATAAGGGGAAATGGGTCACTAGTAGGCTCATGGGTCATGGACAACCCATGGGTCGACCCGTTTCCCTTTATAAGCCAAAATTACAATCGATTACACAATTAAACGCCAAACAAACATATTAACGACTCGACTAACATACCACATAGTCATATAATCACAAATGGGCCCAATTATTTCATTCAGCAAGTTTGTTAGTCAATTTACACAAAGAGTCAACGGGTCAAAATTCACGGATGTTACACACACATACACACACACACACACACACACACACATACAACACACACACACATATATATTTATATATATATATATATATATATATATATATATATAATAAAAGAAGATTTTGCTACATCATTATTTATAAAAAGTACTTACTTGGCATTGTTAGAAAATTTCTTATAATTTTTTTCCTTTTTACTTAAATGATTTATGACATCATTTATTAGTTAATTTTTAAAACTTTTTAATTCCTTCATTAATATACAAGAAATTGGATATAGCTAATTAGTATATGCATTAATCACAAATGTTAACTATAGTACGCTTTACATCATAAATAATTTTTTAAACATTTTTGAATATACAAAAAAAAAAAAATTCTTGATTTGCTCGCGTAGTACGCGGGTTATTAAGCTAGTAATGGTTAGAGAAACCAAACAAAAAACACTTCGCCTATTGGGTTATTGAGCTATCACATATTTATGTTGTTGCTGGAGATATAGATGTATCCTTAATTGGGTTGGTACACACATTTAAGGTGGATTGGTACACATAGTTAAGTCGTTGGAGATATAGATGTATGTAGTTAGGTACTTGGATTGGTATCCACATTTAAGTTGAGTTTATACACACACTTAATTTTTTGCTTGAAATATAGATGTATGCAGTTGGGTTGGTATCCACAATTAAGTTATGGTTGGAAATATAGATGTATGCATAGTTGGGTTTGTACACACATTTAAGTTTGGTTGGTACATACATTTAAGTTGAGACTGATTCTCGTTGTAATCTAACGCTTTGTGTTAATGAATCATGAATAAAGTTCTAGTGATGTACATCTAAAAAATCAATATACAGAAATGGGGAACTTTTTCATAATCCGTTTACTTACATTTAGGATCGACTCTGAAGTCTGGACCCTTTTGTATAACTTTTTTTCTTGAAAGGTGTAAATTACTTGCAAATATCGAAAGGTCTAGCTTACGTTGTCTTAATTGTGCCCGGGTTAGAGAGTTGTCTCATTAAATAGATCCTTTTGTATACTAATCGATTTTTGTATCCAAAATATTGGGTTGTAACTTGCTAATTAATCATGGATATGTAGCAAATATTCATATTTCTTAATCTTAATATAATTATCATCATCATATCATATTCTAGTAATATATTTCTTGACTATCATCGATATAGTACAAATATAGACAAATCTATATAATTATGTCAAATATTGAAGTCCTTGTTGATATATATTCTAAAATATATTCTTACATTTACATTTTAATATTATTATGGGGGTTTTCAAAAATGTTAATTTTTATGCTTTGTATTTATATCAACTTTAAGATTATTATTATTATTATTATTATTATGAAAATATAAATGTTTAGTTAATGTTGAATTTCTATAAACAAATTAAACCGCATCCCCTTAGAATAATGGTTAGAGAAACCAAACAAAAAACACTTCGCCTATAGAGTACAAAACAAGAATGAAAATATTCAAGATTAAAAATGATCCATATATGGAATAATCAAACTTAATATAGAAGATTCAAGAGAAGTTTTTTTTTCGTGTAATCTGGCACAAAACAAGAATAAAAATCTTTGTATGAAAATATATAACAACTTATATATATATGGCTTATATAATATGAACAAGTAATCATTATTTCATTTCCATATTAAGAACTTATTATACGTCCCTTATTCACCTATATATAAAAACATATATGCCCAATACAATTAAACTTTGCAAATCAAACAACATTCAAGTATTCAACCATGGAAAACCTATTCTTTTTCGGAATTTCCATCTTGTTCATCTCAGCCGAATCCAGAAACATTGGCGTTTATCTTCCACGGTACACCATTAGTTCCATATGTTCCCACACTGACCACAAGAAAGCATGTATCAACACCTTGAGGCCTTTGTTTAAAAGCACGAGACGTCACCACGTGACATCCTCTATGCTTCTGTCTACGCAATCCTTAAGGCACTGACTGAAGCCGAATCTTCATTTGATCGTCTTTTTAATGCTACTGATGAAGCAATAATGGATTGCCATGAGTTTATGGGGAATGCTTATGATGATCTTCATGAAGCATTGGATATAGTGAAGGAGATTCATGATTTTCCTAGCTTGGTTGACAAAATATACGACGTGATGAACCAACTTAATGCCGTAGGAGCAGAAACAGAAACATGTTTGGATGAGGTTGGGGACCGAAAGGCTATGTCGGATGTTCTGTTAAATTCTACACAACTTTGGGAGAATGCAATTAATATTGGAGCTTACACACCAGGGATCTTTAAGGGACGATCCTACTTCCCGATTGGCACAACTGGTGTCTGGTGGACGGCGGCTACCTGGCAATGATGGAAAAGGATATCCGTGGTGGTGGATGTCTAAGCCCTAAGGGATCGATATATAACTGGAAACTGTTAGCAAGTAGCAATAATGCAGTTTAGATAATGAAATAAACTGAATAGCAGTAATGAATTATGTTCCATTGTTAGTCAGTGTTTTATGTTAATTTGTGGACATCTGCAATCAGCTAGCATGATGTATTTTGACATAAATGTTCAAGTTTTTAGCTTATATTGTGATTATTATCGACACTCTTATTATTATGAACATCTTTGTACTAGGAATCGAATGGTTTATTTACTTTGAAATATGTTTGTTAAACTTTAAAACTTATTTCAGTTTCTCATTCTTAGTATACATCTCGAGGGTGGTCAAGAAAAAAGTGCAATCACTAGGATACACACATGTTTATGTTTGTTATATTACAAAACTTAATCAGTTTTGCATTTTGTGCGTTCAGTTCTGCTTGAATAGAAAAAAATTCAGGTTTTTCTTTCCGGTCTAGTTCAACCATATGCGCCATCACCACGGCACCACCATCCCTCGTGTGAAACCCTAAACCCTATTGTACTAATGATGTGATAAGCATGTGCTAAGTGTGCTTAAAAATAAATAATGCCATAATCATTCTTAAAGTGGTTAAGACATGTACTAGAATGTTCTATCTAGATAAGATTTTCTATCTAGAACAATTGTCTGATGTGATGCCTCCTTTAAAGATTCTTACACCACATGATAAAAGAACACTTAGATGCTAATGGGCAGCGGTCCCACTCGCAAAAAGATAACTGTGCTAAATTTCGGCAATAGAAGCTTGGTACACCTAGGAAAACAATGGTCAAAATATAAGTAATAACAAACATTTCACCTTAGCCACAATTATGCCTTGATAAATGATAATGCTGCAATCACATGATTACTAATCTTCTAGATACTTGATCACTTTTACAAGAAACAAACCACTAATAACCATTTAAAATACTAATCACTATAATAGCTAATGTCATTTTATTTGATAAACAGAGCACTTTTATAATTCTCAGCGAGCCACAACAGCTGCCACATCCCTCAAAATAGTAACAAAAAAAACATTACATTTTCCTTTCTATTTCTACTTAAAACAATAGAAAATCCAAGCTGCTACTTTCCAGCTTCTTCGTTAATTATGAAGGACTAATCTGCACCGAGAACTTGACACACAGAAAAGAAAGCCAAAGGTAGTAAATCATGCTTTGATTAATCTGCAGCCATAAATGGATCTGTATCTCCAAGATCAGCAACAATAGGTTCCAAACTCGTTACATCCTCATCTTCTGTGGAAAAGTGGGTTGGAACGGAAGCATCGATATATCTGGTTTCTTGTAGCATGCATCTTTTATGAATACAAAATCTCCTTCGTTTCCGGGTACCTATAATTCAAATATACATAACATTATTTTCAGAAGAAAAAAAAAAAGAAAGAAAGATAGAATTTCATGTTTGGTTCAAAAATGTAATAACCGATCTTAAATTTTAATGTATAAGAAAAAACAAGCTAGAAGTAGACATTTTCTATTTACGAGTTTAAAACAAGACTTGATATCTAGTCAAGGGAACCCAAAATTCATACTTGGCCTCGGACCCACATCAAGTTTCTTGCAGGATCTATCTTGTATACCCACACATTTTTAACGGTTCTCTGCTTCCCACCCATTTGAACACCTGCATTGCAGAGAAAATTATAAGCAAAACCAAAAACAAGAAACAGATATGAGTGAAGTGATCCCCATAATTCTGATTCTTAGGGGCTGGACATCAACCAGCACACAACTGACATGATTTCTCTTGTTTTTCTCTAAGAATAACAATGACCTTTTATTAAATGATAGCTAAAAAATCAACGGCTGCTGACAGTGGTCGATCACATGAATAACCCCGTCATGTTTACATAAACACGAAAATGATGTAAAGGAAGTATGACCACATACCTTACCAGGGGCATCCCTCTGACCGGTAGAACCAGGAGTACGATGGGACTTTGATGCTCCATGAGATGCCGGCCCACCTTTGAAATCATATTTTTTCATCACACCCTGGATACCGTATCATATATGAGATATATTAGAGGTGAAATATAAGTCAAAACATATCGCAACGAGATAAAAACTGCTGCTTGATAAAAAAGAGCGACAAATACTAGCAAAAGTGAAGACAAAAATTGGCGAGTACGAGAGCATTACTTAAATGATTAAAAAAAAAAGTACATATCCTAAAGCCTTTACTGATCAGAAAAAAGAAAATTACAAAAATAATAAACTGGGAGTTATTCGTCGAGACAATTCTGCTCCTGGGTATTTTAAAAGGTACATTTTGCAGACCTTGTGAGCAAAAACATTACAGCAGAGTTGTAATAACTTGTAAACTTTTACAATAAAAGAAATTTCCCATGTGGCTAATGAAAAAAAGATCCACAAAACATTTAAACAAATATTCACCTGAAAACCTTTTCCTTTTGTGATTCCAGTGACATCAACGTACTGACCAGGGACAAAATGACGAACTCCAATCTGAGTGCCAAGTGGAAGCAAAGCATCCTCGGTCACAGGAAACTCTCTCTTCAGAGGAACGCCTTGTGCTCTAAAATGTCCCACTTCTGGTTTCGTCAAATGTTTTTCTTTTTTGTGCCCACAACCAATCTATACCAGCAACACCATTCAATTAGTAACAGACTAAAACAGTATCCACGAAATGTGGCAGGACGAATAACATTTTGACATTATCTAATTATTTGACAGCTTTTGACATTTCTAACAATATTCAACTGTTCGCCCGTAGCTAGTGATAAAATAGAAAAGACAAGTGCCTTTTTTTACCCAACAAAGCAGGTTGGCAAACTCAACCAAGTTATACACTTTTTTTTACTATAATCAACTCAGCATACTGGATTTACCTTTTTATGTATTCTCAATATTTGTAAAAATGAAAGATTAATAGCTAACATTTATAATCAGAGAGATGCTAGAGAGACAACCTAATTACAAACAAATGTTTACAAAGTTATGTGTCACCAATAGGAGATAGAGAGAGAAACATGAAAGATAATAAAAAAAAAATTGTAAGTTAATTGGTCCATCTCATATCAACGCATCAAGCAGAGTTTTACTTAGTTGAACAGGTTTATGGTACACGAGTTTAGTTATTGTGAGAACCTTATAAATGTCGAGAACTACGAGAACCAATTCAGACCATTGGATTGTTTGATCGATGGTGACAAATTATAATTCATGTTAATCTAAATTAATTAAATATGAAGCATTTAATGAATCATTATTTATAAAGAGTAAATTACACTTTTCGTCCCTGAAGTTGGCACGTTTTTCACTTTTCATCCCTAAAGTTTAAAAATTACAATTTTGACCCTAAAGTTGGCCAATTTTTTCAATAACCGTCCCTCGCCAAACGTCGTTAAGTTTCAGCCGTTAAGTAGGTCACGTGCAAAACACGTGAGGGACTGAAAGTGCAAAAAATTACAAGTTCAGGGACGAAAAATGAAAATTACTTTTCTGGTGTCGGAAAACTTCATCTTCTCCGGCTGAGTGGCCGGAAAATTCGCCGGAAAACTTGGAATGTCGATATCTCACTCGTTTCTTCGAATTAGACCACGAAACCACCACCAAACTTCTCAAAATTAATTTCCGCACGAATCCTAACAAAAGTTGATCACCTTCAAACACCATACAAACCATCCCCACCTTTGATTTTCATCATACGACCACCACCTAGCTTTCAACACCCCACGGTTCACCACCACCCCACAAACTGTTCACCACCACTCCACGGCTACCCCCTTCAAACAACATCCACGACACCACCTTTGAAGAAACACCACCTGACCACCATTAACCCACGATCGACCATCACCTTCAAAACAACACCACTCGACCACCTCTCCAACATCCCTCGGTTCATCATCATTCCACGATTACCACTCCATCAATCTCTTTCTTTCTTCTACCTCACGACCCACACACACAAACACATACATACATACATACACACACACACACACACACACACATATATATATATATATATATATATATATATATATATATATATATATATATATATATATATATCTATGTACGTATATATATATATATAAACAAATATATATATATATATATATATATATATATATATATATATATATATATATATATATATATATATATATATATATATATATATATATATATATATATATATATATATATATATATATATATATATATATATATATATATATATATATATATATATATATATATATATATATATATATATATATATATATATATATATATATATATATATATATATATATATATATATATATATATATATATATATATATATATATATATATATATATATATATATATATATATATATATATATATATATATATATATATATATATATATATATATATATATATATATATATATATATATATATATATATATATATATATATATATATATATATATATATATATATATATATATATATATATATATATATATATATATATATATATATATATATATATATATATATATATATATATATATATATATATATATATATATATATATATATATATATATATATATATATATATATATATATATATATATATATATATATATATATATATATATATATATATATATATATATATATATATATATATATATATATATATATATATATATATATATATATATATATATATATATATATATATATATATATATATATATATATATATATATATATATATATATATATATATATATATATATATATTTTTAAGTACACGTGCAAAACACGTGAGGGACTGAAAGTGCAAAAAATTACAAGTTCAGGGACGAAAAATGAAAATTACTTTTCTGGTGTCGGAAAACTTCATCTTCTCCGGCTGAGTGGCCGGAAAATTCGCCGGAAAACTTGGAATGTCGATATCTCACTCGTTTCTTCGAATTAGACCACGAAACCACCACCAAACTTCTCAAAATTAATTTCCGCACGAATCCTAACAAAAGTTGATCACCTTCAAACACCATACAAACCATCCCCACCTTTGATTTTCATCATACGACCACCACCTAGCTTTCAACACCCCACGGTTCACCACCACCCCACAAACTGTTCACCACCACTCCACGGCTACCCCCTTCAAACAACATCCACGACACCACCTTTGAAGAAACACCACCTGACCACCATTAACCCACGATCGACCATCACCTTCAAAACAACACCACTCGACCACCTCTCCAACATCCCTCGGTTCATCATCATTCCACGATTACCACTCCATCAATCTCTTTCTTTCTTCTACCTCACGACCCACACACACAAACACATACATACATACACACACACACACACACACACACATATATATATATATATAAAATAGATGATCATCATCAAGCTAGCTCCACCACATACATATCGTTGCTACCACTACTCGAAAACCGTGCACCACCATTGTTTGACGTTTGCCACCGAAGAACCACCATGAGCCACCACCTTCTACTATCATCAACCACCCTGAAGCATCATTAAACAGGTTATTTAATCGCTTATAAGTTCCTCATAACAAGTAACTGACATATCCATTAACAAGTAAAGAAGGTGTCAACTACCACTGTAGTAGGAGGCTCCTCCCAAATTTCATCATTTTCAAATCTCTCATGATAGTGTTGAATCTGAAATTTTTTTGTTAGGATTCGTGCGGAAATTAATTTTGAGAAGTTTGGTGGTGATTTCGTGGTCTAATTCGAAGAAACGAGTGAGATATCGACATTCCAAGTTTTCCGGCGAGTTTTCCGACGAAAGTCAGCCGGAGAAGATGAACAGAAAAGTAATTTTCATTTTTCGTCCCTGAACTTGTAATTTTTTGCACTTTCAGTCCCTCACGTGTTTTGCACGTGACCTACTTAACGGCTGAAACTTAACGACGTTTGGCGAGGGACGGTTATTGAAAAAATTGGCCAACTTTAGGGTCAAAATTGTAATTTTTAAACTTTAGGGATGAAAAGTGAAAAACGTGCCAACTTCAGGGACGAAAAGTGTAATTTACTCATTTATAAATGATAGAAGGGTAAAGATGGAATACAAAACCGTACGGCTTTTTGAGAAAATCATGGACTTCAATTTTAATTTTTAAACTTCAGTGATTACTTCTGTGTGTATGTAAATCGATAAAAAAAAATAATATATAATATTAAAACTATAAAGTAGTAAATATGTAAACATTAAAAATTTAATAATTTTAAATTTATAACTTTTTAACCAATACACATGTAAATGCTTTTATTCACAAACATACATATATTTCTTTTTGGAATGGCTATATTCACAAATATATAATAATTTTAAATATAAACTTTTTAAAATGGTACACATGTTTTAACTTGTACACATGTATAATAATTTTAAAAATTATAAACTTTCTAACTGGTACAATTGTGAACGATTTTATTTACAAGTGTATAATAATCTCAATTATAAAATTTTTATTTGGTACACATGTTTTAACTTGTACACATGTATAATTCTTTTAAAAATAAACTTTTTAAATGGTACACATGTTTTAACTTGTACACATGTATAATAATTTTAAAAACTATAAACTTTTTAAATGTACACATTTTAAAGTCTATATGTACACATGTTTTAACTGTACACATGTATAATAATTTTAATATAAACTTTTTAAAAGTACACATGTTTAATTGATACACATGTATAATAATTTTTAACTTTTTAATTAGTACATAAGTTTTAATAATATAATCTGCATCTATTATTAATCTATTGATGCTTTAATTTGTTCACATGTGAATCATCAAGACTAAAAATATGAACTTTTTAATAGATTACGAAAAATAAAAGAACTTTACAGTATATGGTTTTAATATGAACCTACAGTAATGATGGATAGAATAAATTTGTGGCTTTTAATTTTAATTGAAAAAGTAAAAAAAGTATGGTGCGTAAAATTTTTTGATGAAATCTTGGTTGAGAATAATGGATAACTGCAACTATATGTGTGGTTATATGTAACTCCATGAGAGATTTATGGGACTTTTTTACGGATTAACAAAATTATTTAAACATGATTTAGCAAATTACTAAAAAACCCTCAAGTGCATTTAATATAAATTAGTTCTCACGGTTCTCGACATTTTCTTGGTTCTCATTTTATCTTTTTACTGTGGTATTATAGGTATATTAGATAGAAATGTTTATATTAGTGAATGAAAAAGAGGGGTAATTTAAGAAGTTCAATTACTTAATTGAGATTTAAAAAAAAGGGCAAAATGTTTTATAAGATAGTATTAGATAGTATAGATAAAGTTTACGGGACAGCTATAGCATTATTGAATTTCTCTTTTAGCTAGCAATTCATAAAGGGACTTTGAGTAAAAGACAAGATGTGAAACTTTGGTCCATATCTTTGCTATTAGACTGATGATAATTTTTTAATCCAACATGTGGGCATAATTACGTTATTGAAGAATCTTTGTTTCTTAATATAATGTTAATTTTATGATACATTTATTATGTATCATTTAAATATTGATATATTCGTTCTATAGCACATGGATATGTTCTAATTGCCACCATTGACATCCAATGACAATTATTCTGTTTTTTCGGCTCATAATCCTTGTTTTGAGCATATTTGTTAGAAGGAAACGTTTAGTGTATTTTATGATCTTATACTCAATGTGTTTATAGATGTATGTGAGTGTATCTATATATATTAAAAACAAGGATTCTTCACTCTTTCGCGCTTCCATTCGCAAAGAGAGAGCTAAGTTTTGTCTTTTCTAAGTCAGGCAGATTAGTGTTGACTTCAGCATTGTTAAATTATTTTTTGCTATAGAGAAATAATTTATTATATATCAATGTCTGTAACAATAGTATCATATAAAAATAAAAAAGCATTTTGATTTAAAATGCTACAAAAATTTATCTAAGTTTTAAACTTAGAAAACACTAGGTTTGAAATTTAAAGTTGCAATGTTGAACATGGACATACAATTGTGCTCTGATTAATCTATTGGGCATAAATGACTGTTACAAATTTTTGGCACATATTGGAAAGAGAATTATTTTTGTGGGATAGGTGGAGCATTGAATTTTTATAGTTAGATACTTGGTTGTGGTAGAATGGGTGGGATGGGTCGGGTAATGTGTCAAGAGAATGAGAGATTGGGTTGAAAAGTTTTGGGTTTACCTGAAACACATTTTATCCTGTTTTTTGCAATCAAGAAGTGTTTTAGTTCTGATTACAGAAACTGTATGCTACATTATTAATCTTAGCCGACTTTCTCAAGTTTCAACCCTTTTGATCAGTATGTTCCATTCGAAGGGTTTACTTACAACTACGTTGATCTTAGTAAAAGGTGAATCAGACCTTTTATAAGTAGATGGATTGAAATTACCACCTCTTTAAATATCCTATTTATATCTATGCTTCTTTGCTCTTGAAGTTGTAATCTTGACAATAATACTCAATGCAGTCCGTGGCATTTACTGCTGTACCATTCTTTGCTATGGCTGCTGCCTGGTTCGTGTTCTTTGGGTTGTGCTTGTCGACGATTTGTCTCTGCTATTGCTGTTGTGCACGAGAACCGTATGGCTATTCCAGAATGGCCTATGCGCTCTCTCTTATTCTCCTTGTCCTCTTCACCATCGTTGCAATGTATGCCTTTTCCTCCCTTTCTATCTATCTATATGTGTATGTGTGTCAATGACCAAGTAAAAAGCTATCAATTGTGAACTGGCACAATTTTTATTTTTGTATATGAATAGTTTTTATGTTTTCAATTTCTCTAGTTCTATTAAATTGCACAAGATGCGTTTTTTAGACGTGTTTTTGATTTTATGTCCATTTATATCCAAAATCATTATGTGCGTCAAAAATTCGTTTTGTGCATTAATGACAACACTTTTGATGCTTTTTCACGATGCCTGATCTACCCGGACCACCCCTATATATAGACCTACAAGCATGCAGGTCACTGGATGTTTATATTTATACACACACACACACACACACACATTTAGGGTCCCAATACCGTCTTCAACGGTGTATGGAGGGAGAATGAGATGTAGACAACCTTACCCCCACAAGGTTGAGAGGTTGCTTTCGGTTCTGCCTAAGGTTGAAAAGTACCTCCGTCCTTGCAAGGAGTAAGTATCGACCCTTGATCTATGTCTTTAGTGGCATGGGTGTTAACCACTTGATCCGAGCCTTGTTTTGCTGCATCATATATATGTATGTATATATTAGTTATATATATACCCAATCTGTCAATGAGGACCCGAGTCAGACCGGCTTATTATCTGGTTTGACTTATGATCCACTACATTAGTTAATGAACTGTGGCTGACCAATGATTTAATTAGGCTAAACAGCTTGACTATTACCTTTTCATTTGACTTCTTATTTCATAAGATGAAAAAAATACTAAAATAGTGATCTCATAATTCATGCATCAAATATATGTAAAATAAACAAATTCCTGAAATTAGTTAATTACTCAACTGTAAGCGTTATCTGTTGCACTCGTGTGAGTCTGAGTATAATCCTATTAAAGTAAAAGAATTATCTTGTGTCACGTGGTCTCTAGTAAACATATATAACAAGTTACACTTTTAGATTTTTATTTCTAATTATATATATAATTCGTCAAATCTCCATCTCGACTTATTATTAAATAATCAGCTTTTTCAACCCTGTTTGGTTTTTGTTCCAAACAGATGTAATTCTTTGAAAGTTAAAAAAGAAATACTAAAGTGTCTAAGATCCTTAACAAGTTTAGGATATGTAAAATGTAATAGTTATTAGTTCATCATATGCAAAAAGTTTTCCCTGTCTATTTATTCAAAAATGAAGAAAAAGTCAAGCATGTTAATGGTTCCAAAGTCCTTTTAGAAAGTTATTATTTTTGATCTTGTATCTCCCGACTCCCATTCACAATTTAAAGATGACGTCAATAATAACAGCTCTCCGTGGATCTTTTCAGTGTTGGATGTGTTGTTTTATACACCGGGCAAGGGAAATTCCATCATAGTACAACAAAAACATTAGAATATGTTGTAGATCAGGCAAATACAACAGCAGAAAAGCTAAGGAATTTGTCTGACGATCTTGCTGCTGCAAAGAAAATAGGAGTATCCCAAGTGTTTTTGCCAGTTCAAGTCCAATCAGACATTGATGAGATACAAGTAAAGCTGAACACATCATCTTATGCTCTTTCTGATCGAACTGAAGATAATAAAGAAGACATACACCGTGTCTTAAATGCTGTGTGAGTTACTGGCTCGAAAGTATGAAAACAATTTAATGTAAGTAACAAATGTTTCACAGAAAGTTTGTTTTACAGGAGGCTGGCTCTGATTATTCTCTCGGCTGTGATGCTCTTCTTGACATTCTTGGGGTTCTGTAAGCTTTCTTCACTCTCTTGCTACATTTTACTTTCTTTTTTTTTTCTCATACTAAGTCTTTCATTCTTATGTTTCCTTTGCAGTGTTTTCACTCTTTGGCATGCAATCAATGGTTTTTTTTTTTTTTTTTTTTTTTTTTTTTTTTTTTTTTTTTTTTTTTTTTTTTTTTTTTTTTTTTTTTTTTTTTTTTTTTTTTTTTTTTTTTTTTTTTTTTTTTTTTTTTTTTTTTTTTTTTTTTTTTTTTTTTTTTTTTTTTTTTTTTTTTTTTTTTTTTTTTTTTTTTTTTTTTTTTTTTTTTTTTTTTTGGGGGACCATAAGTCACTGTAATTGAGCAATTTTGGGTATAAAATGCTTAGTGTGATCATTTTTAGTGCAGTTACGTTTTTACCTTTTGTTCAGAACTACTCGGTTTTTCAAATGTCAATCAGAATATTTTGGTTTATTAATAGGCAAAATGCTTACTATTAATTAATAGAAAATTAAGAGGGTTTTTGAATATTCAGTTCCATACCTAAAATTATTGTGATTATTATCACTCATTCAGTTGCAAAACACATCGAAACACCCCCTACGAAGGTCTACTATTTTTTTTTGGTTAATGGGATACCCCTGTTAATTATATACCATCACCAAAAACAATACAAACCAAGTAGTATGGCTGAAATACCATACTAGTTCATATGTATGACATGCCATACATATGTAGATCAAGCAACCGCAAACAAATAATCAATCCTACTACATATCAGCCTAAACAACTAATATGAGTGGTAAATTAAGAAGGTATTATTCTAGTTGCGCCGAGTATAGTCAAACACCACCATATCTTGTGGTAAGTTCCAAGCTTGCACAAAGCGATCAACTTGATTAGTTTTCTTGAACCTCAAAATAACTAGCTTGAGCCGAATTGTAGCAGCAATAAGATCTCCGATGAGTTCAGGAGGACGTACACTACTAGTGAACAATCTTTGATTCCGCTCTTGCCAAATAAAGTATGCTGAAGCCGCTACTAGTAGTCTTCGAATGACACTTCTTGCTGAATTAGAAGTGGAGTGTATTCGCAACGTAGCATAAATATCATCCCATCTTGAATCAACATGCTCCATTTGTGCTAAATGACGCACGACACCAAACCTGTGAAGAAAAGCCACATTCAAAAAATAAATGGTTATGTGAGTCCGGTCCTTGTTTGCATAAAGGACAGCAAACAAGGTTGTAGTTCATATTTCTTCCACCATGCCATTGCATCATTTTATCTTGAGTCTTCAACTTACGATTAACAATAAGCCACATCAAAAAAGAATGTCGTGGAATAGCTTGTGGAAACCAAACAATCTTGTACCAAGGAACTTCACTTTTTTTCTCCCTTAACGTGTCCCACACTACAAATGATGAGAACTCAACTTCTTTCCCATTAGAGTCTTTCCAATACAGATAATCTTGTTTGGTTGGAATCATGGTTAAGGCAGGAATCGAAATTAACACTGGATATAAGTCCAGCCAGGCAGTCGGCCATTGCCACACTCCTTCATAGCACAACTCAGCAACCTTAGTATTCGACGTATAGCCGGCCTGTATAACTTGTCTATTTGTCACAAGTGCTCGAATTGGGCAAGCATCCGCCCATTTATCGAACCAGGCTGATGTGTTGAGGCCATTCCCAATCTGTGACCAAATATATGGACGAATTTGGTGCCTAAGTTGCAGCATTTTACGCCAGCCCCAACTACAATTAGATGGAATTTGGACGTCCCAAAAATTTCTTGCTTTTAATCTATATGAATGAATCCATTTTACCCAAAGCGATTCCCTATGATTCAAAATACTCCAAATATGGGTAACAATCAGTGCTTTATTAACATCCGCAATCCTCCTAATCCCAAGCCCCCCTTCTAACTTAGGAGCACACAATTTCTTCCAAGACACTTTAGCTTTGCCTTTAATAAACGTACCCTGATTCCAAAGGAATTCCGCATTTTTGCTTCTAAGTCATTCAAAATTCTTTGTGGTAGAATAAAAACTGAAGCCCAAAAAATATGAAGGGACGAAAGCACAGACCTGATAAGTTGTAGTACTATTTGGTTAAACCTGATTCACAAAATTAGTGTATGGTTGATATATACCACTAACAATATTCTTGCTGTGATGTCTTAGTGTGACTGCAGACACTTGTGTGTCGATGAATCAGTGGGTTGAAAATCCAACTGCACATACGGCGTTAGACGACATTCTCCCTTGTGTAGACAACGCTACAGCTCAAGAAACTTCAATGAGGAGCAAAGAAGTCACCTCTCAACTTATTAATGTGATCAACCAAGTCATCACTAATGTCACTAATATTAACTTTGCACCAAATTTCACGCCTTTGTTTTTCAATCAGTCTGGGCCATTGATGCCGCTTCTCTGCAATCCATTCAGACCAGACTTCAGTGATCGAGCATGTGACCCAAAAGAAGTGTCCTTGAACAATGCTACACAGGTATGATAATCTTTGTGAGATTTCTCTTTATTTGTAACTTGTGTAGAGATGGAACAATAGGCAGTTCAAACACTAGTCATAGCTCACAATAATTAGACATGTGATTTCAGAAGTTCAGGCCCATCTTTTCCAATTAATATCACTTGTGATGAAGCTTAGCATGGTTAAATGTTGTCTATTTTATGTCTGAAATGTTAAGTATGACCTTTAAATTGGAAAACATGACCTCAAAAGGCTTTCATCTTCCGGTTTCAGTGTCATGTCA
>CM067175.1:96498248-96521183 GCA_034093135.1 Erigeron breviscapus
CAAAAAATTCTTTATTTATCTTTCGATTTATCTAATTGACTGTAATACTTGTATTTTCTAGAGTCATAAGATTAACTCATATCCATGATGAACTCCAATCACATGCATACCGCTTCCAAGTTTAGAAAAGTAGCAAATAAAGGAGCACAAGAGGAAGGAACATCTCACCAGCGGTGTCAATCATATCATCCACCATAACTGCAACTTTACCTTTCACATCACCAACCAAATTCATTACCTGCAATGTAGCACCTGAAACATAAGGGGATGCCAAAGAAGGGAAAAATATGAAGAAATGTAATCATCTTTTCATCATTCATGATAAAGTTCACATCACGATCTATAAATAATAGGAATAATAATAGCTTGACACTAACTGGCTTAAAAGGGTTTAAATTAAGGGGAAACGATCCGTACGGCATGACTTTATCTATCTTAGGTAATGTCATGTTAAAAAAGGTTATAAATTAAACCTTTAAATTTGATAAACATACATAACCCCTCCTGAATTTTACATAATCCCCCCCTGTAATACATATACTTTACCTAAGATAGGTACCTGCATGCTTTACCTACGCTTTCCCATTAAATTAATGCTGAAGTATTATTGAAAAACCAGGCAAAATTATGAGTATTGTCATAGTAACTAACGTGAAGAAACAAACTCAAAAGATACTCAGAAAAAGTGAATTCAATTTTTGTAATTTAATATGCATATATAAACCTACTTCGGCTACATTGTGCCCCTGACGACGCTTATCAACAATGGCCAATGGTGAATCCGATAACTTTTTGGCAAAAGCTCGTGCTCTAGCGACTCCACCAACATCCGGTGAGACCACTACTAAATCATCAGTTTTAATTGTCTTGCTGGCAAGGTAATCAAGTATCACGGGCTAGTAATGAAAAAGAACACATATTATCAACACCATGAAAATCAAGGTAGAAAAGATATCTCAGCATATTGAATTTTATCAAACAGTAATGAGAAACTGAAAATGAAAGGAAATAACATAAACAAGATGTGTAAATGATTATAGGTTGGATTGCAAAATAATTAATAATATCAGAGTCTATATCTAAAGCAGGCTACGAAACCAGATCATTACCTGACCATGAACATGATCAACTGGAATGTCAAAATAGCCCATTGATTGCCCAGAATGAAGATCACAAGCAAGAACTCGGTCTGCTCCTGCTTCCGTAATCAGATTTGCAACGAGCTTAGCTGCAATAGATTCCCGTCCTTGAGTCTGAACATCCAACAGAAGAGGAGACATACAAGTCATTATTTCTTAACTTTAGCCAAATAGTCAACAACACAGTCTATCCATGACAATTTTCATAATGGATACAATTACAATACCTGCGATCAGCTCTTGCATATCCAAAGTACGGAATAACTGCAGTAATAGTCTTTGCAGACGCTCTGCGGCAAGCATCTATCATAATCAAAAGCTCCATAAGGTTCTCATTTGCAGGTGGACACGTTGGCTGCACAAGATACACATCACACCCTCTAACACTTTCTTGCAGCTGCACATATATTTCCCCGTCTGCAAAACGCTTTATATCAATCTTTCCAAGGTCCAGCCCCATGTAACATGCAACTTCCTACAAATAGAAATAAAATTTCAACAAACCCAAATCAGAATTTTAAATAAAATACATACAAACGCGATATATAGTGAAAGCCAACAACATATGTACCTCAGATAATAGTGGATTCGCCGTCCCTGAAAATATACGAAGTCTGTTATCATACTTTTTTATTGGATTTTTCAAAAACTGATTATAAGTGGAAAAATTAGGCATGGTTTGTTGGTCAGCAGCCAGAGTTGTCTGCGTAATCGGCCTCCCATTTTCCTTGAAATTAACCCTGCAACTCTGTTTCGCCAAACAAACACGAAAGTTAACTCATCTGGCTACCAAAAAATAAAGTTCAGGAATTTTTGGCAACCCTTGACCCAACTGGGCCGACCCTTTTCACAAGGACCAGTGCAGAAGCAATTAGCACCAGTTACAGTTGTCTGTGAAAAGAAGAGCTCGAACTAAACGAATCAAGCCAAGTTTATGCTCGACTCGTTCAATTTGGGATAGCAGCAGCTCGAACTCATCAGGTCGAGCTATGCTCATTACTAGTTTTAGAATCTTGAGATGGAATCTAACTCAGCAAGTTTACTAAATAAATTTATATATCAGAATCATTGTATATGCAAATATATATTAGTTATAATAATATCTAGCAAGTGGAACTTAATTTGTATGTAAATAAAAGGTTCATTTAGGCTTTTAGCCATAGGTGGCTTAACAGTATGAACTAGGCGATCGCTAGACTAAAATGTTTGGACTTTAGACTAAGTATTATTATATAATTTGCATTGCAGTAACACCCTTATTGGTTTTTACATCAACATCAGTATTTTTATTACTAGTAATTCGATAACATAAGTCGAGCTACCTTTTTTTTTTTACTTTTAATTTATATGCTAATGAACAAGGCCTTTAAAACTAACATCGCTTAAGCCCTCTAAAAGCCTTAAACCGCCAGTTTAGCTTAATGGGTGTCCATGATTAAATTGCATATAAGTGTTGTAACACACAATACACAAATAAGAAGAGCAAATATAAATGTATATATGTATATGTATATTATCTATATATGTTCAGAGTATGGAATAATGAAACATTTTAAAGACGGGAGAAAGAGAGAGGGAAAAGAGAAAGTTACAATTAAGGGGGAGGAGGTGTGACGAAGAGGAGAGTGAAATTTGTGATTGGCTGAAAGTTTTCTGGAAGAAAAGGAAACAGAAGCCGCCATTGGCGAGGTGTCTGCGTGCTGCTGTGTTTAGGGCACACTCTTCATGTACTATGAGAAGTGGTGGTGGTGGGTTTTTGGACGTTGGTGGGACCAATTGGAATAAGTTTTTATATGAACACCAAGCTGAAAGCTAATTTGAAAAGCTCTTTGAAATGGTCTAATTTTTAATTATAATTTTCATGATGAATTCAAATACGTACATCACTTAACAAAGTTCGCAGGTCCAAGAGCTTTATCTCAATGGTCACCAGGAAGTGGGATAAAGCCTGGATGTGCATACATCACGGTTCTGAGTCTTGCAAACAGGGGTTTTTCCCAATTATTTGGGTTATTTGGGGATGATCGCTTGGCTGCCACTGATTGCAAAAGGTGGTGCCGTGAGTCATATTCAAAAAAAAAAAAAACTTAACAAAGTTCGCAGGCTTTTAAATGTGTTTTCTTTCTTTTCCTTTTGTCAATGTAAAAATTCAACATCACTACTTCAGTAATGATATTTCTGTCTAGACCGTCTAACTTATGAATCTACTTTACTTTCCTAAGAGCATGCGTAATGGTACCGGCGTTGACGGCGTGGAAGGCGAACAACGCCGGGGCCCGGGGAGGTGGTGTGGACGGTTACAAAGTTGGGGTCGTTGTGGTGTGGACTCTCCAAAGTCGTTCTGTCCACGTTGTAGATGGAGTGGTGTGGATGGCGTGCTTCTTTCTTTGCCTTTTTTTTCTATCGTTTTCGTTTGAGATTTGCAAATGAGTGAATGACTAGAATTTACAGGTGATGTTTTTTTATTATTTTCGTTTGAGATCTGCGATGTTTGTTGAATGAAGAAGATAAAGTGCTTTGGAATTATATATGAGCATTATACTATTATATAAGAATTTTTGTTTTAGCACCTAATCTATCATTAAGTCTCTTTGTGCCACTTATTTTGTAAAGTTCTGTTTAATTTAAACTTGTAGTGGCTTTATTGTTACTGTTATAAATATAACTAGAAAATATATAAGAAGATAGAATATGCAGAGAGAATTCCTTGTATTGTTTCTATTAAATTTCAATCAATCAATCGATCCATATTTATATACAAAATATCTAAAGTAAAACAAATCATATGGGACATTATACAAATAATTCATAAGTAAATACAAATGATGGTGGTACCATGTGGACCCATATGTCTGCTTAATAATTCATAACACTCTCCCTCAGACATATGACTATCATTTGTTTTATCAATAATTCATATGTTCATGTTGAATGATACTTTTCAACTTTGAAGTTTTGCTTTGAATTACTGCCTCGTTAAAAACCTTGCTAGGAAAAACCCAATGGGACAAAAACCATAGCTAAGGGGAAAAGAGTGCAGCATGTGTTATCTCTTCTGATACTTCTGGATCGGTTATGTTGCCTCATTAAAAACCTTACTAAGAAAACCCGGTGGGACAAAAACTTAGTGAAGGGAAAAAGAGTGCAACTTGTGATACTCCCCCTCATTTTGACATGTATTCTCCAGATTATGTGAATCAATACTTCCCCTCAATCTTTTGTGATGTATTGAAAATGATAATTGATCATCATATTTACTCGCTCATCCAGCTTGTAATATTATTATTCAAAATTCTTGTATCTTGCATTGTTTGACCAATCTTTTGAGAATGTCAAGTTCTTATGTCTTTATCAATGGTAAGAGCACCTCAAGCATGACTTACTGCATTTTCTGTTGCATTACCTGTGTCTGCAAGACTAATCAAAACTTGTTTTGATGGGTTAGCAAAATATAAACCCTTTAATTTTATACCTTATTGATGAATTGAAATAAATGGTATATCTTATCAAATTTTCCCTTTAAAATTCGACAGAGTCTCTCAATGATGTTTGTCATCATTACTGTAAACTGCGATATGAACTTTAAAAGTAAAAACTTTGATAGATAGGCATAATTAGCTCATATGAGTTACCATTTTTAATTGCTCATGTATTCATATTCAAGATATACCTCTTTTCATCTTGATCAATTATATGCTTGTGCAGTTACTTAAAAAAAATATTATGTATATATACTTATCATTTATTAATCAATTGTAAAATAGAATAAAAATATTGTGTTATACATAGTGTATAAAAAAATTGTTTTGTATTCTTAGTTTTATGTTTATTTGTGCACAAGCATAATTTTGTAACTCAATCATAATTTGGTCATGCCAAAATTTTCCAATATATATACCATTTAGCCACTTAGCTATTTTAGGAAACTCACCCAAGAGTCCTAATAATATACATATACAAGTCATCATTTTATGATGTATGTAATTATAAAAGGTTATTTGTATTTAGGGTTAAGTGCATGGGAATGTAACTAACTAAGGCCGAAAAGTTATTGTGTGCATGAACTTACAGAACCTCTATTGTATACATGAACCCTGCTAAATGTCTATTGTATCACGAAACCGGGTAAAAGCTTATGTGGGCCCGGTTTCATCAACAAATCCAGATTTCATCTTCAACAAACCCAGACACCATTGATGTGCTCAAGAAAACAGCAGCAGAACATTCTAAACTCCATAAATTCCAAAAATCATAAGACTCAAAAATCATAGGCATAAATTCCAAATCACTTTCTCAAATATATACAAATTCTAAATCATAAATATATATACAAATCCCACATCAATATCTCATAAATCCCAATTTCCACTAACTACAAACAAACACATAAATTCAATCAATGTATTCGATTAATCAATGTTTCTTGATGAATATCACTTCCCTTAAAGTGATAATTATATAAAGGGGTAAAATTGTTAGTTGCAACTGCAAGTTCGCAGAAAGTGAAGGTTTGAGCAGCAATCTATCCATATGGTGAATCCTTGGCGGTGTTTGATGACTCTTTCCTTAAGCTGGTTGTGTTTCTATCTACTCCCACCAAATTCAATCGAAAAAGCAACTATAGAATGTGGGTGGGTGTGATATTACAGGGGATTGCTAGAGGCTTTCTTCTTCATCATGATTCTTTTAAAAGGTGTAATAGCATCATGAAGAAGAAGGTATAATCCCACCTCCGTCGCTGTTACATCATCACCGAACCACCACAGTGCCACCACCATCTCTCTATATGTGTATATATATATTAATTCTCGGGGTATTCAGCCATTGGTTTATGAACAACAAAAACAACAGTTTCTATCATGAATACAATCTGAGCTAAGTGGTGTGTGGTGGTGCTCCGGCGTAGGTTGGTGGCGGCACATAAAGGTGATCTCGCGTACACGGTGACCAAAGAAATTTGTAGTTTGATTTTGATTTTCAGATTTATATGTTTTTTAATAGAGTTTTAACATTTTTGATTTTGATTTTTAGATTTATTTGTAGTTTGATTTTGATTTTCAGAAATTTGTGGTGTGTGTGCGTTAGATGATGATGAAGGTAAAGGAAAAAGGAAAATAAGAAAAGAGTTAATTACATCAAGCCTTGTGACCGGTTACCCTTTCAGCCGGTCAATCGTGTATACCATAACGTTTCTGAAAGGGTTCATGTATACAATAAACCTTTTGTAAGTTCATGTACACAATAACTTTTTAGCCTTAGTTGATTACATTTCCGTGCACTTAACCCTTGTATTTAAATACATTTTCTATCTTTCCCTTAATGTTGGGAATATCTCCCCCTAATGTTAGTAAAACATATACATTTTACATGTTTCAACTCATACCCAAAACAGTCATACTACTGTCGATTAAGCTGACAGGTTCGAACTGAATCAAAGCATAAGCCTACGCATTTGCAGGGCACTTCATTCATCGATGTGTTTCCAACATTATATCCAACATTCTTTGTGGACTCAAAACCAATTTTATTTGGGAGGAAATACAATAAACTATTTATATGATACGCATTCATATTATTGCATATTAAATGACATGACCCCAAACTATAAGCCATTCATTTTGCTTTCAAATATTGATATGTAGAATTTATCAAAATAAAGTTGTCAATCTTGAATAATATGCTTACTATTTTAGCTAAGCCATATGTGCAAACTTCAAGTTGCGAATTGATAACCATTTAGACGATGCATCGATTTAAATACTAAATGGTATCATGCTAGGATATGTGTATCCTTTAATCATTTTTAGGATCATGTGGATCCTTTTCATCATAGTATATCCTTAATGGCTTAATCTGTCATGCCATAATTATCACTTTCATCAGTTCTTATATCATATATGTAAATAATTATCACTTTCATCAGTCATTGACTGATTATCATAACTGATATATATATATAAACTCAACAAATTTCTTGTTGATTTTGGGTAAAAATAGAGCGTCCTCTATTAAAAACTTAAAATCTCTATTAAAAGTTTTCTACCACTCGGTAATTAGCTTTTCCTTTGTTTATATATATTTCACATCATCATTGATTCATTGTGGTTTAACTAGTCATTCCAATTTATTAAATGGCCATGATCAATATTATTTACTTGCATTTATGTTTCTTTAATACGAGAGAATAATGCATTTAATTCATCTAATTTAAAAATTAGAATTTCAAATTTTCAAAAATTCGAATTCGCTTTTCCCCCTCTTTTCATTCCGACTTTTACCACGACTCTTTAGTCTATATAAATAACACCACAACACATAACTCTTCACACAATTTCAACTTATCATTCTCTCTTGTCTTAAAATCTAAACAAACTCTTAACCAAAAATGTTGAACCCATTTATGATTATGGTTTACATAATCATCTTTAACTGGCTGTTTATTGTGGCTCAACTTCCATGGGACGAAGCTTACCTATGGTTGATCTTATTTGTCCTCGGTGTGGTTCCTCTACTGTTTGTGGCCACCTGGGTTTCTTTGTATGGTTTTTAAATATGTTGTAGTTCTAATTGTTGTATTTTCGTTGAATAATGTAACGAGTTGCACTCGTATTGTACGAATAATGAAATACAACTTTTCTTGATTTTTAACGAAATTTAGGGTTAAATACAAAATTTAAAATATCTTAACACTGTACAGATTACTGTAGTTTCTGGACACGTGTACTTTTAACCGGTCATCGTAACAATTATTTCAATCTACTGTATTTTATGGTTTTTGCTTTTTTTTTTTTTTTGTTTTTCATCGTCATTTATTTCAATCTACTGTACTTTATGGACACCTGTCCGTTCTTCCAGGTCACGCATGCTTTTTAACCTCTATATAATAACGCGTTTTGTTAAGGAGAATGCACACAAAATCTTCTTTCTCTATCTCTTTTATTTGCTTTAGCTCTTCTTTTAGTAATTCTGTTGTAAGCTATTCCGCTCACAACTCGCTAGTTCTCCGATCTTCTCTGGTAAGCTATCTTTTGTTCTTTTACTCATCTTAATTTATATACTGTATATTTATATGTTTATATAAAACATTTATCTTTTAATTCATGTTCGCTTAATTAACGATATTGTTACACCAAAATTAATATTGTTAATTTATCACAAGAAAATGAAAAAATTCTGGCGCCTCATCTAGCGACCCAAAAGGCAAAAGGCCAATGACTCTAGACGAACTAGAATCTCTTGAGAAAATGGATAAGGAAAGTAATAGGGTCAAAAGAATCAAGCTTGAGGCCGGGCTTAGAGGCATCCCCTATGAAGATTGCAAGTTAATCATAGATATAGAGGAATCTGAACTTGTTGAGAAACAAGCAAAGCAAGAAACTGAAGATGAAATGTTGGCCAAAGTTTTATCTGAAATCTTAGAGGAAGAACAATCCAACATTGTTAATCGTCAAATAAAAAACGATGAAGCGTTCGCAAAATTTGTAGCTCAGCAAGAAGATGATGAGCCAACACAAAGGGAGAAATCCATTTTTGCTATGTCATCTGAAGATGAAGAAGAAGAAGATGATCCCGATGTCCAACCACTTAAGCGACGGAAAAGAGATGCTGCCGGAGGAAGCAACATGCCGGATTCAAGTTCTTCCAACTCGTGAAACCAATAAATATTTATGTAAATTATTCGGAATATGTCAAAATCATAAATAATTATGTTTTTCTTCTGTAACACCCCGCTAAAGCGGAATATACGGGATGTACAGACAAGCACAAAAGCACACAGTACAAGTTCCAACACAGCCAATAACATAAAAGAAAAGAAGTATAAAAGTTATTACAGCATTTGGGATATACCCAGAACAGTTAATAATCAAAAGACAGAACAATTGTCTTGAAGTACTGGAGTCTGAACTGAATAAGCAAAGGGAGATCTTCACGGCTTCCGGTCTTGAACGTACGAACAGTCGCCAAAAGAGATGAGCTTTAAAGAGGAAGACTCCTATGCTAAGAGATCTACTAGCCTAGCCTGAAAAGCATGTAAGTTCAAAGGTCAACTACAAAAGTAGTTGGTGAGATTCACATAAAGTACTAGTACGTATACATATAATAATATGTAGAGTAAGAACAAGTCATAAGATCTGTACGTTTAACAAAAGTGCTTTGTGATGGTAAGAACAGTACAAGAACATATAATGAACTCTAAGTGTATTGTCACTGCTAACCCGATTGGCCAGAACTGAACTGTAATGAACTTATGCACATAATAATCAAGTACTTCAAGAAGATCTAAATCAGAACAAGAACAGATAATATGCATCCTCCAGAACTGCGGAGAATGAGGGTGGGCCTACCCTAAACAGCGCTGTCCATAATTATCTATGGTTCAATCCCTGAACTGTGGGATATGAATTGATAGCAATGAATGAGAACTGAACAAGTACAAGTACGAACTAGAATATGCTAAAGATCAAGTACAGTAGTGTGGAGGTATTTAAGATCCTGCCCATTCAAGACTTAAATACTCCCTTAAACAGTATAAATGTATTTAAGATCCTGCCCATTCAAGACTTAAACACTCTTTTAAATAGTTAGGAATCATATCATAAGTACCTCGTAAGATCGTAAAATAGTACGTGAAATAGTTCAAGATCATAGTATAGTACGTAAAGTAGTTCAAGAACATGTGTACAAGTACAAAGTAGTTTTCATGCTTTTCAGTCCCCGATAAAAGAACTTGAACAAAATGTACGAAAGGGGGATTAGTGAACTCACAGTGATCTGGTACAAGCACAGTTTATAGCACAGAGAACAAGCACCGAGATAGATAAGTTATATCTATCGAAATCCAAGTACGTCTTGATGGATGCCTAAGTACAAGTTATTGTTCATAGATATGCACACATATTAGTTCAAGTGACTAATTACTTACTGAAATGTCCCTGATGAACTGATGATTTGGTCCTTTGAAAATCTTAGAACGTTTTACATGAACTGGACTCGAACTGAACGTCTTTGAATTCACACATAAGTACTTATCGTGTTAAAGAGTTGAACGTGTCTTTAATAATGAACTTTAGCCTTAAGAACTCAATTTAGTTGTTCATAGAACTCGTACTTTAGTAATTAAGTTAGAACATGTCTTTGGTGTACTTCAATTAGGGTTTGCACAATGTACGTTGTTTTAGATCGGTTCATGAACTAGCTTTGATGATAATAAGTAGCCTTTGGTGTGATTAATCGAGTGATAATGATGTTATGAATTGATTTGGTGATTAAGGATCAAGTGTGGTATGTTATAGAACAAGTTCGTGTTGGTTTCATGATCGTACAAAGTCGTTCTAGGGTTTGGAAGTCCAAGATCGTCCCACTGTTTTGATCAGGATTGTTTCAAGTATTAAGGTTCAAGATCGTTTTAGGTTTCACTGCTCAGGATCGTCCTAGTTTGTGGCACAAGATCGTTTCATTGCCATTAGATCAAGATCGTCTTACTGGACCAGATTCAAGATCGTCTTAGTTGCCAAGCCAAGATCGTTTCAGGTGCATTTGAGGCCAGGATCATCCCATTTCCGAGGACAAGAACAAGGTACAAGGTCATTTCAAGTTTAAGAACGAATGTTTGAGCAAAACCGATCCAAAGGATTAGTTACCCAATAAACGTACCAACAACATCACAACACCACACAAGGTCGACGAACAAGCACAAGGTACCAAGATGGGCTGCCTAGGACGATCTTGGGACCAAGATCGTCCCATTCAGGATCGTCCCCAGGTACCACACGGGCTGAACAAGAGCAAGCACACAATACAAAGGTCTAGATCGATTTCAGGGCTTGTTAGAACATGGCACTAGTACATATATATACAATAACATCATTTTATATCACTTTTACTGGTTTCCAAGATCAAACATAACATAAACAAGTCATAACTTCAAGAACTAGTTTGTACCTTCACTTTCCAAAAACGGGTTTTGTGGATTAAAGCACGTTACGACCCAATTTTGTTCATACATGTGTTGTTAAACACATTTAGACACAAACCCATTAACTTTTAACACGATTTTCATTCAAAATTGGACCAAATCATCAAGAACATGAACTATAAAAAGTACACTTTTAATTTGATCAAAAACCCATCAAATGTTGTTGTTACCTGAGAAATGATTCAAGAAGCGTGTTTTGATTATCACAAGGATGCTAAAAGTACAAGCGATTTTGATTAAACAATCCAAAATCAAGAGATGCTCTAGTGTGTGTTTTATGGCGTCTGAGTGTGTGTGTTTTAGTGAGAGAGTGGGGAGGAGGAGAAGATGATGAATAGTGTTCTCTCTCTCTAAACTCTTCTATTTATAGTCTTCCATAATAAATGAACTTACTAAATGCGAGGACTATTTATGAACATTTTGAACTAGAACTTTTATGAACACGAACGTTTACGAACCGAACTTTAGTATTTCATCGTATTTAATCGTAAACTCATCATATAAATCAAGCTTTAAGATCAAATTGACCTTCATATAAGCACATAATCGGGTCTAAAGTACGTCAAGAACTTAAATAAATTGAACTGTCTAGCCGTTCAAATGGCGAAAGTACTTTCTAAAGAACTTATTTAGAACATTTCTAGGACGGTTGCTACATCTTCAATAAAAATCTCGAGTTGTTCTAAATTTCTCTTTTAAACATAATATCATAGTTGCAATAGTTCCTTTAATATTTGACGTATAAGTTATCTGACTAATATTTATTCCAGGTAAAAGAGATTCAAGGCAATTATGGACGCATTTCAAAATCCAATGATTGAAACCAACGAATGGGATAGAACGTTTGATGACTTTTGCCAAGAATGGCTTCTTCATAACACAACTCCGTCATCACAACAAAGTTTCCTTCATGAAAATGTCAGTGCATCGTTTTCAGATCCTATTGATGTCATTCATCATGGGGCCTCATCTTCCAATCTAATAGAACCTTTTAATCAAAACTTATTTCTGAATACACCAGAACCAACATTCCAATCAAAACCCTTTGAGGAAGGTAACAAAGAAAAAGGTAAACAACCAATGTCAGACCCTAATATACAATTCGAAAATCCTGTCGGTGAAGAACATCATTGGGCCTCTACTTCGAAAGTAGTGGAGTTGATTGATATAACAACAAATAGCGGTCCGGAGTTTGAGAAGCATGTAGAAGAATCATGGGCTTATATTAGCAAACTTTATAGCCGTAAGAAAAAGTCCACAGAAGCATCGTCCTCGACATCCCAAAGAAATGTAAGGTCGAAAAGGTCTTACCAGTTTAGGAAACCTAATACTACTTTGATAGTATTTGGAGAAGAAATGGACATATCAGAGATGCCAACACCGATATGTTCATGCACAGGGACACCTAGGATCTGTCGTGGGTGGAGTAAAGAGGGATGGACCTCCACTTGTTGTACAGCTTCTCTTTCCAAGTATCCGTTGCCAACATATGTCGGGCCAAGTCGTATTGTAAGGTTGCCGGGAAGAAGAATGGGTCGTACCACATTCACAAAAGTCGTAGAGAAATTGTTGTTATCAAGTTATGATCTTGATTGTCCGATTGACTTGAAGGATCATTGGGTTAAACTTGGGACTAACAAGTATGCGTTAAATAGATAATTATATAAATTTCTCAAATTTAGCGTTTCGGCTGTTCACTCAAAATCCACTAGTCATTATTATGGTATTATTATAGCACTTTACTAGATTGATGTGACCAATTTATACCTATCGCCCACATCATTATGGGCCATTTTATTAAGTGTTTTAAGTCGATTTTATGTGCATTTGGCGCGTTTATGGTGTTTGTTAGTGTTTTCAGGCTCTAAACAGGTTACGCGTTCATTTGGTATAATTTCAAGTGATTTTGATGCCTAAAAGTTGATTCAAGTGAATGAGAGTTGTTTGAAGTGAAGAAGATAGAAATTTTGGGCAAGTTTACAAGTTGGAAGAGGTGTGTCGAGATCAGAAGAATTACACTGCGACGCAGTGGGGAGGAAATTAGCCCACTGCGCCGCAGTCAGCTTGATGTCAAACGTACTCCAAGTCAGAAGGATTAGACTGCGCCGCAGTCAAGGAGTCACAGGGCCACTGCGCCGCAGTCAACCTAGAAAAAAAGGTTACCCAGCTCAGTGTATAAGCACTGCGACGCAGTGGAAGCATTACCAGCTCACTGCGCCGCAGTCACCCGAAAGTCAAGTCAAAAGATCCTCACTGCGCCGCAGTGGGTGCACGGGATTTGAAAACCTTTGGACGATTTTTGCATCAGAATTGGAGGAGTATAAATAGAAAACTTAACCTAATTTTCCAACTTATCAAATATTCTTTCTAGGAGCTGCTCTACAAGGATTTTCTTCAAGGATCAAGGCGAGATATTCTTCCATCGATTCATTGAAGATTCACGGGCACCCATCTAGATCGTATCTACTTTTATTGTCTTGCAATTTCTATTTCTCAAACAATTGGTACAATATGTTCTTCTCTTATTTTGATTATTATTGTTCTTTAATCATGAGTGGCTAAATAATTTATCATCCACCTTGATGAAACGAGACGAATGATGTGATTGCTATATTTTTAATTCAAAGAGTTTATTTAATTATCGTTGTTCCGTGATCTTGATGATTTAATTCTTTTTAATAATTATTATGATATTGGTTGCATATAAATTCTTCGTTGGTGGTACCAGTTGAATGTATGTGTGATTTTAAAATGGTTGTTTGTCTATAAGCAATTATCACTAGTTCATGGTATGATAGTGAATATCATTTTAAGAAAAGAGTCATTTTGTCAACGTGATTTATAGCGGTTGGTGGTACCACGTTATTTTTACATAGGTTCAATTGGTAATTTGATAGTCAGTCAAGCTAATTATTGGAAAAGTTGTCTTAAGCACCGGTGGTACCGGCTTGGGTAATTTAACTAGTAACTTAGGTGAATTGGTGATTTGTTCACGGTTGGTGGTACCACGTGAGCACCTTATTCTTTTCACGACTATCTTTAAACTCAAATGAATTCATTCTTAATTAAATGCAATCACATTTGAAGTCGAGTGTATTCAAGGTGGATGACTTCTACTAATATTATCTGAAGTTCTTCTTTACTTTTATGCAATTTGTTTTCTTAAATTTATTTCAATTTAATTGTCAAAGGATTTTTGAAGCACCACCCGTTTTCCAAACCATTAGACCATACAACTAGCTCAATCCAATCCCCGAGAACGAACCTGGTCTTACCTTTTAACTATATTGCAAACGGTCGGGTACACTGCTCGATAGTGTGTAGTAGCGAGTTCTTAGGTGATTCTAGTTTATATTTTTAAAGCTCGATTTAGCACATCATAGATCATGGATCAAATCTCGTCCATGTTATGATTAGCTTTCTTTCATGTTGAATTTTTAATGAGTTTGAGCTTTAGCTACAAAATCCAGAAATTAAAATTTATTACACATAATAACTTATTTGACACAATAATTGTTACACCTCAAATAAGCTATTCTCAATGTATAGCCGTATAGAAAATGGACAAACATTCTATTTACTTATTCAATGAAACAATGTCTAGCTGTAAACAAAACTAGTACATTAGGAGTACTGTATAGTATGTATTAATTAAATATAAATGCACATTAAATTACAAATAAGAATGATCAACAAATGAAAATCCAAATGAAAATAAAGTATTAAAATGCAGTACACGTTGCAGGAAGATTCGAGAGAAACGACATATTTGATATATTATTTATTCTCCCATCATTTTCACATCTATTATATCACTTTATGAACTTAAATCTTTTATATATTCTAAACACTTGTAATATGTATGTATAGTTGTATACCCACTATAATTTGAAGTTTGTTCATCCATATTTTTATCAATATATCTCATTACCCAACAGCGGTGGTTAGTGGTGTTATGAGGCGGCCACAACCAAAAAAGAAAGAGAACATCGACGGTTTGGTGTTTATTTTTCATTTTTCAACTAACAATAATAATAACAATAAGGTAGTGCATAAATAACAATAAGGAAGCAGCCTCCCACCTGTCTGCATCATACCTCCCTCATAGCCCGACTTATGTCGGGATTGAGTACCTTGTTGTTGTTGTTGTTGTATATATACCAATCTATCATTTGATTTCTTGGCACAGTGGTGGTCGGCGGCGACAAACCACCGGTGGTGGAGCTATGTGGGAAAGAGGCCAATAGTCAGTCAAGTTGTAAATACTCTCTTTCTTTCTTACTTTTTATATTTTATACATATACATCGTTTTGTATTATCAATCTATGTATCTTATCATTTAATCTAACCACGATGACGGATTAACAAAATGGAGTAAATCAACTAAAAAAGGAATTTTAATCAAATGATGAACGAGGGTTATATTGTCGATATATCGAGTGTTGAGAGTCATTAGAAAGATTTATTTCGTTATGAAAATTAGCAGTCCAAACTCCCATATATATATATATATATATATATATATATATATATATATATATAATCATTCAAGGGAAAACGCTGCATAGATATAATTATGTTTCATAATATCTTAGTTTTTGTATGCAATCAAAATCCCCATTTATCATCAATATCACTAATAAATGAATGTATATATATTCAGAAAAAATATTGCGTGAAGGAATAATTACCTGATGATTAAGATGGATTGATGATGTTTAAATCGGGATCCAAATATCAAGAATTGTAAGACGAATCGTGCTGATAACGTGTTATAAATATAACTAGAAAATATATAAAAGATAGAATATGCCTGTGAGAATTCCTTGTATTGTTTCTATTAAATTTCAATCGATCGATCCATATTTATATACAAAATATCTAAAGTAAAACAAATCATATGGGACCTTATGAAAATAATTCATAAGTAAATACAAATGATGGTGGGACCATGTGGATCCATATGTCTGCTTAATAATTCATAACAGTTACAGTATTATTGATAATTATTGTTATAATAATTATTTTTGAGCTGTTAAAGTTGTTAAAAATATGTTTTTTGATCCAGCAAATATGTTTTTAAGTTAATATAAAGTTTTTGTTATGATTTTATAAAGAAATTATATGTTTATATTTTAATATAAAAATATGGTGTGGTAAGTTATCGTTACGGATGTGGTGTGGTTGCTGGGTGGTATGTATGGGTGGTATGTATGTGGTGCTGATTTGGCGCTGATGTGTTACACCACCTCACCAGGTGGTGTGAACCATTAGAGCAATTGTAATGGTCACCATACCACACCAAGGTGGTGTGTCACGTCAAATCAGCACCACCACAATACCACCAGCAACACACCACATCCGTAACAATAACAATACCACACCATATTTTTATATTAAAATATAACACTTTTCATTTATTAAAAAGTAAATAAACAAGTGAATAACATATAAAAGTAAAGGACGGCGACTTCTTCCAACGTCTACCACTCCACTTTGGGACTTCCACCCCGCTAGGACGTTGGTTTTGTAATGGCACCACCCCAGGTCATCGGGGTGGTATGACCACACCATAGTCCATTACATACACTCTTACAAACACTCTAACTATATAACATTTTATAAGAAAAAAATAATAATATATGTAACAGCTAATCAGAGGTTAAATTCAAATCTTGTGAAAAGTGACAAATATAAAATGAACGTGCCTTAACCATTCATGCCATGTCATGATATAGTTTAGCCACTGGATAAAATCTTCAAATGCACATTAAATTGCTTGCAAATACTACAAATTCAGATAGCGTAACTTCTAACTTAAGCTGCAACACACAACTCCATTAAACAATACGAGCACAGCACCAGTAGTTTGTGATGACGACGATGTGGTGGTGGAAACGACTATTGGTGGTAGATGGGGCGTTGAGTGGTGTAGATAATTGATGTAATTGGTTAATGAAGAGGATTGATAGTGTAATTTAATCATTAATGTTAACGGGTTAGTGTAAATGAAAATATTTTAAGAGGTGCTAAATGAAAATTTTACATATTATTCAACACTTCAGAAAATAAAATGTTTTTTTTTTTTATAATATAATGTAGATAATTTAGCAAATGAGTCTAAAGTCTAAACAAAAACAAACATATAATCAACAACTCAACAAGGATGCATTTGGACAAATCTAGAGAGAAATTAAATAAACCACAAAAATGTAATAAAAGATATAAAATTGATAAAATATTCCACAGATTTTATACCTAAAAATACTAAAAAAAGTAATTTTTGTAATCAAAAACCTTAAACTACCAATTTAGCATAAACTTATATGAGAGGTAATCAACTCTTAAATATATAGAAATAATAATATCATTCCTTTGCATTTCTCTTTTTGAGATGGAAATCAAACATGAACATCATCATTTTATGCAAAGGGTTGTCCTGTGTTATACTAAACTAGCTCCACGGACCAACGTTAGATCGAAATTTTTTATAGCAAGCATATAGAAAATTATAATTGGACACATGTTATTCAAGGATGCGGACCTAGGTAAATTATAGGGGTGAGCAAAAACCGAACCGGAAAACCGAAAAAAACCGAAAAAACCGAAAACCGAACCAAACCCATTGGTTTGGTTTTGGTTTTCTAAAAACCGAAGGAATCGGTTATGGTTTCGGTTTTGTATGCAAAAACCGATCAAAAAACCGAACCGAACCGAAACATATATATTTAATTTATTTTATATTTTTTCATATTTATATTATATCATTATATCATTTTATATTTATATCACTTTATATCAGTATAACATTTTCTATTTATATCTATATTATACAAAATCTGCTATGATTGTGATTTGTAGTGAAAATTGCAATGTTCACTTCTTGTGTTATATTATGACAGCTTGGTTATGTCGTATTATATATCAACAGACATAACATGCTTGTACATTTCCAAAACCACAAATTATAGTAGATTGGTAGCAACACTTAAACGCGTTCAACTCATGAATTTCCAAAGTGGGAATATGTGGAAAGAATTATTCCCAGGAAAAAATCAAACGAGTGAAATGAGACAAATTAGTCTAGAACATTTGCCAACTTTAGGAGTTTACATATCTCACAACATGAATCTGTAAAATATATGACAAACAATGAGACATGCAAGCTTTTCTCAAGTAAAAAGATCGCTTTTTGAACTCCACAAGTTACCTAAAAAAACCGAAACCGAACCAGAAAACCGAAAAACCGAACCGAGGCAAAACGAATCCAACGGTTTCTAGATTTCAAAAACCGAAAGATTCGGTTCGGTTTTCGGTTTTAGCCAAAAACCGAACCAAACCGAACCATGCCCACCCCTAGTAAATTATAAAGCAAGTCTTTTGAATCATATGAAGTAAATAAGTTATAATTAGATATACATATTCTTCTATTCTTATATCAGAAAATTATATAAGATTAAACAAATTCAAAAGACACATAAGCTCTTATTAAAATCTAAATGGTTGATTAGTAGTATACCTCCAAACTTTGAGAGTTTAGTCACTATTCTTTCATTTTCTAATTTAAAATCTCTGATACTCTTAAAACACTAAACTTATCAAAGATTTTTTCGAGTAGTCTTATCGTATAATAATAATAACCCAACAACTAATTTTGCAAGATTTAAGAGTGGTCGTGAAAGGAGAGGAACCAAACAAGATTTACCAAGAACCGATTCTTATAGTAAAAATTGTACAATAATAAAACTATTGATTCGTATTTATGACAGTGTTCGGAATAAAAGTTGAGTAAACGATATGACAAGGTAAAACTAGGAAATATTATAAGAATTTCACTTAAATGTATAGTAATAGGTACTTTCTGAAGGAACTTTCTTTGCGAAAGAATTTCATTTTGATATATATGATGTATTGTGAAGACCTGACCCGTTATTGAAAACGGGGGAATTTTTTTTTCTATCCAAATTAAATAAATTTAGACACACGTGATTTTTATTCATAAATCCGCTACTAATTTTGATTTTATGAGAATGGTCATTTCTCCGGACATAGTTAGTTCTCCCTACTAAAACATTGACATAAAATCATTTATGTTTTCAATATTTCACATTTCAATTATTTACGAAACACATACAATGATGTTTTAGAAACTTTTTGCGTTTCACTAAAGAAGTAGTTTTATGTCATGATATACGCGTATAAAAAGTCGCATCGTGTCCGAAAAAAATTAATTGAAATTTTGATCAAATTTACGTTTTTTTAAAACTACAAATTCTTTATAATACCGAGATTGATTAATAAACTTACCTTCTACCAAATAAGTTAACGAGGTACTTCTCCCGCTCATTTTTTTATATTAATTTTGACAGTCAATAATTTTGTATGTATTAATAATAGTTGATGAAATTTATATAATTAGAAAGTATATTAAAAATCCAAGATTTTCATATATTTTATATTATATTATTTATATATTATATATTATATATATATATATATATATATATATATTATATTAACACAAATGGAAATGAATAGTATGTTGTTTGTCTTTTTTCCCCTTATCTGCATTTATAATATATATTGAGTATTTAGCAAATACAAAACAAAAGTATGGTTTAGTAGAGTGGTTTGTTCCATGGCCTTGGGAGAGGAGGTCAGGGGTTGAAACTCTCTACCCTTCCTCCTCTTATTTTTTGGGTTTATTTTTATATAATAAACTTTTTTCATATTGGCCCCTTCCATTTATTCTTTTTCTTTTCTGCCCCTCCTGCTTCTTTCCTTATAATTTCTACCCCTAATCTTATATAGTTTGTGGTCTTTTTAAAAACTTTTTAAACATTTGCCTTATTTACATATTTTTTAACATTAATGTTTTTTTCTTTTATAACTTTTAAAAATGCTATATATCATTATATTTTATTCAAATGCTTTTATATAATAAACTTTTTTCATATTGGCCCCTTCCATTTATTCTTTTTCTTTTCTGCCCCTCCTGCTTCTTTCCTTATAATTTCTACCCCTAATCTTATATAGTTTGTGGTCTTTTTAAAAACTTTTTAAACATTTGCCTTATTTACATATTTTTTAACATTAATGTTTTTTTCTTTTATAACTTTTAAAAATGCTATATATCATTATATTTTATTCAAATGCTATATATATATATTTTTTATAGTACTTTTTTTTTGCATTATATTCTATTTTTTAAACATTTGGTTTTTATACTTTTTAAACCATTTGTTTTTTATAATTTTTTTAAATGTAACATTTGTTTTTTTTTATACCTTTTTTCGTATTCACTTTTGTTTTTTTTTTTATCTTTCTTTTTAGTTTTAGTATATTTCTTTTGTATTTTTCTAAACATTTGCTTTTCAATACTTTTTGCTATCCATAAATTTTTTATTTTTCTTAACCCCGCTCATAAACTCAAACGTTTTCAAAAGGCGAGGCCACCCATCGGGCGGCTTGAAATTTCTAGTTAAGTATTATATAGCACAATTACAAATAGTTATGGTCAAAATTCAAAAAGAAACACTTTAAAAGTCAAAACAAAATACTTAAAATATAATATATGGTGTATTTTTTTATCGATATAAAAATGATATAGTTACAAACAAAAGTTATAGTTAACATCATTTACGTACTCGAAATTACTTACCAACAAAGTGTCATGTCTTCTTTGACCAAATATACCAACAAAGTTTGGTACACCAATAGAAAAACAGGAAATAATATATGACTTTTTAGATAAAACTTAGCATGTTATGGAAGTATGCAATATTAAGTAGGTTGATGAATTCAAGAATATCTCTCTAAAGTCTACATATATGTGTAACTAAAAAAAAAATCTCATCTTCATTAAATTTCCACAGTTTTAAACTACCAACAACATATCTATCCTTCATCTCCACTCACAAGTCTCCACACTAATTCTATCTTTTGCAAAAAGAAGTTCCAATCCACTTATATTTGATGATGGAAAATTCAGAAGTACAACAATCACCATGGGAGCTTCAAGGAAAACAAGAAGAAGATGATGAAGATGAAGTTGGAGACAATTTAATAACTAGAAAAAAGAATCTTGTGCAAACCCCACTTCACAATAGCATCACTAATGCTGAAAATGGCACTGAAGAAGAAGAAGGAAAAGTACAAGATATTAGTCAAGAAAATGTCACAACAAAAGTTGTTGAAAATGAAGATGAAAAAGAGAAAGGAAAACAAGAGTATTCTGTTTATTTTGACATAAATGAAGGTAACAAACATTTTAAGATCTAAATTTCAATAGTACAGGTATTTTAGCACTTCTTGTAGTTGAAGTGTTTTTTAATTTAGTTCAAAAGTAGTAAAAAAAAGTTATGACATACTTGAAGACCCACCTAGCTTGTTCCAGCCATTTCTATATCTATAATCTGAATATGCTGTTGTTACAAAGTTGAAAGATGTGGGGTTTGGGAAGATAAATCTTAAAAGACTGATATGCCCTTTAGCCCAGTTTTCATTTTCCTGTTTCTTGCTACCCTACCTGCTCCCCAAGTTTCATACTTCATAAATATTAGTTACCAGCTACTGTCTTTCCCAATTTGTATTGCAATCAGGCTGACTTCTTTTCTCTTGTTTAAGGTGATTAACAACAACAACAACAACAACAACAATACCCAATCCCTGAGCGGGGTACGGGGAGGTGAGTTGTAGACAGTCTTACCCCTACCCAAAGGTAGAGAGACGGCTTCCATAAGGACCTCCGGCCATAAATAGGTAAAAGTCGAAAAAGGTGTAAAGAGATTAGGTTACATACCTGTCGGTCAAAAGCATCATGATAAAATAAAAATACCTGTTTACTGAAGTATCCCCGACTACGTTGGTAGTAGGGAAGAGAAGCCGGCATGCGCCCTAAAAATACTTTAACACAGGTTTGACAATACATAAAGCAATAGCATATGATCATATTAAACAACATAAAAATTATAAAACATAAAAACGTAACCTGCTGCAGGAAACCCAACAGGTGATAGGGAACAACCAAGCATACAAACATATAGATATGGGAGACGACCATGCCAGACAGAAAAACATGCACTGAACTACCTGAAAAACTTTTGCCACCTAACTAAAACTAGTCCTAGTCCTCTCATATAACTCTCCAAAAAACGCCTAAAACTAATCCTATTCCTCTATACACTCTCAAAGGTCATGTCCTCCTAGGCAATTTGGGGGTAACAACGCTAGAGTAACCTCCCCCCTCGGTTTGGGCGGTCAAACCACTACGGAGGTCACAGAGAAACCAAAACTAAGCAAAAGTCTAAAAACAATAACCTATTCCCATATGCCTTTCCCTCCTTGTCCTTTCTTGGGGCCTTCCTTAACCAGTCTTTCCACCTCCGTCCACCTACCTCTCCTCATGTCAAGTCAAATCCCCATTGTAGCATCAAGAGCCCAATCCTCCTTACCAACCGTCCGTCCCATCCGGCAAGGCAAAATGGGAAAAGAAGTCTATCTTAGTAAATCCTACCCTAAACCTACTCCTCTACTCTAATCCTAGTTCTCTAGACCGTCCTATCTAACGTCATGGCCTCCGATAGGTCAAGCTCTACTAGGTCCTTTGCTAGTCGATCCTCCCACCTCATCTTAGGAGGTGATTAACTTCATATATATTTTGTTGGAATTGTTGGGTATGCTTATGATTTCCTGATAAATATTTGTTATGTGGTTATTTTTTTGCATTGATTTACTGTTGTTACCTAAAAAGGTTAATCATGTTGGGATTTTAATTTTTATGTTGTATCATAAGGAGTATTTAGTATCAAGTCCCTTTGT
>CM067175.1:96528108-96575233 GCA_034093135.1 Erigeron breviscapus
TAATGAGTTTTTTAGTTATCAAATGGAATGAAAAGAACACTTTCTTTTTCCTATCAAATCTTCATATTACCTTCATAAATCGTTATTTATTTAGGTGTTTGGAGTGATCCCTTTATCTTTAATTGTGGTGGTTCATCCTTTATCAATTAAAGTGGTGAGATCTTAAAATCTTCGATTCCTTTATCTATATTCTTGGTGGCTTTGTCCTTTATAGATTATAGTGGTGGGTTGGAGTGTTTCTATTATTTGATTCCGGTGGATCGTTTCCTTTACGAATCAAGTATTAGATTCTTATCTATCATTGTATTTTATTGTCTTGTTCGTTTTGTTGTCTTATAAATCAGAAAATCCTCATAAAAAATTATTACATTCCGTTGTGTTTTGAAAATTTCACATCAATTTGGTATCAGAGACAGGTTTGAAAAAGGTTTCTTAATCTTTTTTTTTTCCGTTGGGGTATTGTTTGTTTAGATCTAGTTGTTACTGATATAGATCTATTAAGATTGATTAAAAAAATGGCTTTTAGAAGAAATATGACATTAGAAGAGGCTCATAATGCTAGGAGAGATAGGCAGATTGAAGATCTACAAGAAGCACTTGGTAGGGTTGTTCATATGTTAGAAGATGGTGGTTTAAGGTTTAATAGAGATCATGTTGTTGCTAGTGAAAGAGATTCTGAATCTCAAGGTCCTAGTGAAAGATCTGATAGTACACCCAGAAACTCTAGTGATTCTGATGTTCCACATCCCAGAGAAAGGCGAAGGAGACATAAGGTTGATGATACTATAGATATTAAGATAGATCCACCTGATTTTGTTGGTTCATCAAACCCAGAAGAATATTTTGAATGGGTTCAGGTGATGGATAGAATTATGAAAATAAAAGGTTATGATGATAAAAAGAGTTTTAAGGTTGCCATTATTAAGCTTAAAAAGTATGCTTCATCTTGGTATGATAATATGAAATCTGAAAGGGAATATAAGGGTAAGAGTAAAATCAAGACCTGGTCCAAACTGAAGGAAGTTATGCAGAAGAGATTTGTTCCTCAGACGTACAAGCAAGATCAGTATCTACTGATGAATAATCTGAAGCAAGGTGCTAAAGAAGTGGTAGAGTATATCAGGGAGTTTGAGCAACTGAAGACAAGAACTGGTGTCAAAGAAACTGAAGAGCATACTATCGCCAGATTCCTTGGTGGGTTGAATGCTACCATTGCTGAGAAGATGGAATTGCAGCCCATCTGGACTTATGAAGGTGCATGCAAACTGGCCCTCCAGATTGAAAAGCAACTGAAGAAAAAGGTCCAGTACAAACCTTTCACTAAGGTTACTTCCAGCTCCAGTCAACCAGTTACCAGGCCCAGTGAAACTGTTAAGAAACCCTTCAAAGGAAAGGAGAAAGAAACTGGAGGATCAAAAGAACCAGTAGGGAAGAAATTTTTTCAAGTGCCATGGATTTTGTCATTTCCAGACCCAGTGTCCCAATCAGCGAGCACTGACTATCAGGGAGATAGAAAGTTTACCAGAGGCTGAAACTGAGGAAGAAGAACCAGTGTACGATGATGATGATGGCGCTGAAGAAACATATGTAGGTGCTGATATTGGTGAGATGCTAGTGGTCAGAACAATGATGCACGCTGATGAAGTCACTACTGACAAAGCTCAGCGAGAGAATATCTTCCACTCAAGATGTACCATCAAAGGAAAGGTATGCAGTCTTATCATTGATGGCGGCAGCTGTGCTAATGCTGCTTCAACTTACATGGTTGATAAACTGGGGTTACCTACACTGAAGCATCCCCGCCCTTACAAGCTTCAATGGCTCAGCGAGGGAACAAAGGTAAAGGTTACTCGACAAGTTACTATCCCATTTTCTATTGGTCTTATTTATCAGGATGAGATTGTTTGTGATGTTGTCCCTATGGATGCTTGTCATTTGTTGTTGGGAAGGCCATGGTTGTTTGACAAGCATGTATTCCACAATGGTCATTTAAACTCTTATTCATTATTTGTCAATGGGAAAAAGATCACCCTAACTTCTTTGAAACCCGATGAGCACTCAAAAACCAAGGTGATGGACCAGCGCGACAAGGCTTTGTTCATGACCCAAACCGAAGTTGAGAAAGAACTCGCTGATGGAACCTCAGTAATGATATTGTTGATGGTTGAACTTGCTGATAAGAAGGGACTCGCTGACATTTCCAGTTTAGTCAAACCCTTGCTGAAAGAATATGCTGACGTATTTCCTGAAGAAATGCCTTCTGGTTTGCCTCCTATCAGGGGTATTGAACACCAGATTGATCTAATTCCAGGATCAATCCTTCCTAACAAAGCTGCTTATAGGTGTTTACCCACTGAAGCTAAAGAATTGCAAAGGCAAGTCGATGAACTAATTGCTAAGGGTTATGTGAGAGCAAGTATGAGTCCATGTTCTGTACCAGCTCTCTTAGTTCCAAAGAAAGATGGCTCAATGCGTATGTGTGTTGATAGTAGAGCCATCAATAATATCACTATCAAGTATCGATATCCTATCCCCAGGTTGGATGATATGCTTGATGAATTACATGGTTCCTGTGTATTTTCCAAAATCGATCTGAGAAGTGGCTATCACCAGATTCGAATGAAGGATGGAGATGAATAGAAAACTGCATTCAAGATTAAAGGGGGTCTATTTGAATGGCTAGTAATGCCTTTTGGCTTATCGAATGCCCCAAGTACTTTCATGAGGCTGATGAATGAAGTCCTCAGACCACTCATTGGTCATTTTGTGGTAGTTTATTTTGATGATATTCTAGTATATTCGAAGAATGAAGCTGAGCATGTTAACCATCTGAGAGAAGTATTTATGTTGCTGAGGAAACACCAGTTGTATGGGAAGCTGGAAAAATGTGATTTTTTGGTGGAAAGTGTGATATTTCTTGGATACGTTGTATCTAAAAATTGAATTTCAATGGATCCTTCGAAGATTGAAGCAATTAAGTCCTGGCCAGCTCCTACAACGATTACTGAGGCAAGAAGTTTTCACGGACTGGCATCATTTTATAGAAGATTCATCAGAAATTTCTCAACTGTTGTAGCTCCTATTACTGATTGCCTAAAGAAAGGTGTGTTTGAATGGCCTAAGTCAGCTCAGAGTGCCTTTGAATTACTGAAAGAAAAACTCAGCTCAGCACCAGTCTTGTCCTTACCAAATTTTGAATTGTTATTCAAACTGGAGTGCGACGCCAGTGGAGTTGGTATTGGTGCAGTCCTTGTTCAAGAAAAGAGACCAGTTGCATACTTCAGTGAAAAGTTGAATGGTTCGAAACTGAAGTACAGTACGTATGACAAAGAATTCTATGCTATCATCAGGGCTGTCAATCACTGGTCACACTATCTGAAGCCCAAGCAGTTTGTTTTATATTATGATCATGAAGCTCTGAAGTACATCAATGGTCAGCATAAGTTAAATTCAAGGCATGCAAAATGGGTGGAATTTTTGCAGTCTTATTCATTTTTGTCAAAACATAAAGCTGGAGTAGAGAATATTGTTGCTGATGCGCTCTCTAGAAGATATTCATTGCTTTCCATTTTGGAGGCAAGGGTTCTTGGGTTCTCTTTTATCAAAGATTTGTATGCTGCTGATACAGATTTTGCTGGTTATCTCACTGATGGTCCCTCCAAAGGATCATATTTAGTACAAGATAGGTTTTTATTTAAAAATGGGAAGTTGTGTATCCCTAAGGGTTCAATTCGAGACTTGCTGATAAGAGAAGCTCATGGCGGAGGACTCACTGGTCATTTTGGTATTACTAAGACTGCTGACATCCTCAGCGAGCATTTCTATTGGCCATGTCTGCTGAGAGACGTCCAAAATATCATCAGCAGATGTTCAACTTGTCACCAATCCAAGGCAACTTTTCACAAAGGTTTGTACACTCCTCTTCCAGTTCCAAGTCAGCCGTGGGAAGACCTGAGCATGGATTTCATTGTTGCTTTACCCAAAACCCAGCGAGGAAAAGATTCTATCATGGTGGTGGTTGATAGATTCTCAAAAATGGCCCATTTCATTCCTTGTAACACCACTAATGATGCCTCAGCAGTAGCAACTTTATTCTTCAAAGAGATTGTCCGTCTTCATGGAATCCCCAAGACCATTGTTTCTGATAGAGATACGAAGTTTCTAAGTTATTTTTGGAAAACTTTATGGAGATTGATGGGCACTAAGCTTCTGTTCAGCACTTCCCATCACCCCCAAACTGATGGCCAGACTGAAGTTACCAATAGGACCATTGGAATGTTATTAAGGACGCTGGTGAAAAAGACGCTGAAGGATTGGGATCTAAAGCTTCCTCATGCTGAGTTCGCTTTTAATAGAGCCCCCAACCACTCAACCAGCAAGACTCCATTTGAAGTTTGTTATGGTACCAATCCTTTAACTCCCATTGATTTAATTCCTTTTTCAATTGAGCCGAGAGTAAGTGTTGATGCTGAAGAGAAAGCTAAGGAAATCAAAAAAATACACCAGCAAGTAAAGGCAAGAATTGAAAAGGCAAATGAAGAATACAAGGCCAGAGCTAACAAGCATCGTCAGCAGCCCAGTTTTGCACCTGGCGATCTTGTTTGGGTGCACCTCAGAAAAGAAAGATTTCCTTCCAAAAGGAAGAACAAACTGATGCCAAGAGCTGAAGGACCATTCAGAATACTAGAAAAGTTCGGTGACAGCGCTTACAAGGTTGAGTTACCAGGAAGCATGTCGGTTTCAAGCACTTTTAATGTTGGAGATTTGATGCTTTACCTTGAAGATGAATATCTCGAGGACTTGAGGACAAGTCCCATTTTAGAGGGGGAGAATGATGCGAATATGATCCCACTCGCTGACCTGACTAATTCCAGTCAGCTAGAAGGGGTCGCTGAGGGGGTCGCTGAACTACCTGGCAGCGAGCAGTGGACTGAAGATGCCTCCAGAACAAGCCATGCTCATCTTACCAGCCATAACCCATTATGGACAAGCCTTCGCTGACAAACAACCTTCAATTGTTACTTTACTCCAATGGCAAGTCCCTCCCTGATCAATAAAACTCATCAACGAATAGCATCAGCGAACAACTCCAGTCAGCAACCTTCAGTAGAAGTTGTTCAGTCAGGAAATTGTTTTATTCAATAAAAAGCTGCCACGTCTCAAGTTCTAGAAGGTCTTGGATAAGGATGTGTGCATGAGAATAACGTTGTCTAACGGTTTTTGGGGCCCATGTCAGATGAGAATATTTTCTGAGGTAGAATACAACACGTGTCCCCTCTACCATTGGTTGATTGTCCTTTTCCCATGTGCTACATCTATTATTTGTTTATTTTATTGTATTTCTTTATTTTAGAAAAATAGGAATTGTGGGCTATAAAAGCACATCAACAATCAATCTGTAATCAGTTTTTAGTTATCAAATGGAATGAAAAGAACACTTTCTTTTTCCTATCAAATCTTCAATTTACCTTCATAAATCGTTATTTATTTAGGTGTTTGGAGTGATCCCTTTATCTTTAATTGTGGTGGTTCATCCTTTATCAATTAAAGTGGTGAGATCTTAAAATCTTCGATTCCTTTATCTATATTCTTGGTGGCTTTGTCCTTTATAGATTATAGTGGTGGGTTGGAGTGTTTCTATTATTTGAATTCCGGTGGATCGTTTCCTTTACGAATCAAGTATTAGATTCTTATCTATCATTGTATTTTATTGTCTTGTTCGTTTTGTTGTCTTATAAATCAGAAAATCCTCATAAAAAATTATTACATTCCGTTGTGTTTTGAAAATTTCACATCAATATGTAATATAATATATTATAATATAACCGGTTAACCGGTTATTATTATGTTTTTATAACCGGTTATAGGTTAACCGGTTATTAACCGATTTTTGTTTTGAAATATGTAATCGATTACTAACTGGCGGTTAATGGTAACCTATAACCGGTTTGTACCTTATCGGTTACTAACCAGTTTCGGTTATCGGTTAACTTTTGGGTCGGTTAGGTTAACCGGTTATTTTTTGCACCTCTACTCCCACATATGGACGACTACTGGCTAAGCAAGCAAATAAATATAGATTTTCCTATCACAATAAAAATAGTAGGAGATGTTGATATGTTATGTAAGCTGCCAAGACTAACTTCATGCCATGTATCTAATCACGAACAATACTCGAACAATGTCATTTCACTTGATCACCATTTTAAGCCGTATTTTATCTTTTTAGCTCAAACCTGAAATTCACGAAACATATATTAAAGTAGGCTTATTCTATAGAAAATTAATCTATATAAATACTCTTAGACCATTTAATATATATCCAATTATGACTTATCATAACCAATAACTTGGAGTCCGACACTTTCTACCATAAAGCATCTCAAAAGGTGGCATCCCAATGCTTGCATGATAACTATTGTTATATGCAAACTCAACAAGTGGCAAGTGCTCATCCCAAGCACCACCATACTCCATCACACATGCCCGTAACATATCTTCAAGAGTTTGAATCGTATCGTTCTTTCACTTTGCCCATCGGTTTGGGGATGATAAGCCGTACTCAAATTAACTTTTCTTCCCAATTCGCGTTGGAAACTCTTCCAAAAAGTCGAGACGAAACGAGTGTCACGATCGGAAACAATAGACAATGGAACACCGTGTTTCGTAACCACATCCTTGACGTACAATTTAGCAAAATTCTCCATTGGAGCATTCTCACGAACGGGGAGAAAATGAGTACTTTTCCTCAAACGGTCAACAATAACCCATATCATGTCATGACCCTTAGGCGTTCTTGGTAGCTTGCTTACATAATCCATGGTTATATGATCCCATTTTCATTGAGGTATATCAAGTTGCTGAAGTTTCCCATAAGGCTTTTGATGCTCGGCTTTGACTTGAGCACACGTCACACACCTTTGCACATGCATTATCACATCATTCATTTCTAAACTCATTTACTAATTAAAACATGGCAAAATGATAGGGGAAATAATCACAAAATGGACGCTCATCAGATTCACTTCGGGATTGATGTATATCACTTGTCCAACTCTGATTTGACAAGTGCATGTTCTGACAATTTGGACCTATCCCTTTATATTCCTTTTGTCTTATCTTTCAGACAAGACATCTTTGTCTTTATTCATCATCAGTTGCTGATGGATCAGCGGGTTTTTTAGAAGAATGTTGTAACTCCAAATTCTTCTAAGTCTTTTGTTCACTAGTCATCAACAGCTATCTGTAAGAACTGTTGATGACTATTTTCGTGCATCTTCAAGTGATCATTTAGACTTAAAGATTTATTCCACAAATCTTAAAGTCTCTTTTGTTAGCTTATGTCTTCGACTTCATGAATGTTAACTTCTGCTGATACTTGATGATGAACAATTACTGCTGATAAAATGTACTTAAACTAATGTTTTAACTAATTAAATCATAAGTCCATTTTTTGGACTAACATGTATTTATGTTTATTTTTATTTACTTTATTTATATATAAGAATTAAAATATAAAAAAAAATTAGGGAATGCACTATGTTGTAATGTTTCTCCAAGGATTAAGTGGAAATGTGGAATGCCCCTCCCATGTGGCAGTTTCTGAGTGGAGAAGGGCATTCCCATAATGCTCTACTCCTTGTTGTCTAAAGGTCCTATAAGAGGCTACCAATGCTTTAGTCTCGTCCCCCAAGGACTAGTCCCTGTCAGCGCCACATCAGCAAAAAAACACTCCAATGACTAATCTCCTCAAAACATACCCAATACACTCATCCCTCAAGGACTAGTCTTGGACCCATCAATTATTTAATTCTACCCTTTTATCTAAACTTTACACTTTTAACCCTCTAAAATTATACTCCCTCCGTCCCATATTAAATGTCCAATTTTGACTTGTCAAGTCTTTTGTTTTAAACTTTGACCGTGAAAATATTTGTCTATATTATACAACACTTCATATAAAATATATGGACGGATTGAGTTTTCAATGTACTTTTCATTGATATAACTTTCATAAACTATTATATAACACAAAAATAGTTATTTATGATCAAAGTTGCAAGCAGAAGACTTGACAAGTCAAAATTGGACATTTAATATGGGACGGAGAGAGTAACAAACTAAAACACACACAAATTAAAAACACTTCATTAAAAATAAAAACATTACACAATTTATTAAAAAAAAGCACACATTTTTTATTTTGTCTTCTTCCTTTGAATGTAGCAACAAAAAAAAAAAACAAACGCTCTTGAAACAATTCGTCCCTCCAGGAACGAACATCACGGACGAGTCCACCGAACGAGCGAGGGACGAGTCCCACCCAACGGTGTGGACTCGTCCGTCCACCTCGAACGAGCACCCGAACGAAGGCATTGGGTAACTTCTAATGCTCTACTCCTTGTAGTCTAAAGCTCCGGCCAAATAAGTACTTGTACCACGTCCTTCTACTACTTGTACATTATGGGTGTGCGGATGCGATGATTGTCCTATGAACTTGCTGCCATCACGACACATATAATTGTGGTATGATGAATAAATGCAAAAATGTTTGAACCTACAACACTACACCGCACCACCATCACATCACATGCAATTGTCATCAATTAATAATTCTGTTCAAAAAAAATTAATAATTAATTAAATTGAGAAAGTAGATATCTTTTTTGAAACCTCATGGTCTTTCTCATATGACACACATCATCCATACATACATAGCCAAAACATTTATAAAATTACATAAAATCATTATCTTATTCCAAATTCTGTAAAATCATTATCTTATTTCACAAGAGTTGTACCATGTGCAACAAGAGTTTAAATTTGATTGAGTTTCTTTTGTCAAAACATAACAACAAGTCAACAATAATTAAAAGATGCTTTACCTTGTCATTGCCTATGATTTTATTCCAAAATACATAGTTTCAAGGCACAACTGCACTAGTATAACTTCTCATTGCATCAAGGTACAACCTTTATTGAAGTCAGAAAGTAAGCCAACATACAGTATGAAATTTTGGACACACTCAAATACTCAATACTTGTAGATAACAAAGCAAAGATAAATAATTTGTCAATTGTGTGATTCAATCTAAGGTGTATCTTGATACAAGTTGGAGATTATGCGAACTTGTATCTTGATACAAGTTGGACACAATCTATACTAGAGATAACAAAGCATAGATAAACTTTTCCTTTTATTTCTTTTGTCAATTATGTGATTCAATATCCAAGGTGTATCTTGATGCATAAAGAATAAAAAATATGTGGTGGTACTTGTGATTGACACTAAGGATTCTTTGTACATCAAATCTTTAGCACACTCATGAATTAAAGAAACAATAAGCAAAGATCTTGATGATTCATTATAAAGTATAACATTCGTTGCATAAAAGTAAATTCAGATATCTTGCACACAAACTGAAGAGCAAAAAAATAAAAGCAAAGATACTGATAAAACCAATGTTTTGTGATTCATTCAAAAGTACAACCCTCAAATAACTCAAATTGGGGGTTTCTTTATACAAGACGTCTTTGACAAACTCAGAAATTGGAAAGAAGAAAAAGAATTGTATGCACAAACAATTACATCAAGAAAAACCCACAAGAAACTATAATCCCACAAAAGATGCCTTCCCCATCAACACAAAACAAGATTTTCCAATCTCTCTACATATATATGTGTATATATGTATACATACACATACACTTGTACTATAAATAAATAGAGATGTATCCCACAAAACTAACTCAAGAAGTATGAGAGAAGAAAGAAAAAAAAGAGAGAGAGAGAGAGAGAAAATAAAGGTTGACCCACAAACACCCAAGTTACCAATAAGATTTAAGGCTCTACTTGGCAACAAAATCAAGAATCTTGCTTCAAGATTATGATTTGTGGGTAGCTTTAGTTTTGTGCTTGTGTGCTGTGTTGTTGTTATTGTTGCTTTTAACAGGCTTTCCAAACATAGCACAACAACCAGAGACCTTTGGAGAAGGTGGGTCAATAGTTGGTTCAACTTCAACAGATTTATATGGTTTTGGTTCTGGTTTATTTTGTTGCTCTTTCTCTCTTTCTTCATCATTCATGACTGGTTTCAGCTCTCCTGATAATAGTTTATCATCCCAAACAAGCCCTGATGATCCTGATCTTCTAAATGATATTTCAGACCTTGGTAAAGCCTCCATATCTATACGGTTTTTTTATATTTGATAATAAATGAATGAATGTTATGGTTTGTGAGAGAGATTTGTGTAGGTGTTCAATGGGTACAAGTAATGGCGTGGAAAGACAAATAAATATAAACAAGGTAAGATGGAATCCAGTGGGTTTTTGGGTGTTGTGAAATTACCATATTGTCCTGATTTTTCAAGGTCTTTTTCCTACTTGGTAGAAAATCTTATTTTTTATATAAACATTTAAGAGAAAATTTCATTACATACCCCTGGGGTATGTCATATTATTAAGTTTCGTCCCTTTTGTTTTTTCGTATATTTACATATCCCTATGGTGACTTTTTGTATCATTACATACCCCTCACCCTAACGGACGTTTGTGAGTATGTTAACCCGCTTCATGTACAATGCACACGAGGGTACTTTAGTCTTTTTAGCTATTTCTTTTTCTACAAACAAAACACAAGCAGAACTCCCTCTTCTTCATATATATCCTACCAAAACCATATACTCCATATATATATATGCATACATATACATATATAGATTTAAATAAGAAGAAACAAACTGAGAATCCAAAAAACACAGAGCAATAAATCACATTAAATCATCAGTATTCTTATCTATTATCTATCATCATCTTCCATCAAAAGAATCCAAAACCCAATTTAACATTTAATTTTTCTCACACAAAGATTTCCAACCATCACCATATTGCCGTCACTATTACCCTCTTCATCTCACACAAAGATCCATTTTTCCCACTAAATAGCCCAGATGAAGGCCAGAAGCACGTTAACAACCCTACATACATAGAGAAAGATATAGATAGGTATAGAATACGAGATGATGATGGTGGCAGTGGATCACCACAACAGATAGCTCCGGCGGTGGAAGGAGATCTCTGTTAATGGCGGTCGTAGTAGCTCCGACGATGGTATATATATCGATATATATAGATCTGATATATATACAGATCTGAAGACATATTATATATGAGTTAATTACAGAAATCGTCCATGTCGTGGACTTTCACTTGCAGTTTTCGTCCCTAAGTTTAATAAATTACAGTTTTAGTCCAAAAAACTTTGTCCCGTCAACACTTTTGGTCCACGACCCAAACGGACGTTAAACATATGGTCACATGACCTGCACGCCGAGGGTATGATGGTCATTCCATTGTTCAAGGACCAAAAATGTAAATAGCTTTCTTTATGTTTCAGACTCTCATATATTATTATATCTCCATCATCTTCAACATCATCATCATCAACAACAACCATCCCATCATCTTCATTAAATCCATAATATTCATTATCATATCAAATCTATAATTCATATATCAAAAAATAAAAAAACTTAGTTTCTCAAACAAATAATCTTTATCTGTCATCAAATTGCAGATCTAAACAAAACAAACCAACATTATTATCTCTCTTTCTTAAAATAAACACAAATCAACAAAATCTATATCCATATTTAAACAAAAATGCAAAACCCGGTTAATATCAACAACTCAAAACCCATTTGAATGACGGAAGGAAGACGAATTCTTGGCCAGCTGAGTGATGGCGGTGAATCAAACGGGTTTTAGGTTGTTAATCCATTAATTAGCACAGTGGTGGTGGCCGGAGATTCGCAGTGGTGATGAAGGCATGAAGCTAAACTCAGCCGGTGGCTATAATGGTAATACCAACCACCTACATCAGATTAACCCACCACCACCATAAGTGGTCACGGTAGTTGCGGTGATTCTGACCAAATTCCAACCGAATCCAAATCCAGATCCGGCCACCACCCATACAACTGGTGGGTATATGTGTTGAATATATTATTATATATATATATATATAATATATATATATATATATATATATATATATAATGGGTATATGTGTTGAATATTTCCCTTTAATCAATCAAATCTTGTGCAAAGACAAAGTGTTGGTTTGAAAAAAAAATATTGGGAAATGGACGAAATGAATTTTGTGAAAAATGGTGTGTTGAGATTGCCTCCTGGTTTTAGGTTTCACCCAACTGATGAAGAACTTGTTGTACAATATTTGAAGCGCAAGGTACACTCTTTTCCTTTGCCTGCCTCCATCATCCCTGAAGTTGATGTTTGCAAGTCTGATCCTTGGCAATTAATATATATACATATATGTGTTAAATATAGAAAGAGAGAGAGAAAAAGAAAGAGAGTGGTTATGTTGAAGGGGAAATGCAAGTGATGTTTTATGGTTTTAAGAATTTAAGGGTGATAGATTTTTTTTTAACACCATGAATACAAAACGATAGATCTGTAGTGATAGATCTGGGTTTTCTTTGTGTGTGTGTGTATAGATATTGATGAATGATAATGATAGATATTCATAGAATTATATGTATATATAAAATAATTAGGATCAGAGGGAGAGACAAAGACAAGTGAGTAAAAGACAATTATACCCATCATGTGTCAGGCACGTGATACCCTTTTTAACGTCCGTTTGGGTCGTGGACCAAAAGTGTTGACGGGGCAAAGTTTTTTGGACTAAAACTGTAATTTATTAAACTTAGGGACGAAAACTGCAAGTGGAAAGTCCACGACAGGGACGATTTCTGTAATTAACTCTATATATATATATACTAAAATTCTGATATATATACTTTTCTTTGACATCTCCTCCGCGTAGCCGCCGTCGTTCTGGCAGCCTCCACAACCATTTTCTTGGACCTAAACACAAAAAAATTTAAACTTTGTGTAGATTTTGATATGGGTGTGTTGTATATAGATGTTTTAAGAGTAGATATGAACTGGGTCTTCTTTAAAAACAATTTTGATGGTGTTTTAGAGGCTGATATGAATTGGGGTTTGTTTATATATAGTTGTGATTGTGATATTGAAGTTATTGAAGCCATCTTTTTGAATTGGAATTGAGATGATTATTAGGATTATATATATGGGTTTTGGTTGAGTGATGGTTGTTCTAATCTTGAAGACAAGAATTGTCCTTAATATAATATATATATTGAATAATTATAATGAACGATTTGATCTTCTGGTGAGTTCAAGAAAGAAAGAGACAGAAGTGCGGTAAAGGGTTGTAATACCCCTGTAAGCTTTGTATTAATCAATAAAAACAGGCGATATAGATGAGTTCTATATTGACTCACACAATGAGCACATTGTGCAAACATCCAAAAACAAGTGTGTAAGTGACAGGCCACAAACACACCATAAACAAGATTACAACTTAACCACTACATACAGCGGACTAAATGAAACCTACTCAAATGGCTACACCCAGTCGCGACTCGGGAATCTTCCAAACAGCCATAGCTTGTTCCACCTCTGTTGTCCGTTTGAAACAGAATGAGAGGAGTTTAAATCGAACAGTTCCATGAATGAGATCAACCAGCTGGTCTTGAGATCTTCGCTTGTTCTGAAATATTCTGATGTTCCTTTCCTGCCATAGATAATAAATTGTGGCAGCCAATATAAGCTTCAAGATAATGCTTCTGATCTTTTTCTTGTTAGCGAGTGGGATGATATAGGATACAATTCTATCCCATTCACAGCTCAAAGCTTGATAACCAGCCCTCCCAAGTACCCTAAGCCACACCTGTGAACAAAAGAAACACTCAAAAAACAAATGTTCATGTGAATCTGGTTGGGCTTTACAAAATGGGCATAGCAGACTCGATGGATCATGCACATGCTGAATATCCCAGTGTTTCATCATGTCATGTGTCTTCAGTTTTCTCTTCATCACCAGCCATAACATGAAGGCGTGTTTCGGAATACAATGCGCGAACCAAACTAAGTGATACCAGATCACTTTACTGTCTCGTGGTCTTAAGTCATTCCAAGCTTTAGAAACTGAAAAATCATGAAGCAAACCATCCATATCCTTCCATTTAATTACATCCCTTACATTCGGGTTAAGAACTGGTGCTTGCTACCCAGTCAATGTATTACCCCATGAGTTCGGCCAAATCCAATCACCATTCAACACAACATCACAGACTCTTGAGTTTAAACTAAACCCCGCATTCATAATACTTCTGTTAGACACAAGTTGAGTCAATGGCGAGTAAACATTCCAATTATCATGCCATACATAGGCTGATTTCCCATCTCCTAATTCGTACCACATGAATGGTCGAACAATGTTTCTAACTTGAAGAATCTTTCTCCAACTCCATGACATATTACCTCTAGCCGGTACTTCCCAGAAACTACTACCTTTCAACTTATAAGAATGAATCCATTTCACCCAAAGGGACTCCTTTGAGCTAATGATGTTCCAAATGTGAGAAGTAATGAGTGCAGAATTAAATACCTCAATATTACGTATTCCAAGTCCACCTCCTTCTTTGGGTAAACACACAATATCCCATGAAACTTTAGCTTTTCCTCGTTGTAAGGCTCCTTGACACCAAAGAAATCCCCACGTCAATTGTTCGATTTCTTTAACTACTCTAGTAGGAAGGACAAACACCGATGCCCAATACACATGCAAGGAAGATAAAACAGATTGGACCAGCTGTAACCTCCCTGCAAAAGAAAGAAACTTATTCTTCCAGTAATTGATTCTGAGTTTAACAAGTTCGATAAGTCTCTTGCAATCTCTATATTTCATTCCCGAAGACACCAAAGGCACCCCTAAATACTTCACTGGCAGTTTACCTTCAACAAAAGGCTAGATATTCAAAATCTCCGCCTTAACATGGTTTAGGACATTGCAAAAATAAGCTGTACTTTTAGGTATACTTGTCGCTAACCCCGAAGCCAACTTAAATTCCTCCAATGTTTCCAAAATAACCTTAGCCGATTACACATCTCCTTTTAAGAAGATGAAAAGATCATCTGCAAAACTCAAGTTAATAAGATCAACCTTTGAACAATTATGGTGAAAAGAAAAATCAACAATTGTATTGACCCTTTTACGCAATAACAAAGTCAAAACCTCCATAACAAGTGTAAACAAGTACGGGGACAACGGGTCACCCTGTCTCAACCCTCGCATTCCTTTGAAAAACCCATATGTCGAGCCATTAATACACAACGAGAAAGTAGTAGTCGTAACACATTCCATGATCCATCCTATCATCTTTGAATGAAACCCAAACCGATGCAATATATCCTTCACAAATTGCCAATCAACAGTATCATAAGCTTTTTGGATATCAATTTTAAATGCACATCTGGGGGGTCCTCTATCCAAATGATAATTATGCATTAGCTCTTGAGCAAGGAGAATGTTGTCAGCAACATGTCTTCCGGGCACAAAAGCCGATTGATTAATAGATACCAAGTCAACTAAACAATCCTTCATCCGATTCTAAATGATCTTACTGATGCACTTAAATATAACATTACATAGCGAAATAGGTCGGTAATCGGTAACTCTAGAAGGACTCTCTGATTTAGGAATTAAAGCTATTAAAGTATGGTTCATTTGTTTCAATAATTTGCCTTTATCAAAAAAATCCTTAATAGCTTTAATTACATCTTCACCAACAATTTCCCAAGCACCTCTGAAAAAAGCCACCGAGAACCCATCAGGACTAGGAGCTTTATCATCCCCCATCTAAAAAATAACATCCTTTATTTCTTTTGATGTAATCGACTGAATCATAGACACAGCTTTATCAGGATGAATTGTATTTAAGAACAACCCATTGCCATTTAAGCTAGTAGTCGATCCAACCTTCCCAAGAAAATTTACATAATGTTCCACAAAAACGCGTTGGACATCACTTGTAACACCCATCATTTAAAAACCTGGATTTTTAAAAACTTTTGTCTAACGGCGTTTAGAAATACGGAAACAGAACCTTTAAAACATAACTCATCCTTAACGGATAGTTCATTTATAAAAAGATGGTGTTACTACGTCCATATCATCAAAACAATATAAGATAATCCAGATTTAGCACCAACATGAATGCCAACATAAATATTACATAAGTCTTATTAAAAGTAGCCAACATCATTATGGCTAAACATAAATGACTATGCGGGGTAACTAATGGTCTTCTTCATAGCAACTACCCGCCTCACCAACCTAAGTCTTTCACTAGCTCAAACCTGCTTAACCTGGGGGAACAACGTATTTCAAAAGAGCAAGTGTTAGCTTTAAAAGCTAAGTAAGATAACATGAATTTGAAAACATTTACCGATTCATTATATATTAACAAAATCATTTCATAATTGTTAATATCACATAATAATCATAACACAATAGGATCAACACTTTCCTATGGTGTCTATCGTATCACACATGAGCAAAAGCATATCATAACATTTAAACAACGTACATAAATTAACACATTAGGATCCATCGTAGTCCTAAATGTGCCTAACATCATAAAGCTTTACTTTTCATCTTTCTTTTCTTATCTTTCTTTATTTCTTTACTTTTCTTTGCCTAGACATAGGCTATGGACATAAGCCACTTATCTTAGGGATGTGGGGTTGTGTGTAGGCGGCCATAAGACCTTACATGGAGTCCTCACACCCGACTTGATGGGTAGACCTTACGATGGTCCATCGTCGTCGTTAAGGAAAGACAAAGTCAATCCAACTAAGTATACCGTTTAAACTTTGCGCGTGTAGTGGTTAGTTACTCCACCCGGATACACTTAAACATAACTATGCCACGGGGAGGTATCTAGATTCCCACACCACGTGACCACATACACACTAGCTCCGAAGAACTAGCATGGGTTAAGCTTAACACAACTTTACTTATGCTCGAGACTTCTTAATTATATTAGCTTAGGCTACACTTTCACCTAAACTAATCACTTTCATTTTTCTTTACTTTATATTAGCTTAGGCTACACTTTCACCTAAACTAATCACATACATCTTTCTTTACTTTAGGGCCCTTAATCGTGCACGTGTCATGGCAAACCTATAAAAGACTAGTGACTAGGTAATCAAGCCATGCAATTAATCATATGACACATATACATCAACATATCGTCATCACATATTAACATCACATCATCATATCATAATAGATCCGTGTCAACGTATCATTCATGGCATCATATCGTTGTATCATAATAACATCATATCATTATGTCATATTAGCATCATTTCATCTTAACATGTATGCAACACATTGTCATATCATTTCATAATCATATCGTCATAACATTGCATTACCGTGTCAACAATTGCATTATAGCATCATACGTTTATATCATCATAGCATCTTATCGTATTATCATCATATCGTCTTATCTTTACATCATATACATTTGAGCTTATCATTTACTTTATTCCATCATGACATCATTTCATAACATAAACATATTATCAATTCATCATAGCATGCATAAGCTTACCATTCATCATCAATGGTAATCATAGACAATCCCATAGTAACCTCCCATTCATTCCGGAATACATATAAACATACAATCATTCATTTGGGGAAGTTAACTTATGAAAACTATGATTTGTTGTCCCTCATGTGATAAAAGATGTTATCTTACCTCGGTACCGCTCAATAATGAGTTAAGTACGTCTTACAGTGCTTGCTAAGTGCTCCTGACAACCTAGAACGAGTATAAGATCGATCTATAAGCTAAACAAGTCAAAAGTACCAAACTGGGCAAATATGCTCCGCATGGCCAAAATATGCGCCGCATATTTTGAGTTTTCAGAAGTCAGAGAATTTCATGCGTATGCATATGCTCCGCATATTTTCCAAAATTCAGAATATGCTCCGCATGAAAATTGCATGCTCCGCATATTGAGCTCCGATCAGCAAAACCCTAACTTTACTTGCTCTAAACGATTTCCATTCGAACCCAAACCCTTACCCCGACCTGGAGACATCAAATTGACCTCTTTTAAGACACAATTGATGACTTCAAACCATCAATTTATTCCTTGATCCTTTACAAACATAAATCACTTATTTAATTACCCGAATAACATGAAATGGATAAACGTTTTGCAATATAACCCAACCCAAACCCCATGGCCTGGATCAAATTCACATATATGACTCTTAAGGTCAGAGATCAAAGGAAAATCACCTATATTACCTGTAGATGACTTAGGGGATTCAAATTCTTAACAAAACTTGCTCGAAACACCACGAAACGAATAGATCTTGGAGGGAATTGCTTGGAATTGAGAGAAGGGGCGGCTTGGGGTGTATCACACGTATGAGAGCAGAAGAATGACAATTAGGGATGCCTAATTGCCACTTAACCCCTGGAAATCACCTCTTTAAGTTACATTTTAGGTCCCTAGACTTCTAAATGTTGCATTCTTAGCTTAACTTTCCTACCTGGGCACTTAACAATCTAACAAGCACTTGACTTTCTTAACTTTACTTTAATTACTTTCATTTAACTTACTTTAATCAAATCATATTAAACACATAAGCATTTAATCACATGATCCCGTTTAGGGCACATAACTTAACGAAACCTAACGTTAACTAACGGAATAGTCAACAAGTCAAACACAAAAAGTTTGGGATGTTACAGTTACTTCCCCCTTAAAAGGATTCTGTCCTCAGAATCATTTTGCCACTCATATATAAATAACCTGTCCGTATCCTTAATTTTATCATACCACTTCTTTAATTCATTTCTTAATTCAAACAAGGAATCATACTATTCTCTTGTCTAACATAAGTAATATTCATGAAAATATTTTGGATACGATTGACTTGGAAGGTAAGCTTATCCGCTACTTAAACTTATTATCTCGTCACCTTGCCTTTCATAAGCAATTGAACAAAAAGTCGGTACGCCATAGCTTTCGTTGCAAATATAATCTCTCCTTTAACAATTCTAACTTTATGAACTGTTATCTTCATGTTATTTGGCTCCACAACTTTCCTTTCAATAATCAGTCGTATCATGAAATGACACCCAACGCCAACATCATAGTTGTCATCATATGTGAACTCAACATTAATAAATGAAAATCCCAATGCACCATCGCACGATCATATGATTTTCCCAAGTTTCTAAATCATTCTTTCTCTTTCCCATCAATCTAGGAGTGATAGGCATCACTTGAGTTCACCATTTCCCTCATACTTCGCCGAAACATCTTTAAAAATTATTTCCATAACGGTCGTCTCGATTTGAAACATTCAACAAACAACTCTCACACTTTAAGAGAACTTCTTTAACATACATATTTTCTTTCATATCCAACGAAACAGTGGAATAGTTCACCAAGAAATAAGCATTCTTGGACAACCTGCCTACTAATGTTCTTATCATGTCAGTACCTTTGGAATCCTAGACAACTTTGTTACTTAGTACATGACAACGTGACTCCTCACTTCCGTTAGAGGATCATTAAATATTTAATGATTCTATACAACTTTCGACACATAATGTTGTCTTTTGACACAAATCACACATCATTTATGAGAATTAACGTCACTTTGCTTCATAATAGGTCACAATACATTTGTGGCGGATTCCAAAAGAGTAGATTACCATGGTTCATGAGCTTTCTCAAGAACATCTCATTGGTCATTTCGTTATCAGGTACCGAAATCTTACTTTTTAAACATATGGTTTCGCGATTGTTAGTTATGGATTTTCTGAATCCACACACATAATACCGAAATCTTCGCCTCTAGAAACATTACCTTTGACTGACTCGTTTTAGTCAAGTGTTTATCATAACTTTAGAGTTATGGAACTTAAACACTAAATGGAACCTTGTTCCTTTCAACTCTAAGCATCAGCTGTTCCCTTAACTTTTACTCAATTTTGGCGAATTTAAAAATAAGCCTCTTCGTGTAGAAAATCGTAATAACGCTCTTTACGCAAACATGATGTTCTTCGTCATACTTAGAATAGGCAAGATTGTCATCATTAAACGTAATGACTGAACGATCTAGAGAAAACTTTAGACTTGATTCCTTAAGTTCATGACACGGTAAGGACATTCGTTATTCATGAAGGTATTTTGAGAAACTCAATAGAGTCATTATGAGTGCAGAAATAACTTCAGCAGGACTTTCATCATCAACTTCAACATATGGTAGCGAGACCGTAAATCTATCTTAGAGTAGGAAATACATCTCGCATCCGTTATCGCTAACTCCTTCCTTTGAGTGAGAACAAAAGGTAAAGTCCCCTTGCATAGAAATAGCACTATATATAACAATCAATGGAGAACTTAACCTCTCGGTTATCGAAAAAGTTTCAAACTACAGATGACTTTAACTTTTGGAATATAAACTTTGCCTTGCATGAGTAAACCACTTAGGCGAGAAACATGGCCAATTCGGGATCAAATGTTTTTAAAACTTTTTTTCTTTTTTAGAAACTAGAAAATGACTTCACCGTTATACCTTTTAACTTTTCTTAAGGGAAAAACTCTTTATCCTGAGAAGCAGTCATACGTAGGATTTCGTAAGAATATAGAATATCAACATCACCATTACATCACACCGGCGAAGGCAATAAGCGATAGAACTGCTATAAAGATTTACGTGCTGGTTCGTCATACATTCGTGTAATCTATGGAAGAATCTCCACCTATAAATACTCGTCGTAATCATCATGTATCTTCTCGTAACGAAACTAAAACTAAACAAGTCGAAAATACAAAACAGACCAAAATATGCGCCGCATGGAGGAAATATGCGCCGCATATTTCAGGTCTTCGAAGTCAGAGGATTTTATGCGTTTCAGATATGCACCGCAGAATCTGGAAACTATGAATATGCACCGCATATATCGGCTAAGATCAGGAAAGCTAATTTTCAAGATGCTCCAAACAATCTCCATGTGCTCAAACAAAACTTTAACACTTCTTTACTTAAATGTTGCCGATGTTATGACACTGTGCCCATATAATGGAAGAGCTTAATGATTAAAGGGTTTAATCATCTTCAGTATGAACTTCTCTACATGCTTCAGCTTCACCATGACTTACACCATAGATATTTGTCTACTCTTCACACATTCCATCATTTCCATCTTGACTTCATTTGGATCAACACAGACACAGTCGCACAAACACACACATGTCGTGATACATTTACAATTACGTTCGCGACCGGAATTGTAACTGTATCCTTCCAAACGTGTGCCCGGTAACCCTTCTGTGCATCACCTACTTATATCCCTTTAAGTGTCCAACGTCAACTCTACTCATCAAACTTCAGGTCCATGTCCTTTAAGCCAGTGGGCTCAACAACATTGACTACTAGTCACTTCACTTCTCATCTACCTTCAAACTTCATTTAACTTTATGTACATCATAATCATCATAAGCATTTAACCGGCTAAAACTTTTCATCGATCTTCACACATATCCACACACTCATTCTTGAAATTTCGTGAGGAGGAATTTGCCATTTTACCTCCAAGAATCGTTTAGCACAGTAGGGGAAGATATAACAACGGGATAGGCGAGAATTAGAAGAATTAAAGCTACTTGAAATAATCATATAATAGTACATAAAATACATAATAAGCCTTAATTCTACTCTCTCACTCAACCCAACCCATCCTACAAGCATCTTATCTTACGGTTGAAGCACAAGTACTAAAACCTATCATGTCTCATCTTACGGTTTAAGTCCAAGTCCTATGGTCAATAGTCATTTGTTCACTTAAACCTTTTCTCTGATACCACCATGTAACACCCGTCATTTAAAAACCTGGATTTTCAAAAACTTTTGCCTAACGGCATTTAAAAATGCGAAAACAGAACCTTTAAAACATAACTCATCCTTAACGGATAGTTCATTTATAAAAAGATGGTGTTACTACGTCCATATCATCAAAACAATATAAGATAATCCAGATTTAGCACCAACATGAATGCCAACATAAATATTACATAAGTCTTATTAAAAGTAGCCAACATCATTATGGCTAAACATAAATGACTATGCGGGGTAACTAATGGTCTTCTTCATAGCAACTACCCGCCTCACCAAGCTAAGTCTTTCACTAGCTCAAACCTGCTTAACCTGAGGGAACAACGTTTTCAAAAGAGCAAGTGTTAGCTTTAAAAGCTAAGTAAGATAACATGAATTTGAAAACATTTACCAATTCATTATATATTAACAAAATCATTTCATAATTGTTAATATCACATAATAATCATAACACAATAGGATCAACACTTTCCTATGGTGTCTATCGTATCACACATGAGCAAAAGCATATCATAACATTTAAACAACGTACATAAATTAACACATTAGGATCCATCGTAGTCCTAAATGTGCCTAACATCATAAAGCTTTACTTTTCATCTTTCTTTTCTTATCTTTCTTTATTTCTTTACTTTTCTTTTGCCTAGACGTAGGCTATGTGACATAAGCCACTTATCTTAGGGATGTGGGGTTGTGTAGACCTTGCATGGAGTCCTTACACCCGACTTGATGGGTAGACCTTACGGTGGTCCATTGTCGTCGTTAGGGAAAGGCAAAGTCAATCCAACTGAGTATACCGTTTAAACTTTGCGCGTGTAGTGGTTAGTTACTCCACCCGGATACACTCAAACATAACTATGCCACGGGGAGGTATCTAGATTCCCACACCACGTGACCACATACACACTAGCTCCGAAGAACTAGCATGGGTTAAGCTTAACACAACTTTACTTATGCTCGAGACTTCTTATTATATTAGCTTAGGCTACACTTTCACCTAAACTAATCACATACATCTTTCTTTACTTTATATTAGCTTAGGCTACACTTTCACCTAAACTAATCACATACATCTTTCTTTACTTTAGGGCCCTTAATCGTGCACGTGTCATGGCAAACCTATAAAAGTCTAGTGACTAGGTGATCAAGCCATGCAATTAATCATATGACACATATACATCAACATATCGTCATCACATATTAACATCACATCATCATATCATAATAGATCCGTGTCAACGTATCATTCATGGCATCATATCATTGTATCATAATAACATCATATCATTGTGTCATATTAGCATCATTTCATCTTAACATGTATGCAACACATTGTCATATCATTTCATAATCATATCGTCATAACATTGCATTACCGTGTCAACAATTGCATTATAGCATCATACGTTTATATCATCATAGCATCTTATCGTATTATCATCATATCGTCTTAACTTCTACATCATATACATTTGAGCTTATCATTTACTTTATTTCATCATGACATCATTTCATAACATAAACATATTATCATTTCATCATAGCATGCATAAGCTTACCATTCATCATCAATGGTAATCATAGACAATCCCATAGTAACCTCCCATTCATTCCCGAATACATATAAACATACAATCATTCATTTGGGGAAGTTAACTTATGAAAACTATGTTTTGTTGTCCCTCATGTGATAAAAGATGTCATCTTACCTCGGTACCGCTCAATAATGAGTTACGTACGTCTTACAGTGCTTACATACATACGTACGAGTATACGTACGTCTTACAGTGCTTACGTACATCAACTTTCGCCTTTTCTTTAATGTTTTTCACATTCTTACTACATTCATTTGAGTGATGACCAAAAACACAACAATGGACACATCTTGGCGGTTTCCATTCATATTCCACTTGCATAACTTCTTTTGTATATCCATACCCATCCAAAACTGGAATAGCAATAGACACCTTTTCCTGAAAATCCGATACACAGAGATCTCTATTAGTGCTCTTGCATAACTACTTCGTCCCCAAGACTCCGTACACATAGCACTCGTGTATGTATCTAGTGCCTTAGGGTTGCCAAGTTTCGAGAACAACAAGTTCAATCCATCATCCGTGTAAGCTGCAATAGGCACATTGTGAATTTTTACCCACACCATGACCTCCTTAATATCCTCTTTTTTCAATTTTGCATTAGGTGACCAAACATTAAGGAATATGGGCATTTTGCGAATTAACCAAGGTCCCCCTTCTAAAACCTTTGTCATACCCGTCTTATCCGCAAACTTAAAAAAGAAAAAACCATTAGCATTCATCATTACTTTTTGCAATCCAAATTTCGACCAATTGGTTTTCACATAATATTCAACAACCGGATAAGCCAACCTATCACCTAAAAAATAACCAAACAAGGTATTCGCATATTTATCTTGAACATTACGAACTGATTCTTTCGGCAAAACTACATCAACATCTTCATATACAAGCAGATTCTCCATTTTCCGAAAGTTTACCACTTTTTTTAATAGTACCTTCTTTCAACTTAGCAGCATACGAAGGTTGTACCTGATTATCATTATGGATTTCACGTACATCAACTTTAGGTGCAAAATCAACTCTTCTCTTATCATTGGACTCAGTATTCTGATGCGTAGCTGCTTCATTTGCATGCTCAGTCTCAATCATTCGATCCACCAAACCAGGGTCTATGCCACTTGAATTATTCCCATCTGAATCGAGTCTAGTCTCACCAGTAACTTGAGTTTTTTCACTTTCACCTCCCATATCAGAATTATCCACATCTTTCTTACTCAACATGGGGGCTGATGACTTGGTAGGCGTAGAATCTGTCGAATTATCATTGTAAAAGTAGACTTGATTGATTGAATGAAATTAATAGAGCAACCTCTATTTCTTATCAAAATATTCATTTACCTTTATGGATCTTTGATCTTGGTGGTTTGAAGTGATCCCTTTATCTATATTTGTGGTGGTTCGTCCTTTATCAAATATAGTGGTGAGATCTTAAATCTTCGATTCCTTTATCTGCGTTTGTGGTGGCTAGACCTTTATCAAACATAGTGGTGGGTTGGAGTGTTTCCTTTATCCTTGATTCCGATGGCCAGTCCTTTACGAATCTTGGTGGTGGTTTCTTTTATCTATCATTTTATTTTATTGTTTTGTTTCGTTGTTTGTTTCATATAAATCAGAAAATCCTCACAAAAATGGTATTTCCGTTGTGCTAGTTCTTTGTTTAAGTTGTTACATTCCACTGTGCTTAGATTCGCGTGAGATTTACGCATCAAATTGGTATCAGAGCCAGGTTACAAAAAGGTTTCTTAATCTTTTTATCCGTGGGTTTTGTTGTTTGATTGTTGGGGTTTGTTTGTCTCTTGTTTAGATCAGTTATAGTGGTTGTTGTTTTGCTGAATATCAATGGCTTTTAGAAGAAATATGACATTAGAAGAAGCTCATAATGCTAGAAGAGATAGGCAGATTGAAGATCTACAAGAAGCACCGGGTAGAGTTGTTAATATGTTAGAAGATGGAGGTTTAAGGTTTAATAGAGAACATGTTGCTATAGGTGAAAGAGATTATGAATCTCAAGGTCCTAGTGAGCGATCTGATAGTACACCCAGATCTTCTAGTGAATCTGATGAGTCTAATCAGTCTAGAAGAAGACGAAGGAGACATAAGGTTGATGATTTTTTTTCGGTAAAGGCCGCACCCCTGATGATTCTATTATAATAACAGAAACGTTTAAGTACAAGAAATGTGACTGAGTATCACATTTGTTCATGTATACAACAAGCTGTATACATGTAATCAATCACCTAGCACGCTAGTAAATCAAACAAGCCAAGTCACTATTACAAAAAGTAAGAACAATCATGTAAAATGAAAATCAAGCCGCATTAAAATCAGCCTTGATCAGGTGGATCATCAAGCAGAACACAATGTTGCATCTTCCATTTCTCCAAGAACTGATGGTTGCGAATCCTGTGAAAAGACGCAATCTCATTGAGGAGACAATTAGATCGCCCAGCTGGTTAGGACTTCTAGTATCGTTTGTGAATAATCTTGCATTCCGTTCTTGCCAAATGAAGTATGTGGCAGCAGCAACAATAATTCTTCCTGTGATACTTTCTGCATTACTTCGCTTTGACATAGGGAGAAGCTTTTGAACAATCTCTTCCCATCTACCATTGACATTTTGCATGTTTGCCAGCGGTCTAACACGATTCCACACCTGTAGAGAAAACGGGCACTCGAAAAATAAATGAGAATGAGAATCAATTCCAGTTTTGAATAACGGGAAGCACATTAACTTCAGGTTATACAAGCTCCCGACATCCCAAGAGTTCATACGATCTTGGGTTTTGAGTTTGTTCTTGAAAACCATCCAAAGGTGAAATGCATGTCTAGGGATACATTGAGGGAACCAAACAATGTGAACCCATGGGACTTCCTCCTGCTGGTATCTAATTGTATTCCAAACAATATTGGGGGATAAGGTTGATGATACTAAAGATACTAAGATAGATCCACCAGATTTTGTTGGTTCCTCTAACCCAGAAGACTATTTTGAATGGGTTCAGGTTATGGATAGAATAATGGAAATAAAAGGCTATGATGATAAGAAAAGTTTTAAAGTTGCCATTATTAAGTTGAAAAAGTATGCTTCATCCTGGTATGACAACATGAAAGCTGAAAGAGAATACAAGGGTAAAAGTAAAATCAAGACCTGGTCTAAACTGAAAGAAGTTATGCAGAAAAGGTTTGTTCCCCAGTCGTACAAACAAGACCAGTATCTTTTGATGAATAATCTGAAGCAAGGCACTAAAGAAGTTGTGGAGTATATCAGAGAATTCGAGCAACTGAAGACTCGAACTGGAGTAAAGGAAACTGAAGAGCATACTATCGCCCGATTCCTTGGTGGGTTGAATGCATCCATTACTGAGAAGATAGAATTGCAGCCCATCTGGACTTATGAAGGTGCTTGCAAACTGGCCCTCCAGATTGAAAAGCAACTGAAGAAGAAGGTCCAGTACAAACCTTTCACTAAGGGTTCTTCCAGTTCCAGTCAACCAGTTCCTAAGCCCAGTGAAACTGGTCAGAAATCCTTCAGAGGAAAGGAGAAAGAAACTGGAGGATCAAAAGAACCAGTTGGAAAAAATGCTTCAAGTATCATGGTTTTGGTCACTCCAGGCGCAGTGTCCCAACCAATGAGCACTCACTGCTAAAGAGATTGAAAGCTTACCAGATGTTGATACTGAAGAAGGTGAACCAGTGTATGATGATGATGAAAGTGAAGAGGCATATGTAGGTGCAGATGTTGGAGAAATGCTGGTAATAAGAAGAGTGATGCATGTTGATGAAGTTGTAACTGATACTGCCCAGCGAGAGAATATTTTTCATTCCAGATGTACTGTTAAAGGCAAGGTGTGTAATCTGATCATTGATGGTGGAAGTTGTGCTAATGCTACTTCAACTTACATGGTAGAGAAACTGGAACTGCCTACAGTAAAGCACCCTCGTCCCTACAAGCTACAATCGCTCAGTGAAGGATCTGAGGTAAAAGTTAACCGACAAGTTACTCTTCCTTTTTCCATTGGATCTGTTTATCAAGATAAGATTGTTTGTGATGTTGTTCCTATGGACGCTTGTCATATATTACTGGGTAGACCTTGGTTATTTGATAATTATGTATTTCATAATGGTCGTATGAATTCTTATTCATTATTTGTGAGTGGGAAGAAAGTCACTTTGACTTCTCTGAAACCTAATAAGTTGCTGAAAGTTAGTAAGAAAGACCAGCCCAGTAAGTCTTTGTTTATGTCCCAAACTGAAGTTGAAGAAGAACTCACTGGAGGCACTTCAGTCATGATGTTACAGGTACTTGAGCGTACTGAAGACAAGGAGTTCACTAGAGTCCCCAGTCTCCTGAAGTCTCTACTAAAGGAATTCACTGATGTTTTCCCTGAAGACCTACCTGAAGGTTTGCCACCAGTAAGAGGAATTGAACACCAGATTGACCTGCTTCCAGGTTCAGTCCTCCCAAACAAAGCTACTTATAGATGTTCACCTACTGAAGCAAAGGAGTTGCAAAGGAAGGTAGATGAATTGGTTTCTAAAGGTTATGTAAGAGCAAGTATGAGTCCTTGTTCAGTCCCAGCTCTCCTGGTCCCAAAGAAAGATGGTTCAATGAGAATGTGTGTTGATAGTAGAGCCATTAATAATATAACTATTAAGTATAGATATCCCATTCCCAGATTGGATGATATGCTTGATGAGTTACATGGCTCCAGCTTGTTTTCTAAAATGAGAAGTGGTTATCATCAGATTAGAATGAAGGATGGAGATGAATGGAAGACTGTGTTCAAGATTAAAGGAGGTCTTTATGAGTGGTTAGTGTTTCGGTCAAAAATTACCTAAGATAATTTTAGGAGGGATTTTAGACAACTCAAGTACCGAAAATTTGTAAGTGGGGTTTGGTGTTTTAGGATCTTCAATTAAAAGTAAAGTTTTCTTAAATATAATAACTAAAACTAAGAGTTTTTATCAAAAAGAGTTTTATGAAAGCCTTTGAGACAGAAATACTTTGAGTAATTAAGAAAACCGTTGAAGATAAAAGTAAAGCACTGAAAATTAAAGCTGGGATCTTAAAGAAAAAATGAAAAGCACAACGACACCAGAATTTTGTTGACGAGGAAAAACCCTTGATCCAATTAAGAGATCTTAGGTAAAAAACCCCGGGAGGATTCAATCGAACCTTCCTTAGTTCTTTTATTATTATTGTGGGTGATTACAATACAATGAGGGTGAGAGTGATTTGATCGAGCTAATGAACGAAAAAGAAAGCAAGTATGCAGTGAGTAAGTGTGTGAGAATACAAGTGTGTGAGAAGTTATCCTAATCTCGATCAATCACCTCTTATTTATAATGTAAATTCCTAACTAACTATCCGAAAAATCTGGGATCCTCCGTGTGATACTGTTCAACGTGCTGAAGATCAAAAAGTGAACGTTGAGTCTTCTTTGACACGTTTATTCTTCGAGGTTGTTCCGATATCCAAGGGATTGCACGTTTCTTTTCTTCCTTTGGAGGCTGGATAAGTCTTGATATTTATTTTCGACCGTTAGCTTATTTCCTGAGTATCCTGAATGATGATCCTTATTTCAGGATGCTGCAAAACACAAAAGCATTATCGTGTACAACAAAAACATATGTTAGTAATATCTTTAATCAGGATCATAGTTGTAGAAAATCTGACCCCAAACAATTGTCCCCAAATTTATATTTAACCTTTCATAAGTTAAATATAAATTTTTATTTGTATACTAAAAGCATCCAGGCTAGTGATACACCTAGACTTTATTGCGTATCCAATCAGTTTTAATATCCAAGAGGCGCATTGCAGAGCGATCAGTCAGGTCATGATGTGTAAAATTAATTTACTCGGCTTGATGAGACATATAACCTATCACTTTGTCCCCCACGACTCCTTATCTCTCCGCCTATTTAAATTTCCAAATCTCCAACCGTCTCCAAAAAATCTTCCATTTCATCTTTTAAAAACTTTTATCTCTATCTCTCAAAAACATTTTCTTTTTTAGAAATCTAATTTCAAAAACTTCTCTTTTTCAAAAATGGCGTCTTCATCTTCTACCCCGGTTTGGAAAAATAAGGTAAAACTTTATTATTATATTCTTTATAAAAGCTATTTTCTCCCTTTAACCGTTCTTGTTTTTTCAGCATCTTGAAGAGATCATTAAGCGTTGTGAAGAACAAGCTAAGCTTAATGACAAGCTTCTTATGGACATCAACTTCTGCTTCCTGTCGTCCAAAGCCATCTGCAAATCTCATCAGGAACTAACTATAGACATCATCAGCAAGTGGGGTGATGATCTCCAGGCTTTAAGAGGAGAAATCCTTCAGACTTACGACGAGATCAACCGTGCTCAAGAAGAACTGAGGACCGCCAAAAACGACATGGTCTACTTGAAGTCGGTTGTGTCAATCTTGAGGAAGAAGTACCCCGATGTCAACGACAGCATTGCAGATGAGATCCTTCGAGGCGGGTCATATTTCTAGGGCTTATAAGTTTCAGGGTGGACAATGAAAGATGGGATGAAAAGGCTTGAGTCCACTGGTCTTAGTTTAGTAGTGGTTGTACATATAGATCTTTTGTAAACTACTACTTATTTGGAATCAAATAAAATTAGTCTTTTGTTTATATATGCGTACCTTAACTTCCATATTTCAAGCATATCCTGCATATTCCACAAAGATTTAGAATTTTGAACCACATACCTTTGTAACGACCAACATTTATTTATTCTTATTTTCCTGTTTCAAGAAGAAATACACTAAAAAGAAATTCATTTGTGAACCCATTTGTTAATTCTTTTGACGATCGTTTGTATTTAATAGAGAGATTGTCCCTATTCTTTTTGATGACTGTTTATTAATAGTCATAACCAAATGAGTTGATTGTAAAATCAACAACCCTTTGAAAATTCCCAACCATGAGGGTCTACCCACAATCAAGAATTTTTTATGACGTGCTCCCCGGCGAAATGAGGTGTTAATGTTAACCTCGGCGTTCGAGAAGGTGATCCCTTCAACCTAGGATTGAAGTTTTAGTTCAATCCACTGTAGTCCGTTTAAGGACTTTAAACTTAGGAGAAACTGTTCCTATTCAGGATCTGTACCTTGGATAATAGCTTGTGATCTTCATCCATTAAGATCCTAGATGTTGATAATCCTGCATAAGACCAATAAAACATACGCCAAGGGTTGACATTAGCCCTTTTGGCTAATGCCACTCCGACGCTCAAGTCAGTATTACTGTTATATCAATTTAATAAAAACAATAACTACTTATTGATAATATGCTTTAAGATGAATTGCATTCCAAGCTCTTGGAATCATCCTACCCTCTGGCTCTTGAAGCCAATAAGATCCTTTACCTGCTTCTGAACTTATAAAGTAAGGACCTTCCCATTTTGGAGCAAGCTTTCCATCAGATTTTTTCGTTGTATTCTTAAAAGCTTTTCTCAATACTAAATCTCCAACTTTGAATCTTCTAATTCTTATATTCTTATTGTACGCCCTTGTCACCTGATGTTGATAAGCAGCTATACGAATTTTTGCAGCTTCCCTTAATTCATCAACTAAAGCAAGATCTTGAAATAATGCTTGATCATTATCTTGAACTATCTGCAAACTGGATCTTGCTGTTGGCACCATCATTTCAGCTGGAAGTACTGCTTCAGTTCCAAATACCAAAGAGAATGGTGTGTGCCCAGTAGCATGTTTGACAGTGGTTCTATCAGCCCAAAGGACAAATGGTAACTCCTCTGCCCATAATCCTTTTTTGCCTGTTAGTCTTTTCTTAAGATTATTAACAATAATCTTGTTGCTTGATTCTGCTTGACCATTAGCTTGAGGATGGACAGGAGTAAATGTGATCATTTTTATACCATATCTTTCACAAAATCCGGTTGTTCTTCTCCCAATAAATTGTGACCCATTATCACAAATTATCTCAGCTGGTACTCCAAATCTGGTCAATATATTGCGTTTTATGAAAGAGATTACTTCTGTTTCCTCAATTTGAACAAAAGCTTCCGCTTCTATCCATTTCGAGAAATAATCTGTCATTGCTAACATAAATCTCTTTCCACAATGTGCCTTTGGCATTGGTCCAACTATATCCATCCCCCACTTCATGAAGGGCCAAGAAGAAACAATGGGATACATTGGTTCAGCTGGCTGATGATATATGTTACCATGCCTTTGACAACCATCACACTTCTTTACATAAACTTTTGTGTCTCTATCCATAGTAGGCCAATAGTATCCTGTTCTAACTTTCTTGGTACGTAATGCCCTGGCTCCAGAATGATTTCCACATTCTCCATCATGTATCTCTCTCATTACTTCTTGTGCTTCTTCTTTTTCTCGGCATCTTAAATATGGACCTGCAAGTGATCTCCTGTACAATCTATTTTGTATAATAGAGAAGTATGATACCTTTGTTTTAAAAGCTCTGTGATTCTCTTGTTCCGGGATAAATCCTTCTTGTAGATATTTCATTATTGGATCAATCCAGGATTTTGAATTGTCCCCAGAGCTAGACTCTTCTGACGCTTGATCATCAACTGCTTTCACTTGCAAAGTTTCTATAGCCGGTTTTATTATCTTTATTATTGGTATTTTAGTGTCAGGTGGGATATTAAGTGAGGATCCTAAGTAAGCTAAAGCATCTGCTTCTATATTTTCCTGTCTTGGGACCTGTTCTATACTAAAGAATTCAAAGTTTTTGGCTAAACTTTTTACTATTTCTAAATAAGCCATTAATTTTCACCTTTAACTGAATAAGACCCATTAAAGTGATTAGTTAACAACAAAGAATCTACATAAACTTGTAAGCGTTTAATACCCATATTTTTAGCTAACTCTAATCCTCCTATTAAAGCTTCATATTCTGTTTCATTATTAGTAGCTGTAAATTCACAATTAATAGAATGAGGTAGCATATCCCCCTATGGAGATTTTAGTATGATTCCTAACCCTATTCCTCTTACATTGGCTGCTCCGTCAGTATGTAAAGTCCATTTTTCATTATTTTCAGTTAACATTTTAACTTCTAAGTCTGCTTCTGGTTGTAAATCACTAGTAAAATCAGCCACAAAATCAGCTAAGGCTTGAGATTTAATAGCAGTTCTAGGTTCATAAGTTATGTTAAATGCACTTAACTTTACAGACCATTTAGCCATTCTACCCGATAATTCTGGTTTCCTAAGTACATTTTTTATTGGATAATTAGTTTTTATATGGATAGGGTGTGTTTCAAAATAATGCCTAAGTTTAGTAGAAGCCATTATTAAAGCTAATATTAATTTTTCTAAGTGTGAATACCTAGTTTCAGCATTTAGTAAACTTTTACTAACATAATAGACAGGATGTTGTTTACCTTCGTGCTCTTTTACAAGCACATCGCTTACTGCCTCTGGAGATACTGAGAGATAAAAAAAGAGTATCTCACCTTTTTCCGGCTTCATTAACAAAGGTGGGGTTGAGAGATATGTCTTCAATGCTTTAAACGCTTCTTCCTGTTTTTCTCCCCATTCAAATTTCTTATTTTTCTTCAACATATCATAAAACTCCTTGCATCTGTCTGAGGATCTTGATATAAATCTGTTCAGAGCTGCTAATCTTCCGGTCAGTCTTTGAATATCTTTGACATTTGTAGGGGATTTCAACTCCATTATTGCTTTTATCTGTTCTGGACTCGCCTCTATTCCTCTTTTAGTTACCAAGTAACCTAGGAATTTTCCTGCACCTACTCCAAAATTGCATTTTGCTGGATTTAACTTCATGTTGTAGCTATCCAGTATATCAAAAGCAACTTCAAGATCCTTGAGATGATCTTCCGCCTTTTTCGATTTCACCACCATATCATCGATATAGACTTCCATCGTATCCCCCAGTTGGTCTTTGAACATCATATTGACCAACCTCTGGTATGTCGCACCTGCATTTTTTAATCCAAACGGCATAGCAGTATAACAATATATACCTGTGGGTGTCATGAAAGCTGTTGCTTCTTGATCTTCAGGTTCCATTTGAATTTGTTGAAATCCTGAAGACGCATCCATGAACGTCAGCATTTCATGTCCAGCTGTAGCATCTACCATTGCATCTATGTGTGGTAGCGGGAAAGGATCCTTAGGACAGGCCTTGTTGAGATCTGTAAAATCTACACAGACCCTCCATTTTCCATTATTTTTCTGTACGACCACAACATTTGCGAGCCATTCTTGGAACTTCTCTGATCATCGTAGCTTTCAAGAGTCTTTCAACATCCTCTTGAATAATCACATTTCTTTCAGGTGCGAATTTTCTACTTTTTTGTTAAATAGGCCTGAAACTTTTATCAATTCCTAATTTATGAGTAATAATATCTTTAGAGATACCTGTCATGTCTTCTTGTTTCCAAGCAAACGTAGATTTTCTTCTGCTTAGAAACTCAATAAGATTTTTTTCAATATCCTCCGGTATCTTTCTTCCAATGAACACCTTGATGTCAGGATCTTCACTCGATATTGGCATTTCTTTTACATCTTGATCTTTAAATTCTTCGACATCGAAGATGTTCTTCTTTAATTGCTATGCTTCAGTAGGCTTGGTTGTAGGCTTCATTGAGGCCATATAGCATTCTTTAGCATCCTGCTGATCTCCTTTTATCTTCACCACCACCCAAGGAGTCGGGATCTTCACACATTGATGATAAGTTGAAGGGACAGCTCTCATCTCGTGTATCCACGACCTACCTAAAATAATATTGCAGCCAGGTAAAGAATCAATTACACAAAATTTTTGCATTGAATTTACCCCTTCGACGTAAACTGGCAATTTAATTTCGCCATAGGTGTTCTTTGTTTCACCACTGAAACCAACGAGAACTGTAGATTTCCCGCCAATTTCTTCTTCAGAGATCCCCATCCTTTTCAACGTCTCTAATCTTATGATATTGACCGAACTGCCATTGTCAATTAAGATCCTGCACATAAAATCGTTAGCCACATATAAAGTAACAACTAAACCATCATGATGAGGATCCTGAATGCTGTCCATATCATCTTCTTCAAATGTGATTTTGTCCATGCGTAGCACACTGGATCTCTGAATTGGCTTATCTCCTCTTTCAGATTTTGCTTCCTTTGCATTTTTTTTGCTGCTGAAAAAGATGTGCCACACACCTCTGATCCTCCTGCAATATAATTAATTATTCGAGCATTAGCTGGAGGTAATTTGGGCTTTGGTAGCTGTTGTTGGCTCTGCTTGCCCAAATCCTTGACATCAATATCCTGAGCTTTCTTTTTTCCAAAGAGTTATGTCAGATATCCTTTACTGAGGAGTATCCCGATCTCTCGTCTGAAGGCGTAGCATTCCTCTGTGGTATGTCCGAAATCTTCGTGGTAGGCACACCACCTCGACTTATCTTTACTGGCATCAGGCTTTGGATTCCTGGGAGGCCATCTGGCTTTGTCCCCAAGATTCTTCATAGCTGCTACTATCCCTGCAGTATCAACAGAAAAACAATATTTTGATAATTCAGGATATTGAGGTTCTCCCTGTCTTTCTGCTATAACTGTTCTCTGTTGCACAGCTCTTGTATAGGGTTTATTCTTGCTTGGTCGGAACACTGGAGTTTCTGCCCTTCTATTTGGACGATCATATGTTGAGGGTGCTTCCATCCTCTTTCTCATCAATTCATCTTCTTCGAGCCTGATAAATCTTAAAGCTCGATTTCTTGCTTCGTCTAAAGATTTGCAAGGCGTCATAACAAGATCTTGATAGAACAGAGAGTCCTTGCTTAACCCCATCTTCAAGGCTTGAACTGCAGTGGTCATATCTAATTTTGGAATTTCCAACGATTCCTTTGTAAACCTGTTAAGATATTCTTTTAAAGACTCGTTAATTCCTTGGGTGACTTGATAAAGATCACCCGTTATTTTCTCAAAAACCCTACTACATGAAAACTATAAATTAAATTGATTAACAAGTTGCGCAAAAGAAAGTATAGATCCAGTGGGTAAATTAAGTAACCACTTCAGGGCTGCTCCCGATAATGTAGCCCTAAAACCTTTGCATAAGCATGCTTCTCTTAAATCTGTTGGGATTAGAGCTGTCTCCATTTTCTCCAAGTATTGAGCCACATGCTCATGAGGATCTGTTGTTCCATCATATGTTTTCATATGAGGCGCTGAGAACTTCTTGGGAATTTCCACATTAGCTATGGCTGGTGCAAATCTGGAAATTCTGTATGAAGATGGATCTGCTTCTGGGATTGGCTGACAAAATCCCGGAACTGTCGAAATCAGTTCCTTGATTTTCTGCAACTCTCTCGCCAAATACGCATTTGCAACATTATCCTGCATTTGGTTTGCATTATTTTCGAAATTAAATGAGGGAGGAGTGAAACTTGGAACCCCCGACGATGATGGAGGGGTTTGTTCGTTATTATTTGAGTTATTTCCTGCATGAAAGAAGGAAGCGGATCCAGATTTTGGAGGGGAGTAGAGAACATATGACCCATTGACTGAGTCCCTTGAGTCCCTGTTCCTCCAAAATTAATACTCAAGATCGTGAATTCTGATCTCTTGAGTCCTGGGCCCTTGATTCCTGCTTTCCATCATTCTCGACTCCAAGCTATCAAATCTAGAGATATTCTCTGTCTGTGCTTTCTTCATTTGTTCCTGAAGAACCCTAAACATAGAAAAAACATCTGTGTCAGCACTGGATTCATGATGAGTAGTTTTTACCTGCGAATCCAGGGATGATTCTGGATATGGTCATGGCGTTGGAGGCATCGGGCGATTCGGATCATATCCTACAGACGAATCATCAATAGCCTTCCCAGTATTTTTATTATTATTATTTTTTGGAGGCTTATTAATTAAATTCTTCAGAGTTACAGATCCAGAAGCAGCAGAGGAAGCATTTTGAGAGGTCGACATCTTTTGCAGATTGGTTTGAGAAAGTTTTCGAAACTGAAATCTAGGAGTGTGATTAAATTGCAAAAACACCTTTTTGCCCCACGGTGGGCGCCAAATTGTTTCGGTCAAAAATTACCTAAGATAATTTTAGGAAGATTTTAGACAACTCAAGTACCGAAGATTTGTAAGTGGGGTTTGGTGTTTTAGGATCTTCAATTAAAAGTAAAGTTTTCTTAAATATAATAACTAAAACTAAGAGTTTTTATCATAAAGAGTTTTATGAAAGCCTTTGAGACATAAATACTTTGAGTAATTAAGAAAACCGTTGAAGATAAAAGTAAAGCACTGAAAATTAAAGCTGGGATCTTAAAGAAAAAACGAAAAGCACAACGACACCAGAATTTTGTTGACGAGGAAAAACCCTTGATCCAATTAAGAGATCTTAGGTAAAAAACCCCGGGAGGATTCAATCGACCCTTCCTTAGTTCTTTTATTATTATTGTGGGTGATTACAATACAATGAGGGTGAGAGTGATTTGATCGAGCTAATGAACGAAAAAGAAAGCAAGTATGCAGTGAGTAAGTGTGTGAGAATACAAGTGTGTGAGAAGTTATCCTAATCTCGATCAATCACCTCTTATTTATAATGTAAATTCCTAACTAACTATCCGAAAATCTGGGATCCTCCGTGTGATACTGTTCAACGTGCTGAAGATCAAAAAGTGAACGTTGAGTCTTCTTTGACACGTTTATTCTTCGAGGTTGTTCCGATATCCAAGGGATTGCACGTTTCTTTTCTTCCTTAGGAGGCTGGATAAGTCTAGATATTTATTTTCGACCGTTAGCTTATTTCCTGAGTATCCTGAATGATGATCCTTATTTCAGGATGCTGCAAAACACAAAAGCATTATCGTGTACAACAAAAACATATGTTAGTAATATCTTTAATCAGGATCATAGTTGTATAAAATCTGACCCCAAACAGTTAGTGATGCCTTTTGGCTTATCTAATGCTCCTAGCACTTTCATGAGATTAATGAGTGAAGTCCTCAGGCCACTTATTGGTCAGTTTGTTGTTGTTTACTTTGATGATATTCTTGTATATTCAAAAACTGAAGTTGAACATGTTAATCATCTAAGGAGTGTATTTGAATTACTGAGAAAACACCAGTTATATGGTAAACTGGAGAAGTGTGATTTTATGGTAGAAAGTGTGATATTTCTTGGCTATGTGGTGTCAAAAGAAGGGATTTCCATGGATCCTTCAAAGGTGGAAGCCATCAGATCATGGCCAGTTCCAACTACAATCACTGAAGTAAGAAGTTTCCATGGACTGGCATCTTTTTATAGAAGGTTTATCAAGAATTTCTCTACAGTTGTGGCTCCAATCACTGATTGTCTGAAGAAAGGTGTATTTGACTGGCCTAACTCAGCCCAGCTGGCCTTCGAGTCACTGAAAGAAAAGCTCAGTTCAGCTACAGTACTATCTTTGCCAGATTTTGATATGTTGTTTGAGTTAGAATGTGACGCCAGTGGAGTAGGTATTGGTGCAGTTTTAGTACAAGCAGGGCGTCCAGTGGCTTATTTCAGTGAAAAACTTAATGGTTCAAAACTGAAGTATAGCACTTATGACAAAGAATTCTATGCAATTATTCGTGCTATCAATCACTGGTCACATTATCTGAAGCCTAAACAGTTTGTCTTATTTTCTGATCATGAAGCACTGAAGTTTATTAATGGTCAACACAAGCTTAATGCTAGACATGCAAAATGGGTGGAATTTTTGCAGTCTTATTCTTTTGTTTCTAAGCACAAGGCTGGAATAACTAATGTTGTTGCTGATGCACTTTCTAGAAGATATTCATTGCTATCAATTCTGGAAGCAAGAGTTCTTGGATTTTCTTTCATAAAAGAGTTGTATGCTGCTGATCCAGACTTTGCTAATCGTCTCACTGAAGCTAATCAGAAAGGACCATATGTTGTTCAAGATGGTTTCTTATTCAAGAATGGAAAGTTGTGTATTCCAAAGGGTTCTATTAGAGATTTACTGATAAGAGAAGCACATGGAGGAGGTCTGGCTGGCCATTTTGGCATTAATAAAACTGGAGAGATCCTCACTGAACATTTCTACTGGCCAAGTTTACTGAAAGATGTCCAGAATATTATCAGTCGTTGTCCAACTTGTCACCAGGCAAAGACAACTTTTCATAAAGGACTGTATACTCCTCTTCCAGTTCCAAGCCAGCCATGGGAAGATCTCAGTATGGATTTTATTATTGCACTGCCCAGAACTCAGAGGGGAAAAGCTTCAATAATGGTGGTTGTTGATCGTTTTTCAAAAATGGCGCATTTCATTCCTTGCAACACCACAAGTGATGCTTCAGCAGTAGCAAATTTATTTTTCAAGGAGATTGTTCGTTTGCATGGGATTCCAAAGACAATTGTTTCAGATAGAGATGTAAAGTTTTTAAGTTATTTCTGGAAGACCTTGTGGAGGCTGATGGGTACCAGATTAATGTTCAGTACGTCTCATCATCCTCAAACTGATGGACAAACTGAAGTCACTAACCGTACAATTGGGATGCTGTTAAGGACACTGGTGAAGAAGACACTGAAAGATTGGGATCCGAAGCTTGCTCATGCTGAGTTTGCTTTCAACAGAGCTCCTAATTATTCTACCAGTAAATCACCATTTGAAATCTGCTATGGTGTCAATCCTTTAACTCCGATTGATCTGATTCCCTTTTCGATTGAACCAAAAGCAAGTGTCGAAGCTGAAGCCAGAGCTAGAGAAATCAAAAAAATTCACCAGCAAGTGAAGGCCAAAATTGAAAAGACTAATGCAGATTACAAGGCAAAAGCAAACAAGCATAAAAAACAATCCAGTTTTGCTCCAGGTGATCTAGCTTGGGTGTACCTTAGAAAAGAAAGATTTCCAGCAAGAAGGAAAAACAAGTTGATGCCCAGAGCTGAAGGACCATTCAAGATTCTGGAGAAATATGGTGATAATGTATACAAGGTTGAGTTACCCGGAGATATGTCAGTTTCAAGTACTTTTAATGTTGGCGATCTGATGCCTTATTTGGAAGATGAGTACCTCGAGGACTTGAGGACAAGTCCTTTTTCAGAGGAGGAGAATGATGCGGGAATGTCCAGATTCACTGAACTGACTGACACCAGTGAACTGGAGAAGTCGACTGAACTGATAATGCCATCTGAACAAGCCATGCTAATTCTGCCAGCGATAGCTCACTTCAGACAAGTCCAGTCGCCAGTAGTAACACTTCTTCAGTGGCAAATAGCTCCGGTGGCAACCATCAGTGATCCACCAGTGAAGTTATCCACTGAAGCACTCAAGTGACCAGCTCCAGTCTAGTCCCCAGTTGGATGCTCCAGATTTAAGTCTCTAGTTTCCAATGAATAAAGTATGTTTCAGTCACATGTTTGTGGGTCCAATAAAGGAATGTGCTTGACAGCTGTTGATGGGGATAAGAGAGAAGCGTGTGACAACGTTAATCCTAACGATTTGTGGGTAAAAGGCCGTCACCCCTGGTCAGAATATATTAAAAATTGAAGAACAGGCAACATAGCTTAGTGCTAGTTGACTTTACAAAACGTCCATGCACATGGTGCAAAACAGATTACAACCAAGAAACAATTACTGAAACACTAGTGAATAACATAAAAACGAAGTAACTAGTGGTTGACTAATAAGACTGGGAGATCCCAAGCAGCAAGAAATCTCTCCACAATAGAAGTTCTTTTGTAGCGAAAGGTAAGCATCTTCAGTCGAACATTAGAAAGAATCACTTCCGCTAAAGCCTACGTCGATCTAGCAGATTGCTTGAACAACCGCATGTTGCGCTCTTGCCAAATAAAGTAAACTGTTTCCGCAAAACAAAGCTTATCCACGACATTCTCCATTGTTTTCTTGTTTGCCTTCGGTAACAAAAAATCAACAAGCAATTCCCATTGATGAGGACGATTTTGAATTCCAGCTTTTGAATTAACTTGACTCCAAACCTGTAAACAAAAACCACATTCGAAAAAAAGGTGTGCATGTGAATCCGGTTGTAAGTTACAAAACGGACACAACAAAGCAATAGCCTGATTCGAATCCCATTGAAGTAGCACATCTTGAGTTTTAAGTCTTCCTCGAAACGCCAACCAGAGAATGAAGGCATGCCGTGGTATGCAGTAATTAAACCACACCAGATTGTGCCAAACCACATTATCATGTCTAGGACGAAGGTCTTCCCAAACAGCATTAACCAAGAAGTTCCAAACAACACCATTACGGTCCTTCCACAACCAGTAGAAGCTTTGCTTGTCCATTTCCTGTTGGTTGATAAATTAGTGGTTGTCCTTAGCACAAGACAGCCTTTAGTTATTTAATATTATTATTGTATTTTCTTTATTTTAGAAAATAGCATGTGTGGCTAAAAATAGGAGTTCATTTCTCATTGTAAAGGTAGACTTGATTGATTGAATGAAATTAATAGAGCAGTCTCTATTTCTTATCCAAATCTCCATTTACCTTTATGTATCTTTGATCTTGGTGGTTTGAAGTGATCCCTTTATCTATATTTGTGGTGGTTCATCCTTTATCAAATATAGTGGTGAGATCTTAAATCTTCGATTCCTTTATCTGCGTTTGTGGTGGCTAGACCTTTATCAAACATAGTGGTGGGTTGGAGTGTTTCCTTTATCCTTGATTCCGGTGGCCAGTCCTTTACGAATCTTGGTGGTGGATTCTTATATCTATCATTTTATTTTATTGTTTTGTTTTGTTGTTTGTTTCATATAAATCAGAAAATCCTCACAAAAATGGTATTTCCGCTGTGCTAGTTCTTTGTTTAAGTTGTTACATTCCGCTGTGCTTAGATTCGCGTGAGATTTACGCATCACAAGCAGTCCTGGATGAAGAGTGTTTTCTTAAGCAAAAGGCGAAGGTTAACTGGTTACAAGTGGGAGATTCAAATACAACTTTCTTTCATAAATCTCTTAAATGTAAGCATCATAGAAGCCGAATTGAGCGAATTTCCGATGCATCAGGTTGTATACATGAGCGCAGTTCGGTGTCAGGTACTTTTGTGAAACATTATGAAGATTTTCTGGGCAAGGAGGGTTCCACAATCCCGTTTTCTGACAGGAGTTTGTTTATTAATAAGATTGATGGCCGTAAGGCTGCTCATATGGTCAGACATGTAACAAATGATGAAATTAATAAGGCCCCGGGTCCAGATGGTTACACAGTAGTATTTTTTAAAAAGACTTGGGACATCATTGGGAAAGAAGTGTGTAATGCCATTAAGGATTTCTTCCGGAATGGCAATCTCCTGAAAGAATTGAACCATACAATCATAGCATTGGTTCCTAAGGTCAATAACCCTACTTTCATTAATGATTTTCGTCCTATATCCTGTTGTAATGTTCTTTATAAATGTATTAGTAAGATCTTAACTAACAGACTGAAAGATGGGCTAGATGATATTGTTAGCATCAATCAGTCGGCTTTTATTCCTGGCAGAAGCATTTCTGATAATATTATGCTTACCCAAGAACTCATGCATGGTTATCATCTAGATCGGGGTCCTCCCAGGTGTGCCTTTAAAGTTGATATCCAAAAAGCTTATGATACTGTTGATTGGAGATTTTTGAGGATAGTTTTACTTGGTTTTGGTTTTCACCCGAAAATGGTAGCTTGGATTATGGAGTGTGTTGCTTCACCTTCGTTCTCTATTGCTATTAATGGGAATTTGCATGGTTTTTTTCGGGGAAAACGGGGTTTAAGACAGGGAGACCCGATGTCACCTTATTTGTTTACACTAGTTATGGAAGTCTTATCCTTATTGTTACAAAGGGCGGTAAGGGATTCCCAGTATAAGTTTCATTATAGATGTGAAAAGGAGCAGATTATTAGTGTTTGTTTTGCTGATGACTTGCTTCGTTTTGCTCATGTCGATTACAATTCAGCGAAGATGATTCTGGACGTACTGAATTCATTCAAGAACTTTTTGGGCTAGTTCCAAGTGTTCAGAAAAGTACAGTCTTTTTCTGTAATGTTGCTATGCATGTCAAACAGTCTATTATGGAACTGATGCAATTTGAGGTTGGGACTTTGCCAATTCGTTATCTTGGAGTCCCATTGATCTCTACCAGATTAGTTTATCAAGATTGTGTTGTTCTTGTTGAAAGGATGGAGAAACGAATTAATAATTGGAGGAATAAAACCTTGTCTTTTGCGGGGAGACTTCAACTGGTAAATTCGGTGCTTTCTTCATTACATACCTATTGGGCTTCCGTATTCATCCTTCCGGCGCGTATCATTTCTGAATTAGAGCAGAAAATGCGTGGTTTCCTTTGGTGTCAAGGGGCTTTGTCTCTTGGCAAGGCTAAGGTGGCTTGGAAGTCTATTTGCCTTCCAAAATATGAGGGTGGGTTGGGCATTAAGCGTATTTCAGATGTTAATAAATCTCTGATGTGTTCTCTCATTTGGCGACTAATTAATGACCGACACTCCTTATGGGTTAAGTGGGTTCATTCGTATAAGTTAAAGGGACGTAGTTTTTGGGAAGTTCCATCGCGGGCTGGTATTTCATGGGGTTGGAGGAAACTTTTGCAATTAAGACAGTTTATGCGTCCATTCATTAGCTCAAAGATTGGTGATGGTAAGACTACTTCGGCTTGGCATGATAAATGGGACCAACTCGGTCCTTTGATAAGGTTTATTTCGCCTAGGGAGATTGCTAGGGCTGGTTTTTCTTTGCAGGATAAGGTTGCTGATATTGTTTATGAAGGTGCTTGGAAATGGTCGGCTGCGTGGTATGATCTTTTTCCTGTTATTATCAATTGCACGGTTCCTGTTATCAATAATGAGGCTCGTGATAAGCTGATTTGGTGTGATGATACGGGAAAGGAGGTTTCATTTTCGGCTTCTTCTGTGTGGAATTCGATTCGTGTTAAGGGGCCTGAAGTTGATTGGGTTAAGCTTGTATGGTTTTCAAATTGTATACCTAGGCACTCTTTTTTGCTATGGCTAGTGATGAAGAAAAAGCTAAAGACTCATGACAGGTTGAAACCTTGGGATGTGGGGGGAGCAACTAATCTTAACCTCGTTTGTTGTTCTTTGTGCAAAACAGGTCCGGATTCTCATTCTCATTTGTTTTTCGAGTGCATTTATTCAGCTCAAGTTTGGGCAGGTATTAAGCACTTGGCAAACTTGGTGAATACGTCTCAACGATGGGATGATATAGTGGCGAATTTGCTTCCTCTTTCTAAAAGCAATTCGGCTACTAGTTGGGTAAAGGGATACCCCGTTTCAACTTTTTATAACATCACCAAAAAAGTACAAGTAATGTGATTGAGTACCAGTCTACTTTTTATAACATCTGAATTCGGCTACTAGTGTAATTGCTAGACTTGCATTGGCAGCAACAGTCTACTTCATTTGGCAAGAGAGGAACAACCGCATGTTTAGCAACAATTTGCGTTCTCCTGATCAACTTATCAAAGCTATTATTGACACAGTTCGGTTACGTCTAGTGACTATAAAGTTTAAAGGTGGCGAAAAGTTGAAGAATCTGTTAGAATCTTGGAAGGTGCCAAGATCTCATTTATTGGACAATGGCGCGTAGTTTTTCTTGTTCATGTTTGTAGTGTTATGGGTACCTTGTAAATGTATCCCTCTCATTGGTACTCAGATAGGTTGATGTGCATGTTTGAGGTAACCTCGGTTTCCTTGTAAATATGTCCCTCTCACTTGTCTTTGTATTAGTTGATGTGCATGTTTGAGGTTGCCTATCTCGCTCAAATGGTTTCGTTGTAATAGTCTTGGTTTTAGTTGTTCCTTTGTTTGCTTCTTGTATGGCTAGGATAGCTTGTTCACCCTATATGGCATGTCATATAGGGAACTAATGTGGCACTCAGCCTCATTACTTGTGATGTACTGTTAATTGTTGTTGGTATAAAAGTTTAAATAGGGTAATCCCTTTTACCCAATAATAACAATTAGGGATGCCTAATTGCCACTTAACCCCTGGCCTTACCTCCTTAAGTTACATTTTAGGTCCCCTAGACTTCTAAACGTCGCATTCTTAGCTTAACTTTCCTACCGGGGCACTTAACAATCTAACAAGCACTTGACTTTCTTAACTTTACTTTAATTACTTTCATTTAACTTACTTTAATCAAATCATATTAAACACATAAGCATTTAATCACATGATCCCGTTTAGGGCACATAACTTAACGAAACCTAACGTTAACTAACGGAATAGTCAACAAGTCAAACACGAAAAGTTTGGGATGTTACATCACTCCCATCAACTCTCAAACCATTCTGATCAAGAACTGAATCAATCCGATTCCTAGTATTTATGCTTTTAACCACTTTGTGGAAAGAGACAGAAGTGTGTGTTAGAAGGAACGAAGATGAATAAATGTATGTATGGACACTGTATGGGCACAATTTTCAGACAATTTATTTTTAGATATACTTTTCTGTTAAACGGTATTTTGGGGTTTATTAAAAGGTTTTCAAAAAAAGAAAAAAAGAAATGGTAAGTTATTAGTTTCTGTGTTTAGAAATTGGGGAAGAAGAGAAGTATGGAGAAGTGGTTGTGCGATTTATTGATTTTAGGGTGTTTGTTAGATCCGGAAAGAAAAGCAAGGAGACGGATGGCAACAAACATACGTTACGTGGAAGGGTAGGTAATGATACAAAAAATCACCATATGAATATGTAATGATATGAAAAAACGAGAGGGGTGAAACTTAATAACATGGTATGCCACAGGGGTATGTAATGAAACTTACTCAAGATTTAAAGTTCAATCATTGATAATAAAATTATTTAATATTATTTGATTCAATTTGATATTGTATTATTTTTGTCACTTAAAATGGTTTTTTCCAAAACGTGTTACAGTTAAAGCTGGTAATATAGTGAACAAATGTTGAGAAGCACAAGTTTACTAATAAAAAAGAGTCACTCTAAATATTAATAAAAGTTAACGCTAGATACCAGACTTATAAAAAGTGAGAGGTTAAAACGTAAAATACTTCTCCTATTTTATATATAATTGCATATATTATAATATTGAGATAAGAGTTAAGAGAAAAATAAGTAATTATATTAATGAAGGATTACAATAGGGTTACAAGGCCTTATTTAGAAAATAGAGATAAACTAGGAGTCTAATAAGGAAGTGTAAATCCATATAAAATGTTCATAATACTCCCCCTTGGATATTCACACTTTATTATACGCAAATATGATGTTTGGTGCCTTATTAAAAACCTTACCAAGAAAAACTAGTGGGATAAAAACTTGGTGAAGGGAAAAAGAGTGCAGCGCGTATAATACTCTCCCTCATCTCGATATCCGTCTTCAAAACATCGAATGTCGATCTTATATAAAAATGACCCAATAATCTTCCAAATTATCGATCGATCAAGTTTGATGAATATTGATTGTGTCAAAATTAAATCTATCATTGTCTGAGTTTGATCTATATACACCATACTATCTTCAAATGATACCGTTGAACCTTACTTGCTAGTCTTGAGGCTACATTCTTCTTGGGCGTCTTCGTTTATTTTTATCTTTGATCATGACTATCTTCAGAGTTTGATGATATAGTTGTTAATGATTGCTTGATCTCCATGAAACTTTGTAGCGTCACTATTTGTGAAAAAGTAAATTCTTCGTGACAGTGCTTTAAGAGGATGAGGCAAATATCGAAATATGTCGTGAGTTTCTTCCAATGCTGGCATGTTGATTCGAAGCCTTGTATTGATTAATACTTTATGAGTACTTAATAAGATACATCAAAATCCCATTTGCGGCTCAAGACCGATAAAAGTTTAATAAGTAAGCTTTGTCAATATTGAAGCTCTTTGACCTTTAGTCAATATAGTTTTGTAAGTTGACATAAGTTGTTGGATTATAAGCATATTAAACATGTAATTATCACGAGTAAACGCATCACGTATAGCCTATAATTAATTAACATAAATAATAAATAGGTTAACTTAATTACCTTTAACTGTTGTTGTGACTTGATAAAAGAAGTGACTTTTGAACAAGACTAACAAATAAGGTTTTAAAATCCTATCATCAACGCTCACACACAACACGTCGAAACCCATCGTATGTTTGTTTTGTCGGTCGGGTGTTCCTAATTAGCATAAGTGGGGTTCCTACGCAGGGTTTACAACTTCCATAAAATTTATTTTTATCCATAAAGAACATTCATATCACTGTCTTCGGTTATCCTATGCATGGTGCAGACGCCACACTGGTCGTATGTTTTTTTTGTCGGTCGGGTGTTCCGAATTAGCATAAGTGGGGTTCTTACGCAGGGTTTAGAACTTCCAGAAAATTTATTTTTATCCATAAATAATATTCATCTCACTGTCTTCGGTTATCCTATCCATGGTGCAGACGCCACACTGCTCGTATGTTTGTTTTGTCGGTCGGGTGTTCCTAATTAGCATAAGTGTGGCGTCACTACATCTGAGTTGGCAAGATAATAGTTTGTCCGCATCACAATCTACACACAACTGCCTATGTCATCTATGTGTTTTCGTATATACGGATATTTGTATATAGTTTATATATATATGTAAATATAGATGTAAATGAATTTCTAATTGATATGTCAGTGTTTTGAAATTTGAAATTCAATTTAGGTGGGCCATAAGATATCTTTGTCTGCAAAAAAAATACACAAATCTCATATATATATATACCTCTTTCAGATCATCCATAGTATTT
>CM067175.1:96576233-96589219 GCA_034093135.1 Erigeron breviscapus
TGAAATTACTTCGAAAACGCATACTTCTCGTGAAAAAGGATCGTGTCAACGTGGGGCAAAGATGCGAAGCAAACATACAGGCAGAAGGTACTGAAAAACGAGAAACAAACGAAGTTGATCAAGCGTGATCAGTAGCGGAGAAAGGATATAAAATCTTGGCAGTTGCTTTGAGCATGACAAACCTTAACTAGTCGATGACGGTTGGTGGAGATTCCGTAAAATGCACGATGGATTCATTGGTATGAATATCTAAATCAAACGTGGATGGGATTAGGCGTAGAAAAGAAACGGATTCCTAATGCCATGAGTTTCGCTGCTGGGCGTCAATTATTTGCAAATAAGAAATGTTTTACCAGATATCCTAGGATCGATTATCAAATTATTTGAAACGTACAGCATTCGATGAAGAACGTTGATTTGGCAAAATTGTACCGTAATCAACACGCACGCAATTTGACAAGAATGCACGATTAAACGAACTCGGTCCTATGTTAGTACCATTATTATCACCCGATCTTAACCGATTCAAGCACAAGTCGTACAAGTTGACGAAAAGAGAAAGTTGGCATAATGCGTTTCTTGATGATTCGTTGAATATTGATTTCGTTATGGACAAAAATGAGCAAGGTCATTCTTACTATAATTGATCCTCCTCTTGAGCGTTCGCTCATTTTGAGGGTAAACGTGTTGTGCAAATAAAGAGTTGCAGCTCGATTTAACGGACGACAAATGATTCACGGGCTGCATACGTGCTTTACGTTTACGTGACAAGCAAACATATTTTAGACGATAGTGTTCATCTCGCAAGAAGAACAAGAAAAGAGGAAGAACCAAAGCCAAAAGAGCGCCAAAGACGGACTAAAGGAGCAGTCGCCTTTTTCGGTCGTCCCTTGTGGCAAAACAACAAACCAAGTCTGTGGCACCTTTGAGCAGGAAACTGGGTTAACCTCAATCAATTTTCGCACGCCGACAAGAGGAAGAAAACGTGGCCCTTCCACTCAAAATACCCAATATAACGATCTGAACGGATATCGACGAACCTGATTGAAAAAAAGGCGAAATTTTAAAGTCTTTTTATCATATAACGAAGGATACTCAAAAACCGCAGTTCGTAAACCGATCAAGGAGTCGACTTGCTGTCCATGATGATGTCATTCAGACTTTTATATTCATGTATTCTTAACAATATTACTAATCTTTTCCAGAGCGATTTTGCGAGCGGTGTTGGCAATGAAGAATGCCATTTCATTTTGGATTCTATTGGTACAAAAGTATATGGGTGGGAGAACAATTTTGCACGTACAGAAGAGAATTACAATTCCACGCTTAAGTCAAATAGTGTAAGTCGACCCGCAAATTTCTGCCTGCGAGCGAAAAATGTTTGCCAAATATGATACCATCAAAACGTCTGAAGATGACTGTTGAACAAAAGTTTCAACCAGAAGCACCTGTAGTTGCTCCACTTTTATCAACAGTAGCAGCGATTGGAACGTAGAAACGGCATCGATTCAATATCGTCCAAGATGGGTCACCTTAGTTTGCCGTCCAAAACTTCACGAACATATTGCAAAACTCTACGTAAGCTGTGCTTTGAACTGTATTATAAAGAGGCAGGAAAAGGCGCCATATCGTTCAAATCACACCACTTCCTCACTGCGGCTGTTGATACCTTGTAAACCGCCTTGAGCGCGTGCCATCCATGCCAAAGAAAGAAGGGACGTTTGAAGGTGCTGATAAAAGTTGACCGATAGTGGAATAAAGGCAGCATTTCGGGATTACATTTAGTCCAACGGGTGCCTCAACGTTGCTTTTACGCCCATATCAGAAACGTACGTCTGGATCCAATGTAGATGGATGGCGATGATGAGGAGCAGTTTCGATAGCGGTGAATAGAAATTTGAATGAGAGATTTGTACAGGTTAGCTTTGGAGCGGTAGCATACCATCCAACAATCATCGTCGTCGGAGTGAACGATGATGTAGTTCGTACATCGTTGATGGAAGTCCAGATCCACTTGAACTTGTCACTTGTTTCAAGATGGAGAACGGCCCCCAAGGCAAAACTTCTGATCTCAACTTCTGTACAATTCTGGGTTCCAACCAAAGTCCGATCACACGAGTTTTTGATGGTGCACTCTCACGCTGGCATTCTCTGTGTCACAATACTTCTTCTGTTCTTGATGGATCGGCACGTAAGTAGTGATCCAAGATGGAGAATAATGCGACTGGATGGACTTGTACTCCGGACCAACGAACGGGAATCAACACTCCTGCGCCGGCCGAAGGAGGAAGTAGGTGCCAAGGCAGTAGAGGAGAGCTGGTGGCGCTTCGATTGCCATGTGATATAAATGTCGAACTGAATGATGATCTCAAGACTACAGAAGAATTTACGCAAATCACAGTGAAGTATACTTTCGATATTCCTTCGCAGGAAGAATGGATCGCTACCAATACCTCGTGCTTAGAGAGCAGAGACTGTTAAATACGCGTACATTCGAAAAAATGTTTTTGCGCCGTCAAAATCCTGTTGTCAAAGCACGTTGGTATTTTTTTGCGCCGTCTTCTTATTGTATTTTATACGTTTGTGAGTCCATCATCGTGCGACGCGCAGGCGAACATGGTTTAGAAGGTGCGAAGGGGGACGGACAAAATTACAACTTCGTTCACACCAGCCATGATTGCCAGAAGAATTGTAGGTAGGGATAAATGTTAATAGATGTGTTCTTCATAGGTATTACAGGGATGAAACCAAAAATAACATATGAGGATATCGGTATGAGTCAAAACGTTTGAGAAATTGTATGTAGCGCATATATTCGTCATCAATTCTAGAATAGACACTCTTTAACTCAGGCAACATAAAGTGTTGTCTCAAATGCCCCAGGACATTCGTAGCCACGGACCAAAAGCACGAAGCACAGCGCGTTTACGCGTATATTGCCGCCAAATTTTACGTGACCTTTGTGCCAAGTGTTGTTCTCAAGCTCAGCGTACGTAAGACCAGACATGCACTCCTCTTGCCGTCAATCCATACACTCAACGAGGAATCCATTCGGTGGATAAATAAGTCATTAAATATGCCAGTATGGACGATCTCAGAGTTCGAAGATGATTTTGAGGAGCGCTTTAGGCTTGATGGATCAGATTCGAATTCCGATTTGTAGACAAAAGAAGCAATCCACTCTCTCGCGAACAACAACCTTCTACTCTAGTCTGACTGGTAAATAGGGACCCAAAGGAACGATGCGCGCTCGCAAGAATGGGTCTCTTGATTCTCCTAGCTTCGATTTAAAGCTATGATATTGATTTCGTGAAGTATGCAAGAACTGTGGAACAGCTGAGAAACAGCATCAGCCCAGTGCAACCTCAACCTCATTCTGCGATACGAAACCGCTTGTGGTGGTTACAGCTTGAAAAGGAAAGCTGACTGTCACATGAAATACAAGAGGAGTCCACAAGCAGGTTACAGCCCTTACCTCAACATCTCCGAATATTTCAAATGGCAAAGTGCACATCTAGACCATCGGTTCCAAATATGCTCATTAAACCTGTTTGGGGACGTCATACCAACCACAGCCAAGTCAAGGTGTCTCATTACACAAGCGAACAGCGGCCAATAGCAAGCTATTGCACCGGCAATCCCAATCTTCTGCAAGCCCAAAAAGGCACCGATGATGAGAAGGCTTTTGCTGGGTTCCCCAAGCCAATTCGAGTAATACAAATGGCCTCACCATATACGGCAAAACAAAGCAATGGGACTTTAGTCAACCGATGGTACCGCCAACGTCCCTTTACCGTGATCCAGATGACTTTGACTTTGACGAATTTGCAGATGCAGATTTGGATCAAGCTTTCGGATATATTGACATGAATTCGACCTCCCTCCACCTCCCGTCGAACCAGAAGTTGAATGATTGGCAGATGAAAGTGAAAATTGACAGAGAAGCTGCAAAGACTGTTAACCCCAAACAAGGAAAGACGTGACTACCAATTCATATCGTTTCAAGAGCTCTTTTCAACAACGTCTCGTGGCCTGCCCACAGGTCTGGAAAAAACTTTCCTCGCGCCGTTTAATCTTGAATTACTATAGATGGTTTTCCAGACGGAACGATCATCTTTGTTGCGCTACCAAACCGCTCGTCGCTCAACATCAGATTCCTGTCACGGTATATGCGGTCTACCCTGGGAATGCAGCTATCGAAATGACTGGTGAACAAAGCAAGCCTTCTAGCGAAGAATGGCACTCGAAACGAATCTTCTACATGACTCCTCAAACGTTTGGAATGATTTTTATGCTCTACAGCAATCAATGCAAAGATGTGGTTGTGTGGTTGTGGATAAGCACATCGTGCAAAACGGGCAATTATGCAACGGAACAGTGATCCGACATCTCACTGTGCTAAATCCCTTTCTTCAGAGTTTCTTGCTTCTACAGCAACGCCTGGAATTGCTGAAAAAGTGCAGGAAGTTTGTGGATGCTTGCATATCAATCTCATCGAGATTCGTCAGAAGATGCTTAGATATCCGTAAATACTCCACGCCAAAGATGAAGATCCCGTAGTTGTCCCTCTCGAGGTTGTGGTTGCGGAACTGCGTGATCACATGTGTAACTCATGATGCCCACATATCATGTGTTTGGTGGGTGCAAGGCGTTTTGGCACAAAGGATCCTGTCGCTTTGTCTCCCTTTGCTACAGTTTCTATCCCCAGAGATCCGCGTAAAAGAAGCTTTGTCAATCAAAAGAAAGCTGTCCCGTACATCAAAGATTTGGGAGCATTTAGCGCAAGATTGGACAATATTATCAAGTACTCAGTCTCTAGTTGCCGAAAAAGATTCTAAACTTTGCAAGGGGGTGGAAAACTCATCATGTGGTCAGCTACGAGCACGAAGCTGTCAGCAGATCAAATATCAAGCCAATCAATTATGAATTCAGGATGAGGGCAAGTGTACGAATAAGTCAGATTCGGAAGGATTCGTTACCACATCCAAAAGATGGGACTACCTTCAAAATGTGATCGCCTCTCATTTGCTCAAGACGAGGAGAAACATGCGGCCAATTCGTCGGTTGGGACAGAAGTGATGGTCTTTGCTCTCTTGTGGTGTGTCACAGAAATCGTTACACTTTGAATCGTGGACCTACCGTGAAAGCGACGCAACGTGGTCAGGGAGCAACAGATCGAACGGGCAACAAAGGTTTGCGACCCAAAAGAATCAGACACGAATCATAGAAGATTTCAAGAAAGGGGATGACATTCAATTCGTTTCAACATCAATCGGTGAAGAAGGTTTAGATATCGGTGAAGGTGATTGATCGTGTGCTACGAAGCAGTAAAGGAGTGCCGCCGGAATGTTACAACGTGCCGTGCGGTTCGTACTGGCAGTAAGAGAGAGGTCGAATCGTGGTTTGTGTCTGAAGGACCCGAAGAAAAGAATGGCAAAAATGAAGAATCAGTAAAGGACCATTCAGCATGACATCATTAGAGGATAAATTTTCCCTATTAAGATGAGTAGAGAGTCTCGTACCTCCGGACTCAACATATGAGGTCCGCTTTGAGGATGTAGATCCAACCAACTTTTGATCCTAGTATGATTCGGCAACTTGACCTGCCAATCAAAAATGAAAGGGAAACAGCCAAAGAAAACAAGAGAAACACCGATCCCATGAGAAATGTGACCAAAAGGTTGCTTCGATGTCCTTCACGAAAGTCAGTGATATGAGAAAAGGCAAAGGGAAAGCAAAGCAGGACGGTGGAGCATGCGTGGGAGAAATATTCTGAAGAAGATGTCGGAAGAAAATTGGTTCAAACAAAGCCATTTTTACATGAAAGTCAAGTTCTGCCGAGGACTCTGATGCGAAATGAATCAAACGTATTGATTTTGGACTCACCATCGGCCGCCAGACGGGCCAATGGACCAGCACAGGAGAATACAATGGATCTTCTTTCTCATTCATCATTTCCAAACAGCGTGGTAGAATCTAGGTCTGGAGGGCCCCACGATTGAGCCCCTAATCAACCCGAAGCTCCCAAAAATCGCGAAGGATGAACCAAGCAGAGAGCATTGAACGAGACTTAATTCCAATTCAAATAGCAGAGAGCACTTTGGAAGAGGTGAGTGCTGCTCCTCTTACGACATTGACGAAAAGCTCTTCAACCTATCGTGTTCGTCGTCTCGTGCTCTAAACCACACCCTCTTAATCGCACCGTTTGGCAGAAGAAAAACATTGGATTTAACAGATCCAGAAGATGTCAGTGACTCGCTTCCAGAACTGATTGGGCTCTTTCGATGAAGAGAGTGATGGAGTATGTGACGAATCACCGGCGCTCATCGTCAGAAGAAGAGAACCTTTGTCCGAAAGAATGTAACCTGTGTCCGATTTCTTCTGCTTCAAATTCAAGAGACACGACATACAAAACAGATGGGCCCTCCCGCTTGCTCCAAAACTGCTGCGAAAACCTATCAAGGAAAGAAGAGCACTGTATCAAAGCAAGCAAATTGTGAAAACGGGTAAGAGGAAAATCGGTGGATCTCAAAACAGTCGAAGATTAGTCAATATGGAGGCAGATCGCTAAAACAGATGAAGAAAGATCACGGCGAGAAAGAGGAAATGATGAATGACGATTCGTTACCAAGAAGATTAAGCGATCGCGAGCACGGGGCGATTTTATGCCTATCAAAGCATATCAAAGGAATCAACAACAGGCAATCTATATGCAACCTAATGTCGCAAATGCTCCCTTCTATTTTTGCGTGGTAATAGGCGAAAGAGTGCCGGTGCTATAGACCAAAGGGCGTAATCCCACAAGATTCGTCAACCCTACGTTCCTAGGTACCGACATCAAATGACAAGTTCAACGTATGGCCACAATGAAGGATGACAGGACATTATACGAAGGGGCTCTTTTGTTTGTTCCGAGAGGAGATTGTATATGAGAGTGGATCACAAGGCCAAGAAATCGTTCTATTTTGTCAAGTCAGTAAAGGTGGATTACAGCTCGTCTGATGCGTATTCCTTTCAAGTCAATTTTATGTCATGTATCATCATTGAAGATCAATAATCATGTTGGTATATCATCTCAGCATATTTCAAATTTCAGACACAAAAGAGGATCGTTTTTGTGTGCAAAAGAACGTATGGCATTCAAGCACAAAAGGTTTGCGTTTTTAAAGTAAAATTTTTAATTGTAATAGTTGAGAGCCACATCATAATTATTGGAGAAAGTAGGAAAATACGACTCATGCTTTTGGGGAGGTGACAGTACACATTGATCGAAATAGAGACAAATGAAATTCATCCGTGGAAAAATGATAACTTGTAGAAAATTTTGATGAAAACCTTTTTGTTTGAAAAGAAATCAATTGATTGCAATACGAAATTGATTTTCGTGACAAGCGTAAGCCGTTTAAAAATGCGATTTGTGCGTGTGTGTGTGTTTTTTCTTATCATTGCCTTGAATAAGTAGTGCGTTTGCGTTGCTCGTAGTGTACCTTTTTGCGCGGAAGCCATCTCGCAAGTCAGTGAAACAAAAGGTTCCATTATCGATCTGGATAGCTTCCGCGAACTATCTGAGTCTATCTCATTTTGAGAAACATCTATGCGCAGTGCGACCACCACCACGACCACCTGCACACCTTCCGCGACCAGTGCACGTCCACCCCGTGCAGCACCTTGAACAAAAGAGCCACCCGAGTGCCCACGGCTATTACCACTTGCATTGCCGAAGCATTTGATTGGCAGGCTTGCGCTTTCTTCAATAGACAGCAGAGCCATCTTTGCCACCTGCACAAACACCTCTCCCCTTGGCTGGTTGGCAAACTTGCTCGATTGCTTTTACGAGCTGAATCAACTGATCTCGAATTCACCAAAAGCACTGTTTCGCTGCATTTTACAGTGCATTCTTCATTGGTCCAAATTTAGTTCTTAGAGCAGCTTGTAATCCTCACTGGTAGATTTTAAACGATGACGTTCTTGATGAACACATGACCGGTTTTTTGACGGGCTGATTGTTGTTGTTGTTGTTGTTTGAAGGACGAGAGGATTGTTGAGCTGTTGATTAGAGTTTTTTCGCGTGCAGAGAAATACCGCGAGATGGATGCTGTTGATCCCCACTTTGTTGCATTAGAAGCTGCCAAATTAGCCCATGTCTTTGGTTTGTTTGGCGGCGGGAGGTGCGCGGCCGCGGGCAGCAACAGAAGGAGATATAGAAGGAGCAAGCGTTTGAAGTTTGCGCCGTTCAAAAGCTGGTGTTGGTGCTTTAGATTAGCGGCTGAAGCGGAAGATTGAATCTGCTTTCAATTGACCGCGTGATTTGTTGCAGGTGCTTCATCACGTTAACTGTGGTAACCTTTTTGTCAACCCTCCTTAGGAAGGTGCAGGCAGGTGGGGGGTCTTGTAATTTAAGATCACCAACTGCTTGTAGCGTCTTCAACTGATCCAAAGGTTGCAGGATGCTGATAGAAGAGTGCAGTTGGGTGCAGTGATGGCAGCAGCTGAAGGTGCAGTAACACCAGTGTGATTCTGCTTGATGAACAACATCAAACACCTTTGGCGGCAGATGTTACTTCATCTGTGATTGCATCATCAATATCTTGTGCTTTCCTCTTCAAACTTCTCATCTTCTTTGAGGTTAGCGGAAAATATCGTTCAAAACAAAGTAGCGTTCGGTGTTCGGCTAAAAAAGAACGTGTGAACGCAATTTACGCCCCCAAGCTTCCACCATACATGAGATATCACTCGAGAATGGAATGATGATACGCCTGCAGCGGTGCTTGGACTGTCAAAGTTTGAGACGAAAACTTTGCGTTGAAAGCATTAAAGAGACGATTTTTTCATGGAATGTTGTGCCGATGCAAAGGGGAGTTCTCTCCTGTTCAGTTCCATGTACCAATGTGGAGCGTTTGAATAGAAACCAGTAATTGCTTGGATTCGTTGTTCAAAAATGTGTAATATTGGGGAACAAATAGCAGACTACCTATGTTGGGGCCCCGCTGTGGTTTTCCACTTGCATTGGCGTAGGAGCTGTAGCAGCTGCCGTAACGGCATTGCTTTCGTTTTTTGAATGGGCACCGGTACTGGCGGAATGAATGTCGTAGAAATTTATCTTTCAATGAAGTATTTGTTAGGTTTGTTTTGGTGGCAAACAGGGAGTTGTCGATTGTTCATCTGACAATTCAATCGAATGAGAAAGAAAGCTTCGAATACTGATAGATGGTGGAGGAAGTTAATTTTGTTGACCAGAATATATGTGTGTCTTGAAGTGAACATGAGCACCGCATGCACGCACTTCTTCGGCGAAGCTAATACTCTACTAAACAATACTCTGCCGTCGGATCTTCTGCGCGTTCTCACCTTCTCTCAACCACATTTATGATTTATCTTTTTAATTCTCTTTTTTAATCATAATAATCTCAGTAGCACTTTTATCATAGAAATGTTTTGAGGTCATCAACGGAAAGAGAGAGGATCACCTTTTATTTTTGTGTTGACCAATGATCACCGTTACACAATTCCGTATGCAGGCAATCTTCCTAACTGGAGAGAATCCGTGTGCCACATCAAAGGTGCAGCTTGAAACGCGTGCTTTGAGCTTTAGAGGTATTAAGTACAGAGTATGCTGCTTATTTCATCTGATGAAATGGAGTAATCGTCTGTTGCTTTTGGCTAGTGCTGACTAGCTACGAAACAAAGGGTTGACGCCAAAGCGCAGCGCAGCGCATGCTCTGTCACTAAAAGTAGACATAATTGGTTAAGCACATCTTCTTCGTCTAAGCCACTTCTCAAACAAGTCCGTTCATATCGATGTGATGAGACAAAAATCAGTATCGATTCTCTCATGTCAAGATGTCTAATCCACAAGAAGCTAGAGCAGCTCTTGAAAAGGCTTTCAAAGTTTCAGAGATCAGCAAGGAGGGGTGCCAAGACAAGCTGGAAAGGGGCAGAGTGGTGGTAGCGGAGGGCTGGACGGGCCAATCCACCAAATTACAGAGTGACTATTAGGCGGTTGGTGAGGATTATTCTTGTTGATAGGTGGTGGTTTTGCGATCAATTCAAGTTGTTCAACGTTGATGGTGGTCATCGTGCGATCAAATATTCCGACTTGTTGGTGTAAGCCAGAAATTACAATGAAGGTACACATTTCTAATTCCTGGTCTCGAATTGCCAGTCGATACGATGTTCGTGCAAAGCTCGCGTAGTATTGCCAGTCTAACGGGAAAAAAGGATTTGCAAAATGGTAAGTAAAATAGCACTTGTCGTGTTTTTGTCGAGGGACAATGGCCGATCAATTGCCAACATTATCGTGAAAATTAGGAACGGGATTATGACGAACGGCAAGAGTATAGTTGTGCCAAGTATCGTAACGAAGTGCTAAATCAGTTGTGCTCAATTCAATGCTCACGTAATCACACAAACGTGAACATGTTTCCAGATTGGTGCGGACAATCTTACATAGTGCAAGGAAGGTTTAACCTGGCTTTAGATGAGTCTCTTTAACTTCACGTTGCCTTCTCGCCAGAATTCACAAATGCTGTCGAAGCTAAGCAAATCGCACAACAAAATGCTTTACGTGTGAATTCTTGGTCGACAAGCTTTGCAGAGGAAACGAGAAAAAATCGTTCGCGCACAAGGCGAGAAGAAGCACGTAGTGCAGATTGATCGGTGAAGCAGTCAAACGCAACAAGGGCTTCTTGAAAATTGACGTAAAGTGGAAGCAGCTAGGGATATGCCACCGTCCTTAAGTATAAGTAACAACGAATCAGCTTGACGCTCAAAGCTTGCTTCTCAATGTTGCAGACGAGATCCAGATGCTAGACGCAATCAGAAATGGATTTCATCAAAACTTTTTAATGGAATCGCTTTTCATCACCAATTTCCCATCCATGATGACGTCAATTGACAGTGCTAAATTATCAAGATCTTTTCTAGATCAGCAAGCACGCCACACCTCTCTGCTATTAGGCTAATCAATTTGATTTTAAACTGTCAAAGTCTTTCTTGTGAGTCGACCACTGGTAACGTGGTTTTTGTAAAATTCTTTAATTCTTTTAATTGATAGGTATACAAATGGCAGGATGGAGCATCTGTCTGTTTTTTTTCTAATGCACAGATAGGTATATTACACGTTTTGTTGAGAAATGCATTCAGTGATTCTCAGGAAGGAATTTATCGGACGTTTTGATGGTAATCCGTATGATCCAGAATACTGTGAGACATCGTCTTCATTGACCAACAACTCCACCACTGTTGATAGGCAGGTGTGTGGTCGCCAACCCACTGTACGCACGAGAAGGACTGAGCTCCACCCCATTTCACATTGATAGGAGGGCTTTAATCAGTGCCACACACAGCTTGATCGTTTGACGGGATTACGCGCTCGGCTGAGAGGACATTTAATTGACTAGGTGTGATATCGCCAAAACTCATCGTCATATTCGTCTCCTTCAGGATGCTGAACGGTGTTACGTTAGAGCAGAACTCAAAAATTGACCTTGGCAAAGAATCATTTGCTGCCATTGATGTTTGATGACCATTACGTTTTGCAATTTCTTGCGGCGTCCGTAATCACGTACGGTCGTAATTCTCTTGTTTATAGCTGCTAGCTGTAACCTTTCCTGTCTTGCGGCATCACTGGAATTGATCTACTGGATGATTGCAGAAGTGCGGCCATTGACACCTGTTCCGAGACTAGCAGCAACTTAGAGTGGGGAAGACTCACCATTCGGTCGAGGCGGTAATGTTGCAGAATTATTTGGGCGACTATTCCGGAGTTACGTGAGGCTTTGTTGAAGATGTGTGCGGACCGATGTAGTTGATTCCATGGTGGGATTTCCATTGTCCTCAGCACGTAATAGATGTTTGTGGATTGAAGCCGGATTTTGGGGTTTATCTTGGCGACGTTATTCCAAATAACTTCCTGTGTACGTACAAAACACATTGCCCGTCGGCGGTGCCAAACAATCGCAAGCATCGCGTCATTGCATCCGTTAAGATTTTGTATGCTTTTCCACTGCAGCAAAGCGCTAATACTACTTTGGACAGAGTTGCCGAATACACAGTATTGTGAAATGCGCGCTACGGAATTGTTATCTTTCAAGTGCACATGACTGATTACTGTCCATTTGCCGCCTTCACTCTTTTCGCGAAGCATATTTTTTGAAATTGGATTATTGATTCAGACGACCAGGACTCGTGTCCAAAATCTATTAGCCAATTCTATAGCTTTATTCGCCTCCAAATAAGACCCTCGAAGTCCACCCGGACCAGCCGGTAGCGAATTACTCTGGACTGTTTTTGTTGTAGCTTTGATTGGATCGGGCTGCCGGTAAAGATGGATGCCTATTCTGTTTACTGTAGCGTCCTTTGTATTGATTATTGCTTCATATTTGGTCCATTTACTCGCCTGAGAGAGCACTATTCGTTATCGTCATTTTCTGCTTCTGCTCTTCAAAGGTCGATTAGTCAAAAGAGAGAAGCTGTTCATTGTTCTCGCAATTTGATTACCCTTCAAAACGTACTATACTTATAACTTGCTTTACGTTTCGTTCGTCTGCGAGAATCCAGACAGTACAAGATCATCAACGGGTAGAAGATCAAGAATTCTACACAGTTCAGGGTAGATGAGTTTTGGGCGAGAGGTGTATGCCGCCAAAACAGCTGTTGTTGGCAATCTTGTAAGACAGTTGTGGGGGTTGGGGTGTATGCACGTCATCAGAATCGCTCTTATTATATACTCAGTGGTTACTTTCCTTAACCAAATTTCATGCAATTAAAGTTGTTGTTCTTTTGCAAAAATTGGACTGTTCTAATGCAGCACCATCTGCATTTATTCTAGCTCAGTTTCTTGTTGTTTACAAACCTTTGGGTTGCTCTTGAAAAATTGATGACGCAGTTGCGTTGAAGCATCTTTACGCAGGCCGGTCTAAGGCACACATGGTATGCGCAAAAGCAAGAGGTGCGAGAGGTCTAGTGCCCTTCAATTGGTTCTGTGC
>CM067175.1:96590219-96620219 GCA_034093135.1 Erigeron breviscapus
CTTGGAAGGAAGGCTTGAAAGGCTTGGGAACTCTAATAGACCACCCGGTACTTTACCGAGCAACACTCAACAGAACCCGAAGCCTCAATCAAGCAACCAAGGGCAGAATAATCAATGATCAACCAGTTGAGGGGCAGCATTGAAGGTTTGAGCACCCAAGTATCTCTTCACACTGAAACTTTGAATAAACTGGCCAATGAAGTGGAGGATTTGAAGAAGAGGGATGATGATTTGAAGGAAAAGGTGGGTGCTGGTATTGATGAAGAATCAAAGGCTTTCAATGAATTAAAAGCTGGTCAAGACAAAGTTGTTGCAAATGTCTTGGCCCAGTCTAAAGAAACCAACCACCTTTGGAGGTCCTTCCGTATGATGTGTGGGATATTTAAAGAGTGCAAGGACATACAGTCGTGGCAGCCTCTTGACCGGTTGCCATCACACCCCACTGAATGGGAAGCAATAAGGGCAGGTCTCGATGCTGCCAAGGGGGAAAGAGGTACAGTCCTTGCACCACCAGTTCTACCAAGAAGGGAATTAAGCTTAGCTGCCAGTACTGATGCTGGTGAGCAAACTGGTGATGCTAGTGTAAGGGGGAATGTGTTGGATAAAGGAAAGGGCAAAGCAACTGAAGAAGCCCAGCCGGCCACTGAAATGGAAATGCTTGAGACTGGTAATGTTGATGTACTGCCTCCAGTTTCAGACAGTGATAGTAGAAGACTGGCCAGACTTGGTGATAGTGTTAAAGAACGAAAGAAAATGAAACAAAGGAACCAAGCTGAAGCCAGGGCACATCTCACACAACTGAACTTGCTAGATATGAGTGATGCCAATCTTCTAGGTATCACTAAGGAGGAGTATCTCAGTGTTAAAAATGATCCTAGGATAGTTGACCAGTTAAATGAAATGCTAGATGTTGAACTGGAAAGACACTATCATGAGGATGAGGCTGAATTTGATGCCAGAAGCTTGAACATTTCTGTGGAGAGGGCTAAGGAGCTAAGGGCCAGTGGGATTCTGAAAAGAATTGCCAATGTAAAGAAGGTTGTGAAAGAAGTGATGAATCCACCAAGAAGGGTTCCACAACCTAGAAGACCACTGACCAAAGCTGCCAGGGATGCTGATCTTAGCACATTCATTGAACCAACTGGCGAGGTAACAAATGAAGACATTAGTCCGCCGTACTGGCTGCTGGTGCTGGGAGTATTAAAATCACTAATGAAACTGAAGCAAGAAACTACTACTCCCAGATCATGTCAACCAGGAGACATGGTGGTACTATAACAAATGTCAACATCACAATTAAGCCAGGCACCAAGGTCTTTAGAGTTGAAGTAAAGTATGCTGGTGGGCCACTAGTGAGAACTGATGATCCTGGTGTGTTGCAGTTTGGGTTCAGTGAATGGGTCGAGATGGTGAAGGTGCTGGATGCGAAGGCACAAAAGAATAGGTTTGAGAAGGCATGGGTGAACTTCCTAAAGGGCAAGATTCAACATAAAGAGAATCTGGAGCAAAGGCTGAATATTGACCCTGAAGACACTCAACCTATTTCTCTTGTGACCAAAAGAAGAAGAACTGGCGAAGGGCCATCAGTTTAAGTTCTTTCTTCATTTTTATCTTCCTGTAATTTGTTGTACATTCTGTTGTAACTTGTGTAAATTTTGCTCCTTGTATAAAAGAAGTTACCAGTTTGTAACCACAAGGTAGATAAAAGATTAAAATCTAACAAACACAAAAGAAAAACCTAAGGCATTTGTTGATCTATAAAAATGCCTTAGATACCTTAGATAGATTTAAATCAAACAAGTCTCTATAGTTCACACTTGTATAGATACAAAAACTATAAAAGACTTGGACTATATTTCTAGACAAATAGGGGGAATTTGTTAGGTCCAGTTCACCTGGAACTGGCCAGTCACCAGTTTCCACTGACCAGTTCACCAGTTGCATCTGGTGACCAGTAAACTGGTGACCAAGAAGATTTGTCGAGAAATATATTGAAGTCAGTTGCATCGTACAGTTAACGCAACTGAAGACTTCCTCCAGTTGAGAACTGACCAAGTTGAAGAAACATTCCAGTTGAAGTCGAAGACAACAAATGGAAGAAAGAGAATGACAATGGCAGCGAAGCCCAGTTGACATTCTAGTCAGTTACAAACTGGAGACCTTCAGTGGAAAGCCCTTACAAAGCTTTTACACTGATTACGAGGAATTGACTTGTATACTTTATGTACCTTTACCCGGATAATAAGCCTTATCTTATTATTTAAGTATTAAAAGGTACATAAAGGTGGTTGTGTAAAGTCACTGTAACATGCGACTTTACAACACTTTTTAAGGAATTAAATGCTATTCCTTAAATGCTTCCAACCACTTTTGTACGGCTAAAGTTAACATCCTATGTTAACTTTGCCTATAAATACAAGTCATTGCACAACCAAGAAACATAAGTTATTCAACAAGTTATTTCACACACAAACGAATAACTTCTTACTTTGCAAACCTGCAATATTCTTGGTGAACTTGTGCAATATTCTCTCAATCGCTAAAAGGAACATTTCACTACTTTAAGTGTTTCGATTGTAGAAGAGAAATTCCAAGTATAGATCAATTGTATTTCATAGGTTGTTAGGATATTTACATTCGTGTATTATCTTGGTTCCGCATCAACCTTGTAATTTGTTTAATATCAATAAATAAATTACACTTTGAAAACTACATATTGTCTCATCAAGATTGTTTACAAGTTATTGTATTATTGCATTGTTCTTTACTTATTGTCTTTTATATAAGTAATCTATCTAGAACTTGGTATATACTTATCTAACCGGTCGTCTCCAGTTTAGTAAGTATATTGCAAAGTAACTCCACCATCGACATAGAGGTGTCTTCAGTAGTACCATCTAACAAGTTGGGACTTACAGATCTCACCTCTTAACTCGTTTTAAGTCGCCCAATTAAGAACATGTAAATAGTCCACCACCGGTCTCACGGTGGAGTGGTAATTTACCTTGAAGAGATACAATTCGCCTACGGTCTCACGTAGGAGCGAAAAGCACTGGCAAGTGTTCTTAGCAAAGTGGGTGGCAATGACTTAACTTTAAATGAGTAATGCATTTGATGTGAATCAAAAGTTTATGTATGAAGACTCATGCAAATCTTCATAACATAATGTTTAATAAAATCATTTTATAGTCTTAGCAACACAAGAGAGCTCGGTAGCTCCATTTGAACGCACAAAGAAGCGCAAGGGCAAAGGTTTGCGAAGGACGCAATTAAAAACCCGCCCTTTTAGGAGGCTAGCGCACTCCGACTTATACCTCTCTTAGAGTTTGTTCAAATGGGTAAGCCGGTGTATCTCAAGGTTGTAAGACTCCAATTTTATTAAAGAAATCTCTATTTCGATAGTTCTTAGCCAAGTTTATTCTTTTCTCCAAAACAATTTTTGCATCACCTTTATAGTTCTTTATAAACACTGATGTGACCAATTTATACCCATCGCCCACATCGTTATTGGCCTTTTTATTATATGTTTTTAGTCGATTTTGCTGGCATTTGGCGCGTTTATGGGTTTTGTTAGTGGTTTCAGGTTCTAAACAGGTGACGTGTCCGTTTGGTGCAATTTTGAGTAATTTCGTGGCCATGAAGTTGATTGGAGAGTTCGAGAGGTGAAAAGAGATTGAAAATATGCAAGTCTTCATACGCTGATGTGTGGTATTTGGACCAGTACATTTACACTGCGACGCAGTGGGCAAGTTTGCCTTCACTGCGCCGCAGTCATCTATATGGAAAGAGGCATCTAGACCAGAAAGATATCACTGCGACGCAGTGGTGGTGAACTGGACCACTGCGCCGCAGTCGGCTAGTGGAAAAGGGGAGTGACCAACCAGTAAGATATCACTGCGACGCAGTGGGATGTGCATGTGCCCACTGCGCCGCAGTCGGCCTTGTCAAATGAGCATTTGGACCAGTGTATATGCACTGCGACGCAGTGGGGGCATTACACGCCCACTGCGCCGCAGTGAGGGGACGGTTCTGAAAGGTTTTTGGGCAGTTTTTGCACCAAAATGATGGGAGGTATAAATAGAAAAATAACCTATTTCCCAATCTATCAAATACTCTTTCTAGGAGCTGCACTACAAGGAAATACTTCAAGGATCAATTCAAGATTACATCTTCTTCCGATTCGTTGAAGATTCACGTGCACCCATCTAGATCGTATCTACCTTATTGTCTTGCAATTTCTATTTTCTCAAACAATTGGTAAATCATGTTCTTCCTTGATTTTGATTGTTATTTCAATTTGATTATGAGTGGCTAATACTTCAATCATCCACCTTGATGTAACTAGACGAATGATGTGATTGCTAGATGTTTTAATTCAAAGAGTTGATTTCAATTATCGTTGTGTCGAGATCTTGATGATTTAATTCCTTTATATTTATTATTATGATATTGGTGGCATGTGTGTTCTTCGTTAGTGGTACTAGTCGAATACATATGTGATTTTCAACGGTTGCTTGTCTATGAGCAATTATCACTAGTTCATGGTATGATAGTGAATGTCATTTTAATAAAAGGAATAATTTTGTCAACGTGCTTTGTAACGGTTGGTGGTACCACGTTATTTTCACATAGGCATAATTGGTAATTGATTAATCAAACAAACTAATTGTTGGTAAGATTGTCTAGGCATTGGTGGTACCGGCTTGGGTAATTAAACTAGCAACTTAGGTGTTTGGGTGATTTGTGAGCGGTTGGTGGTACCACGCGAGCATTTTATTCTTTCACGATTATCTTATCACAGGTGCAGTTGACGTGTTTGGTTAGTTGTGTTTTGCAGGTCTACTATTTGGTTGATGAACTTGAGGTCTTCGGGTTTACCTCTTAATAGCCCTTTGAGAACACCAACAAGACGTAGGTTTAACTACACAACACCAACACCATTCTCACCTATTGCTAGACCCACTCCTGATTCAGACGAGGAGGGATTCTATTTGGAAGAATTTTTCAATCTTGAAGTTAAGTTAGAGGAGACAATGGGAGACGAAGAAAGGGACCCGAATGATATACGGTATGGCGAGAGGGTTCGTACTATTCCTGCCAACCGTGGTAGCCCTATAAGACCTCCAGCCATTGGTCATGATTTCAATCTTAAGGGTAATCATCTTAAAAGCATTGAGGAGCAACAGTTTGACGGGAAAAGGAAATGGGATCCATATCAGCACTTAGAAAGATTTGAGAAGTTGGCACGGTTATACCAATATGGGAATAACCAAATGAATGCCGTTAAACTAGAGACATTTCCAATGTCCATTACCGGAGATGCTTTAGATTGGTTTAATGATCTCCCGGAAAATTCCATAGCAACTTGGGACCAACTCAAGCAAGCTTTCATTGGTGAGTTCTACTCACTTAGAACTCAAAGGAAGTTGGAGAATTTGATTAGGTCTTTTGCCCAAGATGAAGATGAAGATGTGGTGGATGCATGGATCCGATTCAAGGAGATGTTGAGGAATTGCCCGGGCCATAACATGACTAAGGAGCAATATGTTGAGCTCTTCTTTGATGGCCTAGATAAGAAGTCTAAGCGGGAGTTAGGATATGCTTTTGGGGGTGGTTTTAACAAGATCACACCAAATGAGGGTTTTGAAATCTTGGAATCCATGGCAAAGGACAATGCAAATATGGATGATGATAGATTTTTGAAGAATGAGAGAAGGTTAAAGAAAGGTACTAGCCAAGGTAGAGTTGCGAAGGTTGAGGCTAGTCATGATTCGGGGATGATAGGAGAGATTAGAGCACTATCGGAGCGAATGGAAAAGGGATTTGCTATGCAAGAGAGTCGGTTTGGGGCCATTGAACGGGATGTGAAGGTAGTAGCGGATGGATGTGATCATTGTGGTAACATGCATTATTCTGATGAGTGTCCCAATCGGGGACCCGAAGATGTGAGTTACATCCAGAATCAACAACAAGGGAGCTACCCGCGCAATACCGGTTTCCAGAACCGCACTTCAGGTAATCCTACTTATAACTCTTCTTTTCCTACTAATAACTCTCGTTTTTCAGGAAATAGATGGCAAAGGGATAACTTTCAGAGTCAGCCACAACATCAAACTCAACAAGGACAAGGATCTGGATCTTCTTCTTCTAATGCCGATCCAAATGCCGAGTTGAGGGAGATGATGAAACAATTGGTAAGTAATCAGGCTGAAACTAACACTAGTATTAAGATGATTCGGGATGACACGAAGGCGTTGAATGAGAGGTTGGATAGGATTGATGGCAAGGTTGAGATAAACATGAAGAATCAATGTGTGAACTTTAAGGATCTTGAGAGTAGGATGGCTGCCCTTTCTAGGCCTCATGGTACTTTACCTAGCAATACTCAACAGAATCCTAAGCCTCAGTTTAGTATGGGACCGAATCAAGGACAAAATGTGGGGCAGAAGTACACTCCACCTCAAGCCCGTAATGAGGAAGCCAAGGCCATCACAACTCGTACAGGTAAATCTTATGACCCTCCTACTATGCCTAATGTGGTTGTTTCAGATGTTCAGGATTCAGGAGCTATTGATGATGAAGTGGAGGAGGAGATTGAGATGGAGGAGAATCCGACCGTGAAGACTCCGGTCACTCCCCCAGAACCGGTTGTGGAACCCGAGGTTAAAGCTTATAAACCAAAAGTTCCATTTCCACAACGGTTCAGGAAGGCTAAACTAAAGGAACAATATAACAAGTTTGTTCAAATGATTTCTAATGTTCATATTAATGTTCCTTTAGTTGATTTGATACAGGGGATGCCTCATTATTCCAAGTTCATTAAGGAACTTGTGACGGATAAAGGAAAGATGGAGGAGGATGCACAAGTACCCCTTATTCTTGGACGACCTTTCCTAAATACCGCGGATGCTATCATCCGTGTGAAGGACAAGGAGATTTCTTTGGGAGTGGGTACTGATAGGATTGTTTTTAATGATCTCCCGGAAAATTCCATAGCAACTTGGGACCAACTCAAGCAAGCTTTCATTGGTGAGTTCTACTCACTTAGAACTCAAAGGAAGTTGGAGAATTTGATTAGGTCTTTTGCCCAAGATGAAGATGAAGATGTGGTGGATGCATGGATCCGATTCAAGGAGATGTTGAGGAATTGCCCGGGCCATAACATGACTAAGGAGCAATATGTTGAGCTCTTCTTTGATGGCCTAGATAAGAAGTCTAAGCGGGAGTTAGGATATGCTTTTGGGGGTGGTTTTAACAAGATCACACCAAATGAGGGTTTTGAAATCTTGGAATCCATGGCAAAGGACAATGCAAATATGGATGATGATAGATTTTTGAAGAATGAGAGAAGGTTAAAGAAAGGTACTAGCCAAGGTAGAGTTGCGAAGGTTGAGGCTAGTCATGATTCGGGGATGATAGGAGAGATTAGAGCACTATCGGAGCGAATGGAAAAGGGATTTGCTATGCAAGAGAGTCGGTTTGGGGCCATTGAACGGGATGTGAAGGTAGTAGCGGATGGATGTGATCATTGTGGTAACATGCATTATTCTGATGATGCTTTGGACCGAGAGTTCCAGGAGTTGATGGAGACCGAAATGGGAGATGAGGAGATTGGTTATCTAGGAGCTGGAGAAATTTCTGATGATGCTTTGGACCGAGAGTTCCAGGAGTTGATGGAGACCGAAATGGGAGATGAGGAGATTGGTTATCTAGGAGCTGGAGAAATTTCTGATGATGCTTTGGACCGAGAGTTCCAGGAGTTGATGGAGACCGAAATGGGAGATGAGGAGATTGGTTATCTAGGAGCTGGAGAAATTTCTGATGATGCTTTGTTTGCTGAGGTTATGGCACTTAGCTTAGAGGAGACACCTCTAGTGGATGAGAGCTTTGAGAGAGTTGTCGCTGATGGAAGCTCATTGGTACCTAATTCTGTTGATGTACCACCTACAGATTTGGAGCTTAAGCCATTGCCTGCCCATTTGGAATATGCTTACTTGGCAGGTAAATCCTCTCTACCAGTGGTTATCTCGTCCTCCTTATCGAGTGACGAGAAGGGACTTCTTTTGACCGTGCTTCGAGCCCATAAGCGGGCTTTTGCTTGGAAGACTACCGACATTCCAGGTATTAGTCCCAACTTTTGTCAGCACAATATTGATTTTATCGATGATGTTAAGCCCGTTGTCCAGCGACAAAGGAGGCTAAATCCCAATATGAAAGAAGTGGTCAAGAAAGAAGTTATTAAGTTGTTAGATGCTGGGATTATTTTCCCTATTGCTGATAGTCCTTGGGTTAGCCCAGTTCATTGTGTGCCCAAAAAGGGGGGCATGACAGTGGTTGAAAATGAAAATAAGGAACTCTTGGCTACTAGAACTGTCACGGGATGGCGGGTTTGTATTGACTACCGAAAGCTTAATGACACCACCCGAAAGGATCACTTTCCATTGCCTTTTATTGATCAGATGCTAGAGAGACTCGCAGGTAATGAGTATTTCTGTTTTCTTGATGGGTTTTCCGGGTACTTTCAAATACCCATTGATCCAAAGGATCAAGAAAAGACCACTTTTACGTGCCCCTTTGGCACTTTTGCTTATCGGCGAATGCCGTTTGGTCTATGTAATGCCCTGGGCACCTTTCAAAGGTGCATGATTGCTATATTCCAGGACATGCTTGAAACCTCCATGGAGGTCTTCATGGATGATTTCTCGGTTTTTGGGGACTCATTTCGTACTTGCTTGCATAACTTAGATAAGATGTTGGAAAGGTGCGAGAGGGCACAACTTGTGTTGAATTGGGAGAAGTGTCACTTCATGGTGACCGAGGGTATTGTGCTAGGTCACAAGGTGTCTAAGGCCGGGATAGAGGTTGATAGGGCTAAGATTGATGTTATAGCCAAATTACCCCCGCCTTCCAATGTGAAAGGGGTAAGGAGTTTTCTTGGACATGCCGGTTTTTACCGCCGTTTCATTAAAGACTTTTCTAAGATTACTCGTCCTATGACCCACTTGTTGGAGAAGGACGTCCCTTTCGTATTTAATGATGCTTGTTTAAGTGCTTTTCAGGTGCTAAAGGAGAAGTTGACCAATTCACCTATCATGGTCAGGCCGGATTGGGAATTGCCCTTTGAATTGATGTGTGATGCTAGTGATTTTGCTGTGGGAGCCGTGCTCGGGCAAAGGGTTGATAAACATTTCAAGCCCATATACTTTGCTAGCAAAACTTTGAACCCCGCCCAGCAAAATTACACCACAACTGAGAAAGAGCTGCTTGCCGTGGTTTTTGCTTTTGATAAATTTAGATCATATCTTGTTTTAAGTAAGACCATAGTTTTTACGGACCATTCAGCCCTAAAGTACTTGTTTTCCAAACAAGATGCTAAACCCAGGCTTATCCGTTGGATCTTGTTGTTACAAGAATTTGATATTGAGATCAAGGATAAGAAAGGGGCTGAAAACTTGGCTGCCGACCATTTGAGTCGCTTGGAAGATCCTCACCGGAGGAACTTCGTGATGGGGAGATCAATGATCACTTCCCTGATGAATGTTTAATGTTTATATCTAATTCTGATAATGCCCCTTGGTTTGCTGACATTGCTAATTATTTGGTTGCAGGTGAGATACCAAATGACTTCACGCATCAACAGAAGAAGAAGCTAATTTCAGATGCCAAACACTATTTTTGGGATAGCCCATATTTGTTTCGTGTTTGTGCAGATGGGATGGTGAGGAGATGTGTAGCAGGAGCTGAGACTAGGGAGATTCTGGATGCTTGTCACTTCGGTCCAACTGGAGGTCACTACGGTCCTTCAGTTACAGGTAAAAAGGTGTTTGATGCAGGTTTCTATTGGCCCACCATTTTTAAGGAGGCTCAAACCTTGGTAGAAACTTGTGACATTTGTCAGAGGCAAGGAAACATCACTAAGCGGGATGAGATGCCCCAACAGAGCATTCAGGTATGTGAGGTTTTCGATATTTGGGGTATAGATTTCATGGGACCATTCCCACCATCTAACAAGTTCCTATACATTCTTGTTGCCGTTGACTACGTGTCTAAGTGGGCCGAAGCCAAGGCTTTGCCCACGAATGATGCTAGGGTAGTGATTGATTTCCTTAAACAATTGTTTTGCCGATTTGGTTGCCCTAGAGCCCTAATTAGTGACCGAGGAACCCACTTTGCAAATAATCAATTAGCTAAGGTCATGAAAAGATATGGTGTTGTGCATTATTTCTCTACTTCCTATCATCCACAAACTAGTGGACAAGTAGAAAACACCAATAGGGCTTTGAAGAGAATTTTGGAGAAAACGGTGGGAGATAACCCTAAGGTTTGGTCAAAGAAGTTGGATGACGCCTTGTGGGCATTTAGGACGGCTTACAAGACACCGATTGGCACCACGCCATACCGGTTGCTCTATGGTAAGACTTGTCATTTACCCATTGAGATTGAGCATAAGGCATATTGGGCTTTGAGAAATTTAAACTTGGATATGATGGAAGCCGGTGACCTTAGGATGTTGCAACTTCATGAGCTCGATGAACTTAGGTTAGGAGCTTATGAAAATTCAAGGCTTTACAAGGAGAAGACTAAAGTTTACCATGACAAAAGGATCCGTAGAAAGGAATTTAAGGTAGGAGCTAAGGTTTTGTTATTTCTGTCTAAGTTTAAGATCAAGCAGCCTAAGCTTACTTCTAGGTGGATAGGACCTTTTGTAATCAAGCATGTTTATCCGTCCGGTTATGTTGAACTGTTCAAGAGAGATGGTGAAGGTTCATTCATAGTAAATGGTCATAGGCTTAAATTGTATTTTGAAGAAGAACAGGTGGACGGGATAATTGAGGAGATCCCAGTTTTTGAATATGAGGCTTGAAAGGTAGTCGAGTCTAGCTAACGACTCGTAAATAAAGTTAAGCGCTTCTCGGGAGGCAACCCGTGATATTTTTGTTGCATTTTATTTTCATTTTCTTTGTTAGTTTGATTTTGTTTTGTCAAGAAATGTGCAGGTGCGATTTTGAGGACAAGTGGTTGGAGGTAAGTATATTTTCGAAATTTTTCAAAGGAAAAATGGGGGGGTTGTCGCCAGTGACTTTGCACTGCGACGCAGTGGAAGTGATCAAGTCCACTGCGCCGCAGCCCATTTGTACTGGACTTTGGGAGCAAATATGACCCACTGCGACGCAGTGGGGGGAACCCGCAGTCCACTGCGCCGCAGTGGTCCCTTTGACCGGTCAACAGATGCATATGTATTATTGCCAGTCAAAACTTGGGTCACCGATCTTTTTGATACATCCGGACTTCCCTATGGCTATCATGGCCAGTTTCAGTGATGTTGATCATGTTCCCATCCGTGACCATGGGATGGCATCGTATGTGCTTGGTTATGATTTGGATGACTGTTATTTATTTTTGTTTGGTATCCACCCTACGGGGTGATGAAACATTTGTACTCGTTTCTTTTCTTTTGTTTCTTTAATTTTCTGCGTGAGACTGTAGATTAGTTTAATTTTTGTATGGATATTTGGTTGTGCTTGCTATTTGAGGTTGGACAAGTCTATCCGTTTGATGGAATACCTAGTGGAACCCAAGTGTGGGGGGAGGACCAGTTGGATTTGTTTGATTGTGTGATCGTGTTAGTAGCTCACCGTGATGTCATGTGCATATGCTGGCAGTAAGTTCAGCGCTATATTTTTGATTGGCATCTTTATTGACATTGTTCACACACAGTCCTTATTCCGGTATGTGCTCTGATTTTTCTATGTTGCTTACCCCTATTTACCTTTGTTTGACCGAAGATGGACATTGAGGGCATTGTCCATCTTAAGTGTGGGGGGTGGCAAATAGGTTTAAGCTACCGGGTTTATCTCTTTTGTTGTTTTGCCATTGAGATTTTAACCGTTCTTGTGGATGTGTCCCTCTCGTAGGTTTTTGGGTTTTATCCAAGAATAAGGGTTCTATCTTGAACTCTGAACTATGATGTGCATGTTTGAGAATTGGTTGCTTTCAATTTGGCGGGATGATAGAAGGTGATATGTTTTTGAAACTTGTGTTGAGCTTGTCCTTGTGGTAAATTGCTTTTGTCACTTAATTCATAATAATTTAATGAGCAATTTTACTACAAATTCTTTTCCTTGGTAAAAGTTTAATCGGCGAAATGTGTTCTGAACGGTTATTGGGCTTATCCTTGTGGATTGATAACATTACTTGCATACTCAAAATTTCCCAAACACCTAAAGTTGTGAGATTCATTGTTCATATATAGATGTGCTAGGTGTTTACGGTTTTGGTTTGATTGCCTTGTAAATTGTCCCTCTCTTAGGCTCTTGGATTTATTCGGGAGTAAGGGTTCCATTTCGAACTCTGCACTAAGATGTGCGAATTTGAGGTTAATTTATTCCATTTCCGGGTTCTTTTTGTTGATTTGAGTGTGCCGGTGATGTGTTGAGCTAGAACTTGGCCTTGTGATCGTGACGAAACCGCAGTGAGATCACTTTTGTGATTAAAAGTACATCGGATGACGAATTGGCATATAGGTTTGACCCATACTTTTCTTTCTTGCTTTATTTTCACTTTTCCTTTTGTATATTCATACCCTTACTATACTTATACTCACTTACATTTTCATCCTTCCTTTCTTTGTAAACCTTACATATACATCCTTTTAACTTAGCCTTTTCCATTGTATATATCCACTCATTTATGTAAACTTTACCTAATTATACCTTACTATTCCGATAGTCTAATCTGGGGGGCCATTGATTGTCATTGGTTTGTTTGGACGGTTTATGAGAATTTTGGTGGTGGATTGGTTGGATTGTGCTTTGACTTGGGAATGACGTAGATTTGTTAAGTATTCGGGAATGTGTTGGATTGTTCAAAAGAAAGTAAGTGTGTTAGACATTGTTCATCATTGTAAGAGGGTGCCTACTAGTAGAGTAAAAGTGATTTCAATTAAAAAAAAAAAAAAAAAAAAAAAAAAGAGAACTTGGGCTACTAGTGGGTACTTCTCATTTTTATATGTCTAGAGTTGTGATTAATCATTAAGATTGGAGGGTTTGGTTGTTTTTAAGTTGTTTGAAGTTGATACACCACAGTGGTGTCGAGTTTGCTTGGTATTTTTGAGGTGTCTTAGCGGATGTGCAATTTATGGGTTCATGGTTTGTTGGCAATCAATGGTACGGGTTAATTAGACTATTTTGTTCATATTTCATACACAACCTTTTACTTTTGATTGTTTCCTTTCATTTCTAACCTACACTCCCTTTCTCATTGTAAATTTCCATTACATATACCTTAGCCTAACTAGACAACCAACTTATATGCCATATTTTGATGATGTACTTGGTGCTTACGCCATGTCGGTGGAGCTATGATCCTTGTTCAAGCCTATGGTAAGATATGCATCACGACTGCGCTATGAGTGATTCTTGATATATTCAACCCCAAAAGTAAGTTCGTTGGAGTTCAATGATATTGATAGGTTCGTTTATTTCACTTGTGCATAGTCGTGTTATTGAGGCTTGTGGATTGTTCAGATATTGTCAAACATTTCGGGTTTTCATTTAAGATTAAAACTGCTTCACCCAACTTCTTTGTCATTGACATACTTGGTGTTGCTTCTTTTTGATACTCGTAATTGTTTATTTAGCTTCTTTGCCAAGGATTACTTTTTCTTTAAATGTTGGATTTGCTTGAGGACAAACAATGCTCAAGTGTGGGGGGGTTTGATGTGACCAATTTATACCCATCGCCCACATCGTTATTGGCCTTTTTATTATATGTTTTTAGTCGATTTTGCTGGCATTTGGCGCGTTTATGGGTTTTGTTAGTGGTTTCAGGTTCTAAACAGGTGACGTGTCTGTTTGGTGCAATTTCGAGTAATTTCGTGGCCATGAAGTTGATTGGAGAGTTCGAGAGGTGAAAAGAGATTGAAAATATGCAAGTCTTCATACGCTGATGTGTGGTATTTGGACCAGTACATTTACACTGCGACGCAGTGGGCAAGTTTGCCTTCACTGCGCCGCAGTCATCTATATGGAAAGAGGCATCTAGACCAGAAAGATATCACTGCGACGCAGTGGGATGTGCATGTGCCCACTGCGCCGCAGTCGGCCTTGTCAAATGAGCATTTGGACCAGTGTATATGCACTGCGACGCAGTGGGGGCATGTGCCCACTGCGCCGCAGTCGGCCTTGTCAAATGAGCATTTGGACCAGTGTATATGCACTGCGACGCAGTGGGGGCATTACACGCCCACTGCGCCGCAGTGAGGGGACGGTTCTGAAAGGTTTTTGGGCAGTTTTTGCACCAAAATGATGGGAGGTATAAATAGAAAAATAACCTATTTCCCAATCTATCAAATACTCTTTCTAGGAGCTGCACTACAAGGAAATACTTCAAGGATCAATTCAAGATTACATCTTCTTCCGATTCGTTGAAGATTCACGTGCACCCATCTAGATCGTATCTACCTTATTGTCTTGCAATTTCTATTTTCTCAAACAATTGGTAAATCATGTTCTTCCTTGATTTTGATTGTTATTTCAATTTGATTATGAGTGGCTAATACTTCAATCATCCACCTTGATGTAACTAGACGAATGATGTGATTGCTAGATGTTTTAATTCAAAGAGTTGATTTCAATTATCGTTGTGTCGAGATCTTGATGATTTAATTCCTTTATATTTATTATTATGATATTGGTGGCATGTGTGTTCTTCGTTAGTGGTACTAGTCGAATACATATGTGATTTTCAAACGGTTGCTTGTCTATGAGCAATTATCACTAGTTCATGGTATGATAGTGAATGTCATTTTAATAAAAGGAATAATTTTGTCAACGTGCTTTGTAACGGTTGGTGGTACCACGTTATTTTCACATAGGCATAATTGGTAATTGATTAATCAAACAAACTAATTGTTGGTAAGATTGTCTAGGCATTGGTGGTACCGGCTTGGGTAATTAAACTAGCAACTTAGGTGTTTGGGTGATTTGTGAGCGGTTGGTGGTACCACGCGAGCATTTTATTCTTTCACGATTATCTTGTCAACTATTAATGAATTTGGTCTTAATTGTATGCAATCATGTTTGAAGTTTAGCGAAGTCAAGGTGGATGATCTTTACCATTATTGTTTGAGTTTACCTTTACTTTATGCGTTTTGTCCTTAAAAGTTATTGTTGAAGAGAGAATCAAAGCAACACCCTTTTTCCAAACCATTTTACTAAACAATTGATTCAAACCAATCCCCGTGAACGAACCTGGACTTACTTTATAACTATATTGCATACGATCGGGTCCACTGCCCGATAGTGTGTAGTAGTGAGTTTCAAGGTATTTCTAGTTTTAATTTTTAAACTCGATTTAGACATCAAACAACCCTTTGCTTGTACCCTCTAAAAGTCGAACCAAAGCAAACCCAAAAACCCCTTGACTTGCTACCTACGGACGAACCAAATAAGAGAGGAAGAGAGGAGAGAATTTTTATGTGAAGGAATATCTAAACCCTTGGAATTAAGTCCCCTTTATATAGGGATATATCTAGGGTTTTTATCTTGGTGGGCAAGTAATCTCAAGGCTTTCCAAGCCTTTAAATTTTCGGCCCAACCCATTAGGAATTAGAGCCCAACTCTAATTTCCTAATTTCACATTTTAATCTCCTTTTAATTAATTAAATAAAATTAACTCTTTAATTTATTTAAATTAATCATTTCGTGATCAAATTAATTAATATATTACTTTAATATAATAATTAATAGTATAGAGTTACCGTGTCATTTCGTGTGACCCCGTAGGCTTAAATTACTTCCGGACATGCGTTTATTATAACGTAATCACATACCAACACATGGCAGTTAATCGGAAAGAGGTAAACTTTGACTTTCAGGTCAAACTTACCAAGCGTTCAGATCTAAACTGTTGTTAGATATTTAGTTGAAAATACCAACTGTTATCTACATGAGTTGCTCCCTATGTCCGACAAACACAATTTTTTTTTGGAATAATCCCAATTATAAGTATGCGGGTCAAGATTTTTGAGATCGAGAGTAGATCTGAGATCGAGATTTTTCCGGTTAAGTCTTCCACTCCGGTGGATCTAACCCTATTTTTTTAACCCCGGGCCGGAGGTCCCTTCCACCTCGGTGGATCTGGAAGCAGCCTCCCTACCTTTGTGTAGGGGTAAGGTCTGTCTACATCATACCTCCCTCATAGCCCGACTTATGTCGGGATTGAGTACCTTGTTGTTGTTGTATAAGTATGCGGGTCAAGATTGGACCTCTACTGAGAAAGGTATGAGTGTATGACAACAGAGGTAAAAAGAAGAAATGAACATTTTGGCATTGAGTGCTTAATATTGACGAATGACAATTGTGACCATCTGAGAGAAATCGTTCTCTAAATCATAAGAATTGCTTCAAGAAGCAGGCTCATCAAATGCCTTTGAAATTCTGCAGCTTTAGAACATATTGTCAAGCTGCTTGATAAGAAAAAAATTTTGGTTTTAAGGAAATCTTTGCAGCAGCTCTGAACAATCAGTTAAAGAAGCACTAAGATGAAACACTCACTCGAGTACATAAATATAACTAACCATGTTTGACACACTAACAATCAAATAATTTGAATAGAATTCTGGGTCAACCCAACTTGGTTGGATTTTATCAGCACCACAATTTACTTAGAACGAATTGCATTTTTGTCCCTGTGTTATCACACATTTTGCAAGTTTGATACAAAAGTGTGAAAAGTCGCGAAACTCATCCCTGTCATATCACACCTGTTGCAATTTTGGTCCAAAACTAACGTGCCGTTAGAATTCAGTCGTTAATGCCCCCATGTGCTTGTCACATGGGGGTAGTTTCGTCCATTTGTTGCTCATAGGACCATTTCTGCAAAAAAAATATTTTGTATAAATCTAAAAAAAATTATTTTGTATAAATCTAAAAAATTATTTTTATATAAATCTAAAAAAATTATTTTGTATAAATCTAAAAAATTATTTTTATATAAATCTAAAAAATTATTTTGTATAAATCTAAAAAATTATTTTTATATAAATCTAAAAAATTATTTTGTATAAACACAATCGAAATAAACAATCTGATCTCATTCTCTTGTTCCTTTTTCAACTCCGATCCAAACCATGCCTAAAAGGAACAAGAGAATGAGATCAGATTGTTTATTTCGATTGTGTTTATACAAAATAATTTTTTTAGATTTATATAAAAATAATTTTTTAGATTTATACAAAATATTTTTTTTTGCAGAAATGGTCATATGAGCAATAAATGGACGAAACTACCTGGGGGCATTAACGACTGAATTCTAACGCCACGTAGTTTTGGACCAAAATTGCAACAGGTGTGATATGACAGGGATGGGTTTCGTGACTTTTCACACTTTTGTATCAAACTTGCAAAATGTGTGATAACACAGGGACCAAAAATGCAATTCGTTCATTTACTTATGTTTGACTTATTACCCATCCCAACCAACCGGCACGTATTTCCACCTTAACCATACGGTAGACACGCACCTCTAATCGCATGGCATCCATGTCACCACAGAATAATGCATATGGTCAGATTCAAGCCAGGAGAACAGGGCTCTTGCTAAAATTTACTAATGAGAAAACCGAGATAGCATGACTGCCCAATATGTCCTCTGTGAAAATGTAGTAAGAAAAACCTAATAGATTATACTCCTAACAAAGAGGTTAATTAAAGTCACATCGCATTTACTTTACCTAAAAAAAAAGTAATAAGCTACATGAAGAATTTTACTCAAACAACCAATAATCGAACAGAATCACCAATAATCAAAGTTATTATTATCAATAGAAGGAACCAATAGTACCCATTACTTTTCAGATCAACACTCCAATAGCAACTCAACATAATTAGGCGTAGAAAATGGGACTTCAAGTGTACAACAAGATTTAGGAACCCTATTTCAAAGAGGAGTCAAACATCAAAACAAGCTACATCGTGAGATAGACGATATTACTACCATTTTCCTATTTATTTCCTAATTTTATTTTTGCCTTTTCCGCTACTGGCTCTGCTGCTACAACCTCCGCCTTTGCCTCCCTCGCCTGCTTCTGCCTTTGCCTCCCCCACCTGCCTATGTGTTTGCCTTTGCCCTTTGCCTTTTCCTCCGCCTCCCTCTGCCCCTGCCTCTCCCTTGGCCACCATAACTCGTAGGGACTTGATTAAATTCTGATACCATAAAATAATGTCCTTATTCATTTTTGTCCGTGTACTTGTTTGTTGATGTTATGTTTCTTCAAGTTAACACCAAATCTATTGTTGACATTTCCATTAGGAAACAGTAATCACTTGTTTATCTTAAAGGTTTTAGAAATAAAAAGTTGGATGTTACATGGACAAAAGCCAATGACGAGCAAAAATAATTGGACAAAAAGTATAATATATTAAACGGGTGAGTTTGTGATTACAACAGAGGGATAAAAATGTAATTTACTCTAATTTGTATCTTAAGAATGGCCGAATGGGGGATGAGATAGGGAAAATACCGATAATTATTAGAAAGGTTAGCAAAGTACAGGGACAATCAGGGTAGTTAAATATATTTATATTGATTCATTGGAAAGATAATCCAATAGCACTTTCCATTATACAAGCAAGATTAGTTGGATTAGCCCACTATATGTAGGTTATATATTTACTTATGCAGGTTTTTTAATTGCCTCTACATTAGGGAAATTTCAAATTTGGTTAATTTTTTATTGAATGTTTTGTTTCCGCGAATCTCATTTCTTTCGTTGAAGAAGAGATCCACCTTTTTATCTTATATTTCTACATCTAGGATCCGACTTGTATCATATATACTAATAGGAACTTAACCTGGTAGGTGGGATTTGCTCCACTTTGACTTCTCTATTCATAACACTATCCAAAAAATCTAAAAAAAGTTTCTACTCTATTAAATTTTCTCTATTTGGAACATGAGCTTATCTATGCGGTTATGCACTCTTCGAATAGGAAACCATTTTCATAATATTTATAACGCTCTGATAGTTAAGGGTCGAGATACCGACGGTGAACCAATTAATGTGACTTGTGAGGTACAGCAATTATTAGGAAACAACCGAGTTAGGGCCGTAGCTATGAGTGCTACAGACGGTCTAACGAGAGGAATGGACGTAATGGATACGGGAGCTCCGCTAAGTGTTCCGGTGGGTACCCCCATTTTCCTACATCTAGGGTTTCTTTATGCCGCAACATCTTATTTCTTCCATCGATAGAACATAAGATCTGTTGAATTAATAATTAATAATAATAATTAATAATAATAATAATAATAATAATAATACATAAAATAATATAATAATAATAATATGATTTCAGGTGTGATTGATGGCTGAATGAATGAATCGCTTATCCAAATTTGGTTTTTTGGACCACCCCCGTAAGTTATTATTATTTATGGGAAAATAATAATGACAACCCTAAATGTTGTCATTAACAGCTTATTACATGCATAAAATGTGGTACTTTATATATTAATAACCGTCCCCTTAAAGCTCTCATTAACAAAACACAAATTATTATTATTGTTTTCCTATAAATTCTTGTTAAAATGAATATAAATTACAACTTCAATTGTCAAAGTTTATAATTTTTCTTATGTCAGTGCCTTGAGAACGCAGGTATCTTCTAAGGGTGATGGCAGCCGCTCCACTCACCACTCACTCACCACTCACTTCCAACCAATCACATTATGCCACCTCAAATCCACCACTCACTTACCATTCACTCAAATTTTGTTGGCATTGCCACCACTCACTACAATTTTCATTTTATTTAAAACTTAAATTCTAATAATAATATTAAAAAATTATGTTTTATATATACTCCCTCCGTCCCATCAAAAGTGTCTACTTTTGAATTTTCAAAGTCTTTGTCTCGCAACTTTGACCTTAAATATTTTTATTTATAATGTATAATATTTGATGAAAGTTATATGAGTTGATAGAGGTTTCGATATGTTTTCATTGAGTATAACTTTCATCAAATATTATATAATGCAATAAAAAATATTAATGGTCAAAAATACAAAAGAAAGACTTTGACAATATAAAATTGGACACTTTTAATGGGACGGAGGGAGTAATAGTAGTAATAATACTACTAATGTTAATGATATTATCTATATAACATATATGACTTTAAGGTAGTTTGAAAATATATAGGAATGCTGAGGGTTACAAGTGAAAAATCAATAATAAATAACATAGTAATTGGTGGGTTGGTGCCCATCTTATTCATCTCAAAGACTCAAACGCAACATATATATGTATATATATATATACAATATCTGTATCTATATACATAAACAGAGTACTTTAATATTAAAAAAAAAACAAAGCAAAGTAGCCAATAACTAGACGTTGCACACCTCGTTTCTTGTTCCACACGTTTGTCAAAATGAGTGTTCCCACCACTCAAAATCGGTCACGCATGAGTGGTTACGTATCGGCGGCGGTGTGCAAGTGAGTCGTCCCACCACTCACTACCGTAAACACTCGTCGATGCCATCACCCTAAGGGTCTTTTCTGTACACGTTTGGAAGAAAAAGATACAAGGGGCATTTCTGTTGGTTCTGGAGACAAAAGGATTAAAATCGATCAAGAAGATATTTGCAGCTATATATATAGACTCTTAGGCCGCTCGTAGTAATGCCCGTCGAGACTCGTCCACAATCACTTCCTCAAAGACGTTAATGCCACAAGCCTCTTCCATCTCGTCGAAATGAGCCTCGTTTGGAAATAAGAAGGAGATGGACGAAATGTGTGGGGCCCGGAGAGTGTATTAGTTGGTTTAATTTACTTGAGATAAAATAAAATATAATAAAAAAACTTTAGGAAGAGGTGAGGAAGAGGTCTTAATGCTAGGGGTAGTTCTTGGATTAAAAAAAGCTGACGTGGCAGTGAGGAAGAGGTGAGGAAGAGATTTAAGAAGTGACCTTAGTAAGAGGGGCCTTACAGCCAGATTAGGGTTCATTCTTTTTATTCCTAATTTTCAATCATTATTACACATTCTGTATTTTTCTAAAACCATCATCCTGATGTGATAGAAATTTTATATTCATATATTAATCTGTAATAATAATAATTTTGTTATCATATTTAGATAACAAATGCATAATAATAATTTTGTTTTCCACTTGATCTGTTTTAACTGATATTTTAAATTGCACGGCTTAGTATTAATTTTCAGATACCTTACGTTGAATCTTCATGGCGACGGCCGCCGAGGTATTTTCATCTTCTCCTTTCGTTTTGTTATTTTTATTTTTCTTCTTTCTTTTTGTTATTAATTAAATTTCAAAACTAACTATGTATATATATAGAGAAAAATCCATAAAAAGGTAACATATTTACTCAAAATTCTTAATAAGGGAAACCTATTTTAGTTTTGTCTATTAAAAGGATTTCATTTCTTAAAATTTCCCAATAAAGGTAATGCCGTTAGTTTTAATCGTTAGTCACCCGCTAAGTGACATGTTGGCATGTCACGTCGTTAAAAAAGCCAAGGTGGACATTTGATGTGGCAATGCATAAGGGTATATTGGTACTTTTATCCTCATATTTTCTTCCGAAAATTAATCCATATCTATATCCATCTTTTATCTGTATATATACATATTTAAACATAAATATAAATCAATATCTATAAGCATAAACATCATCATCAACATCATTTCAACTCAAAATCATAAACATATAAATAAAGTGTTGTGTGAGCAGTAACTATCTCTTTATTTTGCTTTTCAAGTTGAAGTTTTAGATTTCTTATTTCGGTTGCTTGAGAAGCTAAGTCAAGATTGGCTTGTTTTAGCTCGTTTTCGAGTTTCTCCTGCTTCAAAAAAGTGGACTTAATAACATCTTCCCGTTTACCCAATTCCTCTTTGGCTTGGTTTAATTCACGATACTCTGATAGCATTTTATTTTCTGCATCTTCTAAATCTTCTTCTTTTCTCCTTAAAACAGTTAGGGCATTTAACAGATTGTTGGCGTTAAAAACTAACGACATTCCCTTTATTGCGAAACTTTTAGAAATGAGATCCTTTAAATAAACGAAAACTAAATAGGTTCCCTTTATTAGGAAATTTTTGTAAAAAGGTTACCTTTTTATGGATTTTTCCCATATATATAATATATGTGTGTGTATATGTATATCTCAGATTACAGTTTTCTGTGTCGACACTACTTTCTTTCTGACCGGGAACCACCCCTATAATAAGGCTCAAATGGAGGCTATTAAAATGTATTGCGAAGTTAAACTAAGGGTAATTTTCATTTATGATTTTCATTATGTTAACTTTTTGTGCTGATTTTTATTATTTAAAGATTAAGCTTTTTTATTATTGTTGTTGCTAAACATTAATATATATGGTTTAGTATCTGAGGGTGTAAGTAACTTTTACACTTTTTCTATTGTGTGAATGTAACTTTCATTTGGTTCATTGTATGTAACTAACCCGTTAAATTGAACGATTAATGTAAAAGTGTATACGTGGCACACCATATGAGCTGCCACGTTGAAGTTTTTGATTGGTCAACGTAAAAATTTTACATTAATCGTTCAAATTTAGCGGGTTAGTTACATACAATGAACCAAATGAAAGTTACATTCACACAATAGAAAAGTGTAAAAGTTACTTACACTCCCAGATACTTAACCCTATGTGAAATTAATTGTTTTTATAATTACAGTGTAATCCAGAGAATCGTGTGGGCATATTCAGGATGGCTGGAGGTGAGAAGGGAGTTGAGGTTTCTCCTACTAGTGATCTTCAAAAAATCCTTCGTTACGTCGAAGGTTGGCTTCTTTGTTTTCGTGAAGTTTTTTTGTGAATCCTTATTCATGTTCCTAATGACAACTTCACCGTCTGCCTTGTATTTCAATTGATTTGAAGTTATGTCGCACATTGTTTGTCCTAAAGCATTCCATAGCGACTTGGCAATGTTAATCATATGATGAAAGTTTCTAACCCAAATCTGTTTCATTCTGTTTTCGAACTCTAGGTTGTTTCCAACTTAGACGAAACAAGAATCTTTTACCTTGTTTGTTTACCTTAATTTCTATCTATGTATACTTTGATTACCACTTTAGTTTTGGCAAATAAATCCTATAAATTGATTTCCTTCAAATTATTATATTTGGGCAGTTGGTGAATTGATAATTTGATTTCTATGTCACCTACCCATCTGCAAATTCAGTTTTTGTACACTTTTCTTTAGACAATCCACACTGCCTCTACTCATTTGAGTTTACAAAGTTTATTTCTAAATTTGATTTGATTTATATATGTAATTATCTATAATTATTCTTGCTTTCCATACTTTTCAGGTCTACCTTCTCGACGGTGCTGTGAACTTTCCAGATGTCATAGGAAGAGTTTTGGGTTATGATATATGGACCCCCTCAAAACTGAAAAGAAGGTTGCTTGTGTTTGCTGGAAGGTATGTAGTTCCGTGCTTAGTTGTTTCGGCTATATATATATATATATATATATATATATACACACACATCCTTTTGTATACTTTAATTGAAAAATACACCAATGTAACTTGAAATAAAAGACAATATCTTATAATAAAAAAAAATTTGAAAACAAATTTCTCCTTACTAAAGAAAAGAGTTTCTATCGTGATGGACAAATTATTTTTTTGATTTTTCACTTGTGATATACACACAATATCAAATCTAATAAAATTATTTACCATGGTTGTAACATTTGCCATTTTAATCCATTACTTGTTATATATGATAATGGCAAACTTTATGAATATAAGAAAACTTTGGGTATTTTTGGTGCATATATATATATATGTGTGTGTCGGACTAGTGAGATATTGTAATATCTGCTATATGGATGATCTGTTTCATTAAGGAAACGAACCCGAAACACTCGCAACCTTACATCTAATCCAAGTTAAGACATAACTAACTAGGATTAGTTAACTAAGGTTAGTTAACTAAGGTTAGTTAACCAAGGTTAGTTAACTAGCCCATGGTATTGCAAAACCATCAAACTAGCCCATGGTATTCCTTAACTTAACCATAGTTACCAACAAACTAAACTAGTAACCATGGTAAATTACTACCTATAAATACAAGCTAAGGTTTTCATTTCTAATTGCTAATTCACACTCTCAACACTTCTCTTCTTAAATCCCTATCATTCCGAGATCCATACTTGTTCAAGTTCAAGCATGACAATTTAGCCCCTCAAGTTTCAAGAATGACAATTTAGCCCCTCAAGTTTCAAGAATGACAATTTAGCCCCTCAAGTTTCAAGAATGACAATTTAGCCCCTCAAGTTTCAAGAATGACAATTTAGCCCCTCAAGTTTCAAGAATGACAATTTAGCCCCTCAAGTTTCAAGAATGACAATTTAGCCCCTCAAGTTTCAAGAATGACAATTTAGCCCCTCAAGTTTCAAGAATGACAATTTAGCCCCTCAAGTTTCAAGAATGACAATTTAGCCCCTCAAGTTTCAAGAATGACAATTTAGCCCCTCAAGTTTCAAGAATGACAATTTAGCCCCTCAAGTTTCAAGAATGACAATTTAGCCCCTCAAGTTTCAAGAATGACAATTTAGCCCCTCAAGTTTCAAGAATGACAATTTAGCCCCTCAAGTTTCAAGAATGACAATTTAGCCCCTCAAGTTTCAAGAATGACAATTTAGCCCCTCAAGTTTCAAGAATGACAATTTAGCCCCTCAAGTTTCAAGAATGACAATTTAGCCCCTCAAGTTTCAAGAATGACAATTTAGCCCCTCAAGTTTCAAGAATGACAATTTAGCCCCTCAAGTTTCAAGAATGACAATTTAGCCCCTCAAGTTTCAAGAATGACAATTTAGCCCCTCAAGTTTCAAGAATGACAATTTAGCCCCTCAAGTTTCAAGAATGACAATTTAGTCCCTCAAGTTTCAAGAATGACAATTTAGTCCCTCAAGTTTCAAGAATGACAATTTAGTCCCTCAAGTTTCAAGAATGACAATTTAGCCCCTCAAGTTTCAAGAATGACAATTTAGTCCCTCAAGTTTCAAGAATGACAATTTAGTCCCTCAAGTTTCAAGAATGACAATTTAGCCCCTCAAGTTTCAAGAATGACAATTTAGCCCCTCAAGTTTCAAGAATGACAATTTAGCCCCTCAAGTTTCAAGAATGACAATTTAGCCCCTCAAGTTTCAAGAATGACAATTTAGCCCCTCAAGTTTCAAGAATGACAATTTGGTCCTTTTAAATTTTTGCAACACAAATGAGTTTTCATTTGGAAAATACTTGAAATAATACTTAAAGATAAATTCAAAGACTTATAAAAACACAGGAAGTAAAAAAAAAAAAAAAAAAAAAAAAAAAAAATAGGAAGAAAAAAAAAAAAAAAAAAAAAAAAAAAAAAAAAAAAAAAAAAAAAAAAAAAAAAAAAAAAATAAAATATATATACGCTTTTAACCGCACAATGTTTCCGAAAGTGATTGCACCTTGGGCCTCTTTGGCTTATACCGGAGGAATGGAAGGTAGTTCGCGAAAAGTTTGCATAAGCATTCACTAAGCAACTTAATTCGCCCCGGTATTCTCCACGACCCAAGGCCAACCCTAACACAACTTGGAAATAAAATGCTGGTTTTTCCTGCCATTTAAGGTATTCTTCAATTGTAATCAATACATTTTGTATTGATTATAATACATACCATTCAAGGTATCTTTTCATATCTCTGCTATTGAAAACATCTATTCGTTACAAGATTAATACATTCTTCGTATTAATCCTCTTATTTAAAAATACTTCAAAAGGATTTAGAAATATCAGAGGAATACTTTATATATCCTACGGATACGTATTACATACGGAAAGTTATATTTTTACCCTACAGTTTCAAAGGTATCATTTTTCGTCCTTATACTTTGGACATTTGACAATTTAGTCCCTCAAGTTTCAAGAATGACAATTTAGCCCCTCAAGTTTCAAGAATGACAATTTAGCCCCTCAAGTTTCAAGAATGACAATTTAGCCCCTCAAGTTTCAAGAATGACAATTTGGTCCTTTTAAATTTTTGCAACACAAATGAGTTTTCATTTGGAAAATACTTGAAATAATACTTAAAGATAAATTCAAAGACTTATAAAAACACAGGAAGTAAATTACGTTGACAAGCGTATTAAAAAGATAACCTTATAGTTGTATGTCTATATTTGGAATTTAGCACGAATATAAATCAATTAACATTGAAATTAGGAAATACGTAATGTGGCCAGTTGACTCACTCGTCATCGTTGACTACATCAATCTCTTCTACTTTGTTGTTGAACTATCAAGAATAAGGTGAGTTTCGTAAACCCTCCCTACTCAATTGAGATTCGGGCTGAAAAGTGTGCATGTTTGTTTAACTGTTGATTGTTGATTTGATTGATTGTTGATTTGATTGATTGTATGATTGAATTGTTGATATGGACATGTTAGCGCATTGTTTACGATGTAAGTCGCACCGTTAGCGCATTACTTATTATATAAGTCGCACCGTTAGCGCATTGTTAATTATTAACTATGTAAGCCGCATCGTTGTTGATCGTTATTGATTGTTATGGAACGTTGTTGAACGTTATATGGAATCGTTGTTGTTGAACGTTGACTTGTATTGAATTGTGATAATGTGAAACCTTATAGGTTTTCCTTGGATGTGATTAGTTCTCCTAATCCTCACTTATTGTTAACGGTTGTATCCGATACGGTTATTCCTTGTTATTTGTCCCTACGAACTCACCAACTTTATGTTGACGCTCTTTAGTACACTTTTCAGGTAATCAAGTTAATCAGAGACAAAATGGATGATTGTATGCTTAATTGCTAGGATTGGACTAGCTTTGGACTTTCTGGATCCATGATCCTTACTTCCCTTTTATGGGTTACTTTTAGGATCAACTACTATCAATTAAATTGCCTTTTATTATTGATTGAACATGTATTTCAATGAATGTTGAAGATTGTATACGTTTGTACAAGTTTAAGGATTGTTTTAATCCTATGTTTTCATATAGTTGACTCTACATAATTCCCATGTCGTGCTGTGCTTTTCTAAGTGATACCCCATGATTTCGCCATGTTGGGGTGTTACAGAATGGTATCAGAGCCGTGGTTGTAGAGAATTAGGTGGATTGACCTAGTCTATAGCCATTGCACCCACATTTCATATTAGCATGCATGATAGAAAATTTTGTGTGCAACGTGAACTGTATGATGCATAAAAATGGTTTAAACGGAGTTCGTAGGTTACTTATGATTTGATGACTTGATTGTTATATGACAACTTGATGGACGTATATGATAGTGTCGGGATACACCGTCAATTGTGGAATTATTGTGATAAACGTTGATGTGTGTGGAATCTTGGATGCATTTATTATTTGTCCCCTAGCAAAATGAAATGATGGCATTAATGGAGTATAACATTCGATAACCCTAGAGGCGCCTGATCAACAAATCTATGGTTATCCTATGTCATATAAAGTTAATAATCTCATGGATTGCGCCTCGTGGATAAAGTATAGTAGCTAACCCGGTATGTTTAATGAGTGTTGGTTAGGTGGAGGGTTAGCCGCTGGTACACCCTGTATACATACCCGGTCAACACTTAGAGAACATATCGGAACTGAGTTTTGGACATCCATTCTATATATTAACGGTGTGGAGGGTTAGCCGATGGTACACCCTGTATACAAACACTTTTAATGTGTCGAATGTTGAAGTTAAAATTCGGACTATGCTTTACCCACCTTGTTATGACTTGACCCTTTTATTTATATAGTGTTGAATGTTTTCGTGATTGTATTGTTAATTGTAAATTGTACGATTGCTGAAACCTTAGATTATTGCCATGGTAATATCCCTGTAGAGATAACTATATTCATGCAATGATTTATAAGGACTTGATGTGGAAATTGTGTATTACTTGAAGATCAATTTTGATATTCAAGTGTGGATTGTGTGGACTTGAATTTTATGTTAATAGAAATGGTAGTAGAAGTGCATGCTCGATGTCCGTGGGTTCAGTAGTAGTTATCAAGTCTTGAATCTTTGATGGAAGTCCAGAGATGTATTGCTCAATCTTCTTATATGGGGGTGTAACCATTGTTGGACAAAGAAGTGCCAACTCGTGAAAGCGGTTGGTGTACTCAGATACTTCGTACCCCTTTGTCTTCAAATTATGAAGTTCTACCTCCAATTTTTGAATCTCGCTCCTAGGGCAATACTTAGCTCTCATACGTTCCTTCAATTCTTCCCATGGTAGTGCATAAGAAGCATCAATCCCTACTGTTGCAGCAATTTCATTCCACCAGGTAAGTGCACTATCTTGCAAGGTGCAAGTAGCATACTTAACCTTACTATCTTCCGCACAATTACTGACACGGAATACAGATTCTAACTTTTCAATCCATCGGGTTAACCCGATGGCTCCTTCAGTGCCCTTAAAAGGAAGTGGTTTGCATTGTTCAAATGCCCTATAGGTACAACCGTTAGGTGCACCGTTTTGTCCATTGGTCCCATTTGCTGCTTGGGCTGCGAAAGCTGCAGCTACACTTTGGGCTACTATTGTAGCAATATCAGCCGCCGACAATCCCGGTTCTCTTCTTGGCGGCATAATTCTTCAAGAAAAATAGAGAAAATCATAAGATACTATTAATTGTCGTTATATAATCCCATCACAATTATCATCGTATAATAGATATAACTAAAAGAAATGTAAATTAAGAAAGTAGATTTATTGCATAACAATTATGGAGATATGAACATCTCAGAAATCCATAATTCTATCGAATTTTACATTTCCCGGTCCATTGACCGTAAATAGTAAATAACTAATATGTACAGATAATATTTACTGTGATGGAGTAGATGGGGTTATAGTGGTGGCTCTAGATATAGCTTCAAATGCGGCCTCAAAACGTGCTATCTTCTCCTGCAGCTCTAACATGGTATCTTCAAGACCATGAATCCTGAAGTGAGCTTCCTCCATCTCTCCTTCTAATGCGACTATCATGTTATCTTGATTTTCCACCTTTCTCCGCAATATGTTTGTTCTTTCCCTCAACTCCTTAATACACCTTTCTATTCGGAATCTTGGTATAGTATTTAGATTAATAGGTCGTCGCAGCCGCTGAGCGGGTGGTTCAGGATGAGCAGGTCGGGGACGTCGTTGTTGAGGGTGGTTAATCGCCGGGTATCCAGGCATTCGGATCCTTCGTATCAAAGGTCGAGATGAGCTTGAAGGACCTTCCCTAGATGAATTTGGAAAAGTAAAAGTAGGCGTAGTGCTAGTAAGGGCATTAGTGGTGACAGTAGTGTTTGGTCCAGAGACAACTGCGTTATCAGCTTCTTCTCCAACGTGATCGGTCTCCTCCATTGGCAGGTCCATTACATGACGAGGAGAGTCGGAGGGTTCAAGTACAGGTGGAGGTGATCGAGAAATAATCTCTTCCTCACGGTCGGATAAGTATTCCACAATTAATCCGGACATTATTCTGTTGTTATATATAAGAATACATGTTAAGTAGAAATTTAAGCTTGATTTGTGCAAAAATGGAGTTAGTGTGTGAAAAGGTGAAGTGTGTGTTTTGGAGGTTGAAGATGAAGATCAGAGAGAAATATGGTTGAATTATTGTGATTAATTAAGGAAATGGGGGAAAAGCTTACAATTTTGGTTATGGAAAGGAGTATTTATACACTTGACTAACTTTCACTAATACTCCTTCCATTGTTAAAATAATTACATTTTAACACCATTTTTGGATTTCTAACATTCTTCCCCTTGGTGTTGAAATGTAATTCATGCACGATATCATCTATAAATACAAATTTGTTGATGAAGGTCTTCGAAGCTTTCTCATTGTCTTCAAGATCTTCCATCAACCTTGGCTTTACGTCTTTAATCTTCACACTTACCTTAAAGATGTATCTTTCAGTCTTGAACTTCTCAGAG
>CM067175.1:96627719-96640036 GCA_034093135.1 Erigeron breviscapus
ATTTAATCTTGTGTGATTAAAGAAGAGAGAATTTAGAAGTGAATATGAAATGGTACGAGTTTTGAAGTTGAATATGAGCTGCTATTTATAGCTGAAAATATTGTGGTAGGTGAGAATTCGATCGTTTAATATATACATATAATATAATTAGACGCAATTTTAGAAAAATGGAAGGAACAATTCAACTACTACGGACTGCAATTCAACGAAAACAAAATTCACACGTTTATTAGAATTTTTTTAAATTATTATTATATTATAAAGTTAATCATGAATAAGGGGTATGTATATATATAGTATTCTTTTTGTCCATACCTCTAGTGAATCAAACCCGTGATTCATACTTTATAAATTTTAAATTATTATTATATTATAAAGTTAATCATGAATAAGGGGTATGTATATATATAGTATTCTTTTTGTCCATACCTCTAGTGAATCAAACCCGTGATTCATACTTTATAAATTTTAAATTATAAAGTAGATAAAAGTGTGTTTCCTACTACTTCTTGGACGTTTCTAATGATAGGTTTCATTTATCCTAGTAGTATCTATTTATACATTGTTTTAATCCTAAATTATCCATACAAGCTCCTATTGAGAAAATTCAAGTTTCTATAAGATCAGAAAATTTAGATCTACAACTTTCATTTTAATAATTTTTGCTCAATTAACTCCTGTGAGCGGGTTTTGGACGTTTATATTATAAGAATAAAGTATGAAAGCGACGTTTACTTTATACTATTTACTTTTTGAAAATTTAAAACAAACGTCGACATTTTTAGTTCCTTTGATTTAACGTGGGTCCCTCGTGGGTCCCGCTTGAATTATTTAAAAATTAACTTTGACTTTATATAGAATTTTGTGTTCGGTTATTAGGCTGTGATTGCTTCGCGAGATTTCCATCTATAATTTAGGATAAAAAAAACAAAAGAATTTTTATAAAGTAAATGTCCACCTCGTGATACTATAGTATAAAGGAAAGAGATAATTCAAAAACACGTGAAGTTTAGAATTTATTAATAATGCAATGTATAAATATTTATTTAATGTATTGTTTATAAATCCGTTTCTAGTATCTATTATTTATAAAGGGTAATATAGACAGTGTATGCAATCTAGCATGTATAATATTTCATTTGAGCAATCTATAATTATAGATTAAGTGTGCAACTAAAGTTTGTCTGCAACATGTTCATCAAACTGATGAATATTTGTTTAATTCAGTATCTCATAATGATGTTTGTTCACAATGTTTAATTTGCACATAAATTACATATTTAAATTTTCTATCTTTACTATTTACAATTTACTTTTACCTTTACTATTTACCATTACTATTCACCGTCACCATTCACGGTACTCTTTACGTTCACTATTCATGATCACTATTCATGAATACGATTACTATTCACAAATACGGTACTATTCATAAATACGGTTATTGATAGTATAAGTATGGAAAAGTATTTTCCAAGCAATTCTCAAATACCATTTGAGTTCTTGACAATAATTGTCCATGATTTATCAAAAGAATATTTGTTCAGTTTATTTTGCCATAAAATGTTTGTTCATGTTGTTTGATCTACAAAAACTTAAATAGTACACATAATAGTAAATTAATCAACCTGAAATTTTTGCGGTTGTCACATTCTCCCCCAGTTATTTAAATTTACTTTTACCTTTACTATTTACCATTACTATTCACCGTCACCATTCACGGTACTCTTTACGTTCACTATTCATGATCACTATTCATGAATACGATTACTATTCACAAATACGGTACTATTCATAAATACGGTTATTCGATACTATTCATGATACACTATTCATGATCACTATTCATGATCACTATTCATGATCACTATTCATGATCACTATTCATGATACACTATTCATGATACACTATTCATGATCACTATTCATGATCACTATTCATGATCACTATTCATGATCACTATTCATGATCACTATTCATGATCACTATTCATGATCACTATTCATGATACACTATTCATGATACACTATTCATGATCACTATTCATGATCACTATTCATGATCACTATTCATGATACACTATTCATGATACACTATTCATGATACACTATTCATGATCACTATTCATGATACTATTCTGTACTATTCATGATCACTATTCATTACTATTCACGTCACCATTCACGGTACTCTTTACGTTCACTATTCATGATCACTATTCATGAATACGATTACTATTCACAAATACGGTACTATTCATAAATACGGTTATTGATAGTATAAGTATGGAAAAGTATTTTCCAAGCAATTCTCAAATACCATTTGAGTTCTTGACAATAATTGTCCATGATTTATCAAAAGAATATTTGTTTAATTCAGTATCTCATAATGATGTTTGTTCACAATGTTTAATTTGCACATAAATTACATATTTAAATTTTCTATCTTTACTATTTACCATTACTATTCACCGTCACCATTCACGGTACTCTTTACGTTCACTATTCATGATCACTATTCATGAATACGATTACTATTCACATCACTATTCATGATACTATTCGATACTATTCATGATCACTATTCATGATCACTATTCATGATCACTATTCATGATACACTATTCATGATCACTATTCATGATCACTATTCATGATCACTATTCATGATCACTATTCATGATCACTATTCATGATCACTATTCATGATCACTATTCATGATCACTATTCTGATCACTATTCATGTCACTATTCATACTCTTTACGTTCACTATTCATGATCACTATTCATGAATACGATTACTATTCACAAATACGGTACTATTCATAAATACGGTTATTGATAGTATAAGTATGGAAAAGTATTTTCCAAGCAATTCTCAAATACCATTTGAGTTCTTGACAATAATTGTCCATGATTTATCAAAAGAATATTTGTTCAGTTTATTTTGCCATAAAATGTTTGTTCATGTTGTTTGATCTACAAAAACTTAAATAGTACACATAATAGTAAATTAATCAACCTGAAATTTTGCGTACAATTCTTTCTTCCTGAGCAGTTCCAGTATAGTCTTCAGATGTATCTCGTGTTCCTCCTTTGTTTGAGAATAAATCAGGATATCGTCTATGAACACAATCACAAACTTATCCAAATATGGTTTGCACACACGGTTCATGAGGTCCATGAAAACTGCGGGTGCATTCGTCAAACCAAATGGCATCACTTGAAACTCGTAATGGCCATAGCGGGTTCTAAATGCCGTCTTGGGAATGTCTTATTCTGCAACTCTAAGTTGGTGGTAACCGGATCTAAGATCGATTTTTGAGTAGTAACTCGACCCTTGTAACTGATCAAACAGGTCATCAATCCTAGGAAGTGGGTACCGGTTCTTAATCGTCAACTTATTCAACTCTCTATAGTCTATACACATGCGAAAAGATCCGTCTTTCTTCTTGACGAATAAGACTGGAGATCCCCAAGGTGAGGAACTCGGTCGGATGAATCCTTTCTCCAAAAGTTCTTGCAATTGACTTGCAAGTTCTTTCATTTCAGAAGGAGCTAATCGATATGGTGCTCGTGCCACTGGTTGAGCACCAGGCACTAAGTCTATTTTGAATTCTACTTCTCGGATTGGTGGAAGTCCAGGCAAGTCTTCAGGAAAGACTTCTGGAAAATCACGTACAATGGGTATGTCTTCAAGCTGCTTCTCTTGAGGCTTTTTCTCCGATACGTGGGCTAGGATCGCATGGTATCCCTTTCTGAGATACTTCTGCGTCTTCATGCAAGATATAATGTTACATTGTACGCCATTCTTATCGCCTTGGATAATCAACTTATCACCGTTTGCAATTGGAATTCGAACGACTTTTTCGTGACAGACTATTTCGGCTTGGTTTTTAGACAACCAGTCCATACCAATGATAATATCAAAGCTTCCAATTTCGAATGGTATTAAATCTATAGAAAATAATTCTTTTGCTAATTCTAAGGTACAACCTTGGATTATGCTTTCGACTTCGATCATTTTACCATTTGCTAACTCTACAGAATACTTAGCATCTAATGGAGTAGGTATAATTGAAAGCAGGTGAATAATTTTATTTGACACAAAACTTCTATCGGCACCAGGATCAAATAAAGCAGAGACACAATGATTATTCAAATGAAACATACCCGTGACGATGTTTGGGTCTTGGCGGGCTTCTCCCGCATTGATCATGAATGCCCTTCCTCGAGCATTGTTGTTGTTATTGTTGTTGTTGTTGTTGTTGTGTGTTGTTGTTGTTGTTGTTGTTGTTGTTGTTTCGGTTGTTATAGTTGTGGTTGTTGTTGTTGTTGTTTCGATTGTTGTTGTGGTTGTTGTTGTTGTTATTTCCGTTGTTGTTGTTGTTGTTTCTCAGCTTTGGACATTTATTCCTGAAATGTCCTTCTTCACCACACTCGTAACATCTTATTTTTGTTCCATTGTTGACAGTTGGATTAGGGATTCTACAGTTCTTGTCCAGATGACCAATTTTCTTGCAATTATTGCATTGTACTGTGCAAGGACCGGTGTGATGTAAAGTACACCTATTGCAATATGGTCTGGTTCCTATATAATTATTATTTGTTGATGGTCCTGAGGTCTGAGCAGGCTTCTTCTGTTGGTTCCCTTGATTCTTCCCGAAGTTATCTTCCCATTTCCTTTTTCCTTTCTGATCACCGGACTTCCCTTCCGCATTAGCACGAAGTTTCGCTTTGTCGGCTAAATTGTTTGCCAAACGAACTGCATGCTCGATGTCCGTGGGTTCAGTAGTAGTTATCAAGTCTTGAATCTTTGATGGAAGTCCAGAGATGTATTGCTCAATCTTCTTATATGGGGGTGTAACCATTGTTGGACAAAGAAGTGCCAACTCGTGAAAGCGGTTGGTGTACTCAGATACTTCGTACCCCTTTGTCTTCAAATTATGAAGTTCTACCTCCAATTTTTGAATCTCGCTCCTAGGGCAATACTTAGCTCTCATACGTTCCTTCAATTCTTCCCATGGTAGTGCATAAGAAGCATCAATCCCTACTGTTGCAGCAATTTCATTCCACCAGGTAAGTGCACTATCTTGCAAGGTGCAAGTAGCATACTTAACCTTACTATCTTCCGCACAATTACTGACACGGAATACAGATTCTAACTTTTCAATCCATCGGGTTAACCCGATGGCTCCTTCAGTGCCCTTAAAAGGAAGTGGTTTGCATTGTTCAAATGCCCTATAGGTACAACCGTTAGGTGCACCGTTTTGTCCATTGGTCCCATTTGCTGCTTGGGCTGCGAAAGCTGCAGCTACACTTTGGGCTACTATTGTAGCAATATCAGCCGCCGACAATCCCGGTTCTCTTCTTGGCGGCATAATTCTTCAAGAAAAATAGAGAAAATCATAAGATACTATTAATTGTCGTTATATAATCCCATCACAATTATCATCGTATAATAGATATAACTAAAAGAAATGTAAATTAAGAAAGTAGATTTATTGCATAACAATTATGGAGATATGAACATCTCAGAAATCCATAATTCTATCGAATTTTACATTTCCCGGTCCATTGACCGTAAATAGTAAATAACTAATATGTACAGATAATATTTACTGTGATGGAGTAGATGGGGTTATAGTGGTGGCTCTAGATATAGCTTCAAATGCGGCCTCAAAACGTGCTATCTTCTCCTGCAGCTCTAACATGGTATCTTCAAGACCATGAATCCTGAAGTGAGCTTCCTCCATCTCTCCTTCTAATGCGACTATCATGTTATCTTGATTTTCCACCTTTCTCCGCAATATGTTGTGTCTCTTTCTCTATAATATATATATATATATATATATATATATATATATATATATATATATATATATATATATATATATATATATATATATATATATATATATATATATATATATATATATATATATATATATATATATATATATATATATATATATATATATATATATATATATATATATATATATATATATATATATATATATATATATATATATATATATATATATATATATATATATATATATATATATATATATATATATATATATATATATATATATATATATATATATATATATATATATATATATATATATATATATATATATATATATATATATATATATATATATATATATATATATATATATATATATATATATATATATATATATATATATATATATATATATATATATATATATATATATATATATATATATATATATATATATATATATATATATATATATATATATATATATATATATATATATATATATATATATATATATATATATATATATATATATATATATATATATATATATATATATATATATATATATATATATATATATATATATATATATATATATATATATATATATATATATATATATATATATATATATATATATATATATATATATATATATATATATATATATATATATATATATATATATATATATATATATATATATATATATATATATATATATATATATATATATATATATATATATATATATATATATATATATATATATATATATATATATATATATATATATATATATATATATATATATATATATATATATATATATATATATATATATATATATATATATATATATATATATATATATATATATATATATATATATATATATATATATATATATATATATATATATATATATATATATATATATATATATATATATATATATATATATATATATATATATATATATATATATATATATATATATATATATATATATATATATATATATATATATATATATATATATATATATATATATATATATATATATATATATATATATATATATATATATATATATATATATATATATATATATAATATTCCACAATTAATCCGGACATTATTCTGTTGTTATATATAAGAATATATACATATAAATATATATATATATATATACGCATATATACACATTAAGTTACTGATATATATATATATTCTAAGCATATATAATCAAGTAAAAATATGCATGCATGTAGGTGTTGTTCTATGGGGGGTTATAGTCTAGGTCCATCAATTTGCAACCTAGTTCACTATAACTTATGCTCTGATACCAATCTGTCACACCCCGCCCTAGACGGAATATGACGTACATGGATTCACAACACAAGATATACTGAACGACACAAAACGTTGTCGTTTTAAAATACATTTATAAAAACATTGTTCACAAATTTATATTACAATTCATGAAAGATATTATTCATGAAACAATTATGGAGATATGAACATCTCAGAAATCCATAATTCTATCGAATTTTACATTTCCCGGTCCATTGACCGTAAATAGTAAATAACTAATATGTACAGATAATATTTACTGTGATGGAGTAGATGGGGTTATAGTGGTGGCTCTAGATATAGCTTCAAATGCGGCCTCAAAACGTGCTATCTTCTCCTGCAGCTCTAACATGGTATCTTCAAGACCATGAATCCTGAAGTGAGCTTCCTCCATCTCTCCTTCTAATGCGACTATCATGTTATCTTGATTTTCCACCTTTCTCCGCAATATGTTTGTTCTTTCCCTCAACTCCTTAATACACCTTTCTATTCGGAATCTTGGTATAGTATTTAGATTAATAGGTCGTCGCAGCCGCTGAGCGGGTGGTTCAGGATGAGCAGGTCGGGGACGTCGTTGTTGAGGGTGGTTAATCGCCGGGTATCCAGGCATTCGGATCCTTCGTATCAAAGGTCGAGATGAGCTTGAAGGACCTTCCCTAGATGAATTTGGAAAAGTAAAAGTAGGCGTAGTGCTAGTAAGGGCATTAGTGGTGACAGTAGTGTTTGGTCCAGAGACAACTGCGTTATCAGCTTCTTCTCCAACGTGATCGGTCTCCTCCATTGGCAGGTCCATTACATGACGAGGAGAGTCGGAGGGTTCAAGTACAGGTGGAGGTGATCGAGAAATAATCTCTTCCTCACGGTCGGATAAGTATTCCACAATTAATCCGGACATTATTCTGTTGTTATATATAAGAATATATAATAAATATATATATATATATATACGCATATATACACATTAAGTTACTGATATATATATATTCTAAGCATATATAATCAAGTAAAAATATGCATGCATGTAGGTGTTGTTCTATGGGGGGTTATAGTCTAGGTCCATCAATTTGCAACCTAGTTCACTATAACTTATGCTCTGATACCAATCTGTCACACCCCGCCCTAGACGGAATATGACGTACATGGATTCACAACACAAGATATACTGAACGACACAAAACGTTGTCGTTTTAAAATACATTTATAAAAACATTGTTCACAAATTTATATTACAATTCATGAAAGATATTATTCATGAAAGCATTTATTTAATATTAAACAATATTAAACAGTAACTTGAGACTTTAGCAAATTGATGAGTCTTTACTAGAGTCTGAGGGTAGGCCATGGTCCAGTATGTTGTATGCAGCGGAAAGTGTCCCATGTATTATGTATCGTCTAGTTACCTGAGAATACATGCTAAAATACGTCAACATAAAGTTGGTGAGTTCCATAAGTTTTCAATATAGAAAATATAGTTTCATAAAACTGGTGAGTTCCATAAGTTTTTCATATAGAAAATATAGATTTCAAAATACCAGAGTTCAGTGTGACCATTGCCTTACCGCAATGTCAAGTGTTATGATACAATATCAGCAAAGAGTATCATAGGTTTTTATTTAAAGTGCAGAGTATGAACCACAAGATTTCAAGTAACTATTTAATCACACAATGGATCAAATAGAATATAAGAGTAGATACTGTATATAACAAGTTCTAAGCTCATGAACCGAAACTAGACAAGTGTGTGTTTGTTTGCCTCTGAAGTAGGTACCTTGTTCAGGGTACCCTAAGCTTTCCAAATATAAAGCATCCGTATACAGTTGGTGCGACCAACACGAATGGGGGTGCCTACCCCAATAGTACTATTCAATATACCCACGTTTATGTTACCATAATTAATCGTTCATGATAGAGAGGACTTTGGGTGAACAGAGCAACTTAGAATCAACAATATATACAAATCTGAAGTACTTGTGTTCATCATAACAGTAAGAGTTTGTATTTTACCCCGAAGGTAAAATAAGAAAGTGGAGTTATATAATATATCATATTATATAAAATTTATAAACCGTATATATATATATATATATATATATTATATATATAATATATATATATATATATAAAGTTTGTATTTTATCCCGAAGGTAAAATAAATAAAGTGAAGTTACAAAATATATATAATATATATAATTTTGTAAATATACATATAAGTATAACAAATAGTTTTATTTGCATGTATCTCAGTCCCCGAAATAAATCATATAAAAGAATTTAAAAGGGGATATAGAACTCACCTTAGTGATACAGCGGAAATGATTACTTAGAAGAATTTAATCTTGTGTGATTAAAGAAGAGAGAATTTAGAAGTGAATATGAAATGGTACGAGTTTTGAAGTTGAATATGAGCTGCTATTTATAGCTGAAAATATTGTGGTAGGTGAGAATTCGATCGTTTAATATATACATATAATATAATTAGACGCAATTTTAGAAAAATGGAAGGAACAATTCAACTACTACGGACTGCAATTCAACGAAAACAAAATTCACACGTTTATTAGAATTTTTTTAAATTATTATTATATTATAAAGTTAATCATGAATAAGGGGTATGTATATATATAGTATTCTTTTTGTCCATACCTCTAGTGAATCAAACCCGTGATTCATACTTTATAAATTTTAAATTATAAAGTAGATAAAAGTGTGTTTCCTACTACTTCTTGGACGTTTCTAATGATAGGTTTCATTTATCCTAGTAGTATCTATTTATACATTGTTTTAATCCTAAATTATCCATACAAGCTCCTATTGAGAAAATTCAAGTTTCTATAAGATCAGAAAATTTAGATCTACAACTTTCATTTTAATAATTTTTGCTCAATTAACTCCTGTGAGCGGGTTTTGGACGTTTATATTATAAGAATAAAGTATGAAAGCATTTATACTATTTACTTTTTGAAAATTTAAAACAAACGTCGACATTTTTAGTTCCTTTGATTTAACGTGGGTCCCTCGTGGGTCCCGCTTGAATTATTTAAAAATTAACTTTGACTTTATATAGAATTTTGTGTTCGGTTATTAGGCTGTGATTGCTTCGCGAGATTTCCATCTATAATTTAGGATAAAAAAAACAAAAGAATTTTTATAAAGTAAATGTCCACCTCGTGATACTATAGTATAAAGGAAAGAGATAATTCAAAAACACGTGAAGTTTAGAATTTATTAATAATGCAATGTATAAATATTTATTTAATGTATTGTTTATAAATCCGTTTCTAGTATCTATTATTTATAAAGGGTAATATAGACAGTGTATGCAATCTAGCATGTATAATATTTCATTTGAGCAATCTATAATTATAGATTAAGTGTGCAACTAAAGTTTGTCTGCAACATGTTCATCAAACTGATGAATATTTGTTTAATTCAGTATCTCATAATGATGTTTGTTCACAATGTTTAATTTGCACATAAATTACATATTTAAATTTTCTATCTTTACTATTTACAATTTACTTTTACCTTTACTATTTACCATTACTATTCACCGTCACCATTCACGGTACTCTTTACGTTCACTATTCATGATCACTATTCATGAATACGATTACTATTCACAAATACGGTACTATTCATAAATACGGTTATTGATAGTATAAGTATGGAAAAGTATTTTCCAAGCAATTCTCAAATACCATTTGAGTTCTTGACAATAATTGTCCATGATTTATCAAAAGAATATTTGTTCAGTTTATTTTGCCATAAAATGTTTGTTCATGTTGTTTGATCTACAAAAACTTAAATAGTACACATAATAGTAAATTAATCAACCTGAAATTTTTGAGATCTACAAAAACTTAAATAGTACACATAATAGTAAATTAATCAACCTGAAATTTTTGCGGTTGTCACAAATGGTATGCCTTATATTATAGGCATTACCGGATGGCCCATGTCTAAGTTATATTACTTATAATTGTCTACAATTATCACTCATTGTTGGAATAACAGTATGAGAATAAGATCTAGAATACATGCTTATTAAGGTCTTAGATACTTATAATCTATAATTGTAGACCAATGATTTATTATGAACTATAGACTAAGTTAAAACTTATAGTTACGATTGACTGATAGAATGAGCTAAGATTTTTGGAGACTATAATGTTTAAGTAAAGTGAGATATTATGAAATATTAATAGATCTAGTGTGTTAAGAGACATTTTTTTTACGAACATGGAGCTTAGGTTAGTAATTTGATGAATGTGTTCAAGAAAATGGCTGGAAAAGAGCAAACAGGATAGTAGTAGAAGATTATGAACTTAAGTGATTATATGCAGGAATCAAATCCCGTAGATTTCACCTTACATTGGCCTTGTACCTAGAATAAGAATACATGATTTTACTGAGAGGTACTATTCGCTCATATAACGTAAGCAATGACGTCAAATGAAAATAATTTTTCAAAATGGCCGACAACAAATAAGATATCTGGATCTTGATGGAACAAGATAAAGTAGGATGGCTTCATCAGACTATTTTGATATAAGCAATAATAAAAGTGTTAACTACAAACAAATTATATATAAATTTCGCAATAAAGAAAAGAGGGAAATAGACATACGAAGATCACTAACTGTTTATGTAATCCTACTTTATAGTTTAAGTAGCCAAATTCCTAAATCTATGAAGATCACACAATTATCTATTCAATGTATACTTGTTAATCCAATGCTTAACCCAATGGACTTTCAAGTCAATTGGACAACCGAGATCGTACCCTTCTAACAATAATTTCTCTATGACCTTTGAGAATGTACTACAACCCATTCTTCTCCCCGGCAACCTTACAATACGACTTGGCCCAACATATGTTGGCAACGGATACATGGAAAGAGTAGCTGTACAACAAACGGAGGTCCATCCCTCTGTACTCCACCCGCGACAGGTCCTAGGTATCCCTGTGCATGAGCATATCGGTGTTGGCATCTCTGATATGTTCATTTCTTCCCCAAATACTACCAAAGTAGTATTTTGTTTCACAAACTGGTAAGACCTTTTTGACTTTACATTTCTTTGGGCTTTCGAGGATGATACCTTTGCGGACTTTTTCTTTCGACTATAAAGCTTGC
>CM067175.1:96641036-96736571 GCA_034093135.1 Erigeron breviscapus
TATCATGATTAGGAAAGGGAACACTTTTTATATAAGGTTTCGGGTTTTGGTTAGATTCTGAAGAAAGGAAAATGTTAAGTTGATATGGCATGGAGAAAAGTATGCTAAGGTATTATTATATAGTCTAAGAAGGAGCCGTTTCTAACGGTCAAATACGGAAGATAAAGTGATTGAAGTTTTGTATAGTGTTTTAGTCAGACTTACCTGTGTACGGACAGATCATCTATACCATAGATGTGTAAATAGTCTATACTATATGTGTACAAACTATTGATTTCTTCATAAGTACAAGTTGTAGGATGTTATACATGCTAATTATAAATGCTAATCGTGTTTAGGATTGTGTGCAAGATCATCCTACTCTGTTGAGAGTAGAAGGATTCTATTTAGAATCATACGAGTTCATTTTACTCTGTTGAGAATAGAAGACATCAATTAGGGATACGCCTTGTATCTTTCTGTTAATTATGTGTGATTGTCTAATGTAGAATAGAGACTTAGATGCCATGTCCTCTAATATCGATTTACTGTCATTGAGATAAAACGAAAATCAAGTTAAGTATAATTTTATTCGATACAATCTAGATTTCGAGGGCGAAATTCCTTTAACGGGGGAATAATGTAACATTTGCCATTTTAGTCCATTACTTGTTATATATGATAATGGCAAACTTTATGAATATAAGAAAACTTTGGGTATTTTTGGTGCATATATATATATATGTGTCGGACTAGTGAGATATTGTAATATCTGCTATCTGGATGACCTGTTTCATTAAGGAAACGAACCCGAAACACTCGCAACCTTACATCTAATCCAAGTTAAGACATAACTAACTAGGATTAGTTAACTAAGGTTAGTAACCAAGGTTAGTTAACTAGCCCATGGTATTGCAAAACCATCAAACTAGCCCATGGTATTCCTTAACTTAACCATAGTTACCAACAAACTAAATTAGTAACCATGGTAAATTACTACCTATAAATACAAGCTAAGGTTTCATTTCTAATTGCTAATTCACACTCTCAACACTTCTCTTCTTAAATCCCTATCATTCCGAGATCCATACTTGTTCAAGTTCAAGCATATCTTACACAACCTTTCATCATCCCAAGCTTTCGATTCAGCCAAAGTTGTTTTGAATTCGTTGGTTTCGAAATTGTAAACACGACGTTGTTATTGCGAATTCTTTCAAGAACTTATCAAAGCCTAGTTATAATGGCCACATGGAGTTAGGATTATTCCATATTCATCAAGTTTACAAATCCAAGTTATAGTCGATTCTCTCAAGATCTTCTTTGGAGCTCATCCCTATATCGTTACTTTGATCTTAGAACTCATAATATCTCCATACTTGTAAGTGTTTCTATGAAACCTTACTATACTTTGCTTTATGATTATATGACTATATGTTATGTATTGAAATGCTTGTCAACTTAATTTTATATTCAATTGATACATAATTGCATTTAAATACGGTAACTATCGCTTTTATATATGAATATTGAAATATTGTTACTATTGCGAAAAATGAATTATTAGCGAAAGTACGAGAAATCGTAAAACTTTATTAAATCATTTTAAATACTTATTATGGTATATAAACAAGGGCATAGTTATATACCTAACTATCCTAATTCATATAATTACTATTCACCATCTGTGAATTATTTTGTATTTTCGAATTGTTTGATTTATGGATAGAATATATCCTTGATACGCTTTTAACCGCACAATGTTTCCGAAAGTGATTGCACATTGGGCCTCTTTGGCTTATACCGGAGGAATGGAAGGTAGTTCGCGAAAAGTTTGCATAAGCATTCACTAAGCAACTTAATTCGCCCGGTATTCTCCACGACCCAAGGCCAACCCTAACACAACTTGGAAATAAAATGCTGGTTTTTCCTGCCATTTAAGGTATTTTTTCAATTGTAATCAATACATTTTGTATTGATTATAATACATACCATTCAAGGTATCTTTTCATATCTCTGCTATTGAAAACATCTATTCGTTACAAGATTAATACATTCTTCGTATTAATCCTATTATTTAAAAATACTTCAAAAAGATTTAGAAATATCAGAGGAATACTTTATATATCCTACGGATACGTATTACATACGGAAAGTTACATTTTTACCCTACAGTTTCAAAAGTATCATTTTTCGTCCTTATACTTTGGACATTTGACAATTTAGTCCCTCAAGTTTCAAGAATGACAATTTAGCCCCTCAAGTTTCAAGAATGACAATTTAGCCCCTCAAGTTTCAAGAATGACAATTTGGTCCTTTTAAATTTTTGCAACACAAATGAGTTTTCATTTGAAAATACTTGAAATAATACTTAAAGATAAATTCAAAGACTTATAAAAACACACGGAAGTAAATTACGTTGACAAGCGTATTAAAAAGATAACCTTATAGTTGTATGTCTATATTTGGAATTTAGCACGAATATAAATCAATTAACATTGAAATTAGGGAATACGTAACGTGGCCAGTTGATCACTCGTCATCGTTGACTACATCAATCTCTTCTACTTTGCTGTTGAACTATCAAGAATAAGGTGAGTTTCGTAAACCCTCCCTACTCAATTGAGATTCGGGCTGAAAAGTGTACATGTTTGTTTAACTGTTGATTGTTGATTTGATTGATTGTATGATTGAATTGTTGATATGGACATGTTAGCGCATTGTTTACGATGTAAGTCGCACCGTTAGCGCATTACTTATTATATAAGTCGCACCGTTAGCGCATTGTTAATTATTAACTATGTAAGCCGCATCGTTGTTGATCGTTATTGATTGTTATGGAACGTTGTTGAACGTTATATGGAATCGTTGTTGTTGAACGTTGACTTGTATTGAATTGTGATAATGTGAAACCTTATAGGTTTTCCTTGGATGTGATTAGTTCTCCTAATCCTCACTTATTGTTAACGGTTGTATCCGATACGGTTATTCCTTGTTATTTGTCCCTACGAACTCACCAACTTTATGTTGACGCTCTTTAGTACACTTTTCAGGTAATCAAGTTAATCAGAGACAAAATGGATGATTGTATGCTTAATTGCTAGGAGAGAGAAATGGTATTATAGTTATTTTAGGTAAATATAGAATAGATAGTAGGGGCATTTTAGGGAAATAAATGTTGAAACTTAAAGTCAATATTGAAATTTTAAGTTCAATGTTGAAAATCTAGGGGAAATCTGCTTTATAATATAGTATAGATTAATGCCCTCTTTGTTGAACTGAGTTTCTGATTAAATCCAATCTGTAAGGTCTTATTTAACTGGAAAGTAGATTTGCAATTAGGCATACCTAATGCCCTCTTGTGGAACGGGGTTTCTGATTGAATCCAATCTGTAATATTTTATTCTATATTATAGTAATCGTATATGTTCATAATAATTTGCTAATTAAGACGTAAATAAGATGGTACGGCGTAACCAAGTTAGATATATTATGCACTATATTATGGATAAATTTGGTGAGATCAAATTGACACGTGGCATTAAAAAACAGTCATGCATGTCTCTTCAGAATTCTTCTATCCTGTTTTCGTTATGTGTGTATATATATATATATGTTTTGAGTTATATGTATATTTGTGTGTGTGTGCGTGTGCTAATCAAGTAATTGTGTGCTGCTAGTCCTCTTTGTCTGCCTTCCAAAGAAGTCTTGACATTGGGATTGTTGCTCAGAAAGATGGATATAACTTTAACTGTTGTCAACTTCTTTGTATTGGAAGAGGACATGTTACGCTTGTACGATAGGAAATTAGACGAGAAATTCCAATATGGGAGGAGGGAGTTTGCTGAACTTGTTGCTATTGTCAATGCTAATGACAACAGCCACATGGTAGACATAGATGTAGGCGAATCTTCTGTTTGTGACATTCTGTCCAAGTTATTATTAAAAAAGAATATCCGTTACCTCAGAAAGAAGGATGAGAAAAAAGCAAAATAGAATGTTAATGTGAAACAAGAGCTTGAACCGTCTCGAAATGAGAAGAACAAAGCTGCTGCATGTTAAACAGTGATAACGAAAAGGTTTGTTTATTTCTTTCTTAATTACTGGGTAACACAAACTCGTCCCATATTTATACACAAGTTAAAAACCTAATTAGGTCAAATGACCGACACTAATTACATGGGCTTCCGACTCTAACACTTTGGGCTTGGGCCCTACGATACATTCTGAGGCCCATTGTAAACTCGGGAGATGATGACGATGATTCTGATCCCTCATATTCTAACACTCCCCCTCAGGTTGGATATCGGGATTTCCGAAATTCAACTTGCTTAGACATTTATGAAACATAGAGGTTCCCACTGCTTTTGTTAGAATATCAGCCAGCTGGTCTTCAGACTTTACAAACGGTAACTTGATAATTCCATTTTCCAACTTTTCTTTTATGAAGTGACGATCAACCTCCACATGCTTGGTTCTATCATGTTGAACTGGATTTCTGAGATCTGGATAGCAGCTTCATTATCACTCATGATTCGAATACTTTCTTTAGGTGCAAAACCTATTTCAGACACAAGCTTCTTCAACCACAAAGCTTCTGCTAGTCCTCGAGCTATACCTCTAAATTCAGCTTCAGCACTAGACAAGGAGACAACTTTCTGTTTTTTACTTTTCCATGTAACCAAGTTACCACCTACCAATGAGAAATACCCTGAAGTGGATCTTCGATTACCTTTATCCCCTGCCCAATCTGCGTCAGTATACAACTGAATTTTGAGGTGACCATTAGCCTTAAATAACACCCCATGATTTGAAGTCCCTTTGAGATACCTAATGATTCGCAGAACTGCATCCATATGATCTTCCTGAGGTTGATGCATAAACTGACTGACTACTCCAACAGCATATGCAATGTCTGGACGAGTGTGGGCCAAATAGATAAGTTTCCCCACCAACCTTTGATATCTCCCTTTATCAGTGGCTTTAGCATCTGTCTTCACAAACAACTTCTGATTTATGACCATGGGTGTATCTGCTGGCTTACAATCAATCATTCCTGTTTCTGCCAGAAGATCTAATATATATTTCTTCTGACAAATAAAAATTCCACCCTTAGATCTTGAAACTTCTATTCCAAGGAAATACTTCAAATCTCCCAGATCTTTCATTTCAAATTCTGCAAACAAAGCTGATTTTAGTTGATTAATCTCTTTTTCATCATTTCCTGTTATAATCATGTCATCAACATAAATTATCAGACATGTCACAAGATTCCCTCTATGACGAAGAAACAACGTGTGATCTGAGTTACTTTGTTGATATCCATATTTCTTCATAGCAAGAGTGAACCTTCCAAACCATGCCCTGGGTGATTGTTTAAGCCCATACAAGGCCTTCTTCAACTTACAAACTTCTCCATCCTTAAAGCCGTGAGCAAATCCTGGAGGAGCTTCCATGTACACTTCTTCTTGTAATTCTCCGTGTAAGAAGGCATTCTTCACATCAAATTGATGAAGGGGCCAACCCAAATTTGCTGCTATTGAGAAAAAAACCCTTATTGTATCCAGCTTTGCAACTGGAGAAAAAGTTTCTGAATAGTCAATGCCATAGGTCTGAGTGTATCCTTTGGCAACCAGTCTTGCTTTGTATCTTTCTACATACCCATTTGGTTTATATTTGATGGTATATATCCACCTGCATCCTACCGGATCCTTCCCTGTCGGAAGGACACACTTTTCCCACGTATCACTCTTAATAAGAGCCTCCATTTCACTATCCATAGCCTCCTTCCAGTTTTTAAATTTCAAAGCATGCTCTACTCCTGAAGGAATCTCTTCAGAATATAACTTTGCTGCAAATGCTCTTGCTTCTTTGGAGAAAAAACCTTCTACAATATTAGCAACGCTATCTACCGGATACTTAGTAGACCGAGAATATCTTTCTGGAGAGTATCGCTTTGCAGGAATCCCTCTGGTAGAGCGTGGTGGAAGAACATATCTTTCTGGAACACTTTCTGTGGTTTCTCCTTCTACATTTTCTGACTCTCCATTTATATTTTCCTGCATTTCATTAGCAGGAATATCCAAAGTATGACTTGGGTCAAAATTGCTTACCTCGGATATCAGGTCTGGACCCGGGTTGTCACTTTGAGAGGAGGACTGTAAATCTTCATCTGGAGAATCTTTATCAGTTGTAGAAGAACTTGGTTGACCTTCGGATGAATATTGAAGCCAACTCAGTGTGTCACTTTGTTCCTCCCCCTGACTACTGAGTGTTTGAGAGTAAAAATACTTGGTTTCCAAAAAATCACAATTCATCGTAGTAAACATACGACGAGTATGAGGATTGTAGCATCTATACCCCTTTTGAGTGCCCCCATATCCCACAAAGACACATTTTTCAGCATAATGTGCTAAATCGAGTTTAAAATTTATAAACTAGAATCACCTTAAAACTCACTACTACGCACTCACGGGCAGTGGACCCGATCGTTTGTAATATAGTTAAGAGGTAAGTCCGTGTTCGTTCGCAGGGATTGTTTTGAATTAATTGTTTAGTAAAATGGTTTGGAAAAAGGATGTTGCTTTGATTCTCTCAATAACTTTTAAAGACAAAACGCATAAAGTAAAGGTAAATCTCAAACAATAATGGTAAATATCATCCACCTTGACTCCGCTAGATTTCAGACATGATTGCTTTCAGTTAAGACCAAATTCGTTAAGAGTTGACACGATAAACGTGAGAGAATGAAATGCTCGCGTGGTACCACCAACCGCTCACAAGTCACCCAAACACCTAACTGCTAGTTTAATTACCCAAGCCGGTACCACCAACGCCTAGACAATCTCACCAACACTTAGCTTGTTTGTTTACCAAATTACCAATTGCGCCTATGTGAATTAAAACGTGGTACCACCAACCGTTTCTAGACACGTTGACAAAATGACTCCTTTTATTAATTTGACATTCACTATCATACCATGAACTAGTGATAATCGCTCATAGACAAGCGACCGTTAGAAAATCACATATGCACTCGACTAGTACCACTAACGACGAACACACATGCCACCAATATCAAATCAATACAAATTAAGGAATTAAATCACCAAGATCACGACACAACGGTAATTGAAATCAACTCTTTGAATTAAAATAATAAGCAATCACATCATTCGTCTAGTTTCATCAAGATGGACAATAGAAGAATTAGCCACTCATGATAATATTGAAATTACAATAAGAATCAAGAAAGAACATAAAATACCAATTGTTTGAAGAAACGAAATTGCAAGACAGTAAGTAGATACGATCTAGATGGGTGCACTTGAATCTTCAAAGGATCGAAAGACGATCAAATCTTGAATTGACCCTTTTAGAATTCCTTGGAAGTGCAGCTCCTAGAAAGATGTTTCGATCAAAAACCCTTAGGTAATTTTCTCCCCAAAAGTCACTGTTCTCGATGCAGAAACTTGATCAGCAATATATATGAATGAGACGCGTAACGCCCGTTACATATGGTAACGGCCGTTACCATCCATCGAAACCCATGACGGCCGTCACCCTTGTGACGCCCGTAACATTTCCTTTGAAAATCATACGGGTGTAAGGAACCCGTTACAGTAACTCGCCAATTTTTATTCATAACGGCCGTCACATGTTGAACGCCCGTTACGAATTGACCTAGGTGCCTAACGCCCGTCACACTAGTGACGGCCGTTACACCTACCATTACGCCCGTTATGAACCAGTTACAGTAAGAACCAAAATTTGCTATATAACGCCCGTCACATTTGTGACGGCCGTTATGCCTTCCAAAATCCGTCTTCTTCATCTTTCACTTGATTTCAACCGAATCCATCTCCCGAGTCTTCCATAAATCATCAAAATCAACCAATTCATCCGCATAATCATTTTCCAACCTGAAAACACTAAACATACCTCAAAGCATCGAAAGTTGGAAATAAAACTATAAAAACGACGAATAAATGGTCCTAAATTCACGTGGGAAATGGTATAGAATATGACACATCAAACCCCCCACACTTGAGCATTGCTTGTCCTCAAGCAAATCCGGAATTAAAGCATAAAGTAATCCTTGACAATGGAGCAAAATAAACAATGACGAGTATCAAAAAGAAGCCACACCAAGCATGTCAAATGACAAAAAGGTTGGGTGAAGCAGTTTTAATCTTAAATGAAAACCCGAAATGTTTGACAATACCTGAACGATCCGCAAGCCATGATAACACAACTAAGCACAAGTGAAACAAATGAACCTATCAAACTCATTCTACTCCAACAAACTTACTTTGGGGTTGAATATATTGTAGAATCACTCATAGCTCGGTCGTGATGTATGCTATTTTACCATAGGCTTGAACCGGGATCATAGCTCCACCGACGTGGCGTAAGCACCAAGCACATCATCAAAATAGGCATAAAGGTAGGTTGTATAGTTAAACTAAGGTATATATGATGGATATTTACAACGAATGAATGGGAATATAGGTTAATTAAGAAAAGAAAAGAAAAAGTATATGGATTATGTATAATGGAATATGGTAGTGAGGTTAAGAATTGAAAATGAAACAAAGAAAAAGTATAAGATATGTACTAAAAGTGAACTAATTAGTCTAGTCAACCCGTACCATTGATTGCCAACAAACCAAACCCATAAGATGTTAACCCGCTAATGACACCTCAAACGATACCAAGACAAACCCGACACCATTGTGGTGTATCAACTTCAAACAACTCATATCAACCAAACCTTCCCTTATAAATTATACAACAAAACTTTAGACAATTAAACTCGAGAAGTACCCACTAGTAGCCCAAGTTCTTTTTCTCTTTTTTTTTTTTTTTTCATTTTTTTTTTTTTTTTTTTTTTTTTTTTTCAATTTTTCACTTTTTTTTTTCTGAACCACTTTTACTCTACTAGTAGGCACCCTCTTTTACAATGATGAATATGTCTAAACATTAACACAATCCAAAACCAACCTCCATAATATGACCACGTGACCTATTCTCAAAGACAAGAACATGCCACTAGGCAATCCACTAAGTATCTCCCAAACCATCCAACAAACCAATGACAATCAACGGCCCACCACGACTAGACTATCGGTATAGTGAGGGGAAGTTTATGAACAATAGTGGATTTATACAAAGGTGAAATATACAAAGAAAGGGATGGAATGTATGTATGTGTAAGTGAGTATGTAAAGTAAAAGTAAATGAGTACAAAAGAAAATGGTGAAAAGAAAGAACGAAAAAGTATGGTCAAACCTAAATGCCAATTCGTCATCCGATGTACTTATATCACAAAAGTGATCTCACTGCGGTCTCGTCACGATCACCAGGCCAAGTTCTAGAATCAACACATCACCGGCACACTCATATCAAGAGAAGAACCCGGAAATGGAATAGATATACCTCAAACATGCACATCTTAGTACAGGGCTCGAAATGGAACCCTTACTCCCGAATAAATCCGAGAGCCTAAGAGAGGGACAAAGTTACAAGGCAATCAAACCAAAACCGCAACCTAACACAACTATACAAAATGATGAAATCTCACAATTTGGGGTTAGGGATATATTTGAGCATGCAAGTAATGTTATCAATCCCGAAGGACTAGCCAAATAACCGTTCAGAACACATTTCGCCGGTTAAAAATTTTTGCCAAGGAAAAATTTGTAGTAAAATTGCTTATTAAGATATGAATTAAGTGACAAAAGCAATTTACCACAAGGACAAGCTCAACTCAAGTTTTACAAACCACATCAACCTCTATTATCCCACCAAATTGACAACACCGATTCCAAACATGCACATCACAGTGAAGAGCTCAAAATAGAAACTCTTACCCTCGGATAAAATCCAAAGGCCTATGAGAGGGACACATCAACAAAACCGGTAGTAATCTCAATGGCAAAACAACAAAAGTGATGTACCCGGTAGCTTAAACCTATTTGCCACCCCCCCACACTTAAGATGGACAATGCCCTCAATGTCCATATCGGTCAAACAAAAGGGTAAATAGGGGTAAGCGACAAAAATGGAAAAATAAGAACACATACCGGATGATGGACAAACCATGTCAGTAAAGATGTCACACAAAAATATAGCGCTGAACTTACTGCCAGCATATGCACATGACATCAAAGTAAGCTACCAACACGATTCCACAATTAAACAAACCAACGGGTTCCCCCCCGCACTTGGGTTTCACCATAGCCAACACTAATCCTGCATAAATCGTATCATAGAACAAACCACAAGAATTCCCACATATCAAAGTTCCTATCGCTAAAGCACAACAGAAAAATAAAAAGTACTAAGTCTTTCACCCACAAGGGTGATTACAAACCAAACTATAAAAGAAATAAAAGAACGGAAATTAAAGTGTTCGAACAAACATAAACCATAGCCATCAACAAACCAATCACTCCGGGGGTGGGAAAACAGATGGGGTGCTATCACCATAATACCTCTCACTAAACAAATCGGCGCCATAGTAATCAAAAGCAGGTCCAGAATACCTGGCCCTGCTATCGGGTACCTGACTCGAGCTGCTAGCACCATCTCCTGAAGGTCTCGGCTGTCTCAACTGTGGATAATAGTGATCAAATGCAGCCTGGCCGATCGGATAAAGCTGTGGTGGCGCAAACTGCTGCTGCTGTGGCTGAGGCACATCAGAAGGACCAGGTGGAGGAGGTGTAGAATCTATCCAGCGCTGCAAGTGTGGCTGGTAGTACTCCTGCTGATAGGCCAGGCGATTAACCTGGCTGCCAATGAAACGGGACCAATCATCCTGACGGTCCATCCTATCGTGCAACCCAGTCATACTGTGATAAATGTCATCCATGCGCTGCCCTAGACCTGAAAAGTCAAAAACAGAGGAACTGGAACCAACTCCTCCAGTAGGTACAGAAGCACTAGGAGTCTCTCTAACTGGCTCCCCAGCATCCTCATCATCAGCATCCATGTCATCATCCTCCTCACTACTACTACTCTCCTGCTGCCGTAGAATACCCATCCGAATCAAAGCTGCCCTATCAAGTAACAAAGTATGAACAACGGCCTGAAATCCCGGAATATGACCAAAAGGATCTGGCTGGATCAACCCCATGCGCCTAGCCAAGTGACAAACAAAGTGCCCACCAGCAATATACCCTCTAGTCTTGCCATGTCCACGCTCATACAAGTAATAAGCAATGCACCTAGCCAGATTACAAGGAACTTTCTTCAACATACAATAGAAGAAAAACAAGTCCGTATTGGTGGCATTGTTAGGACAGTTGTTCCTATTCGAAATGGTCTCGGCAATCATCCTCAAAACCAATCTATATACAGGGTTTCTCACAGCAGACTGCTTAATGGTGTTATGATATGCATGATCGCTCAAGTCTTCAGAATTCCAAAACTGAGCAGCAGTCATACCTGCAGGCCATTGAACAATGCCCTTGGTAAACGAGGTCCTTCTCACCTCTTCCTCCGAATATAATCCCATGGCAACCCCAAACTCCTGAAATGACATAGAGTGAACCCTAGCTCCCAAAGTGAATGTCATAACTGTGGCCTTACACCTAGTCTCATCGGTGTTCAACCTGAAAGAGCTAAAGAACTCTATACACAACTCCTTCCAAATAGTAGTATTGAGGGAAAACAAAACCCTCCATTGGGGTGTCAACAAACTATTCAACTCATCCATATCCAAACCCAATTCTTCCAAATTATCAAGGTCTAGCCTACGGTTGGCAACAAACGGTCTAGTCCGTATCATTTCCCGGGTAACCTTAGGTTGGTATTCAGCAGGTACCTGCTCGGGAGTGCGAATGATCGGGGCTGCAGGTTGCCTTGCTTGTGAACCAGAACCTTCAGCTACAGCAGCCATGTTTGCTCTCATCTCACGTTGTCTCTTGGTGGCCATCTACAAAATCAACTAGTCTCCTTTGTTCTTTTAGCCGATGTATGTGAATGAGATATAATTTGTGAGGTCTGCATAAAATTCGGCCCTCTTATCCACAAAAAAAAACCTCGTAACGGCCGTCACAAGTTGAAACGGGCGTTACTAATCAAAATAGAGCGTAACGGCCGTCACATATGGAAACGGGCGTCACAGTAAGAACCAAAATTCACCTCCTAACGGGCGTTAGGAGGGTGACGGGCGTTACACTCCCAGTTACAAGTCAATCAATTATATTTTTTTAACGATCACAAGGACTTAACTGACGACAGGACTGATCGTGACCACATACTAACGACACCTGCACTTACCTTTGCCGAATTACTTACCTTAACACTCGAGGCGACCTTCGGACCTGCAATTTCTCAATAAAAGCATGAGAATTCGAACAAAATAAAAATGAAATAGAAAACTAATAAAACAAAAATCTTTTTGGGTTTTCTAAGTTTTTCAAATTTTTATGGATTTTTAAGATTTTACGAAAATGAAATGCCAAAACAAATGAAGAGAAAATACAATTCACCAAAGACGCGGGTTGCCTCCCGAGAAGCGCTAAGATTATTACCGAGTCATTAGCTAGACTCGAACAACTTTTCAAGTTTCGGGTTCAAACAAAGGGACTTCCTCAATTGCCCCCTCTTCCTGCTCTTCTTCAAAATACAACTTCAATCTATGACCATTTACAATGAAAGACCCATTTCCATCCCTTTTGAATAATTCAACATAACCGGATGGATACACATGCTTAATCACAAAGGGACCTATCCATCTAGAAGTCAACTTGGGTTGTTTGATTTTAAACTTTGACAAGAACAACAAAACCTTTGCCCCTACCTTAAAGTCCTTCCTACGGAGCCTTTTATCATGGTATACCTTGGTCTTTTCCTTATAAAGCCTAGAATTTTCATAAGCTCCCAACCGAAGCTCATCGAGCTCATGGAGCTGCAACATTCTTAGTTCACCTGCCTCCATCATGTCAAGGTTCAAATTTCTCAACGCCCAATAAGCCTTATGCTCTATCTCAATGGGTAAATGGCAAGTCTTACCATAGAGCAACCGGTATGGCGTGGTGCCAATCGGTGTCTTAAAGGCGGTCCTAAACGCCCACAAGGCATCATCAAGCTTCTTAGACCACACCTTGGGGTTATCCCCGACCGTTTTTTCCAAAATCCGTTTTAAAGCCCTGTTGGTGTTTTCCACTTGACCACTGGTCTGTGGATGATAGGAAGTAGAAAAGTAATGACACACACCATATCTTTTAAGAACCTTAGCTAATTGGTGATTGGCAAAGTGGGTACCACGGTCGCTAATTAGAGCTCTAGGACAACCAAAACGGCTAAACAACTGTTTAAGAAAGTCAATGACCACCCTAGCATCATTCGTGGGCAAAGCCTTGGCTTCGGCCCACTTAGACACGTAATCAACAGCAACAAGTATGTAAAGGAACTTGTTAGACGGTGGGAATGGTCCCATAAAGTCTATACCCCAAATGTCAAACACTTCACATACCTGAATTCCTTGTTGGGGCATCTCATCCCGCTTGGTGATGTTCCCTTGTCGTTGGCAAATGTCACAAGTTTCTACTAAAGTCTGAGCCTCCCTGAAAATTGTGGGCCAATAGAAACCTGCATCAAATACCTTCTTACCCGTAACTGAAGGACCATAGTGACCTCCAGTTGGTCCATAGTGACAAGCATCCAAAAGCTCCCTAGTCTCGGCTCCAGCAACACATCTTCTCACCATCCCATCTGCACAAACTCGAAATAAATATGGGCTATCCCAAAAATAGTGTTTGGCATCTGAAATGAGCTTCTTCTTCTGTTGATGCGTGAAGTCATTGGGAATCTCACCTGTAACCAAATAATTTGCAATGTCAGCAAACCAAGGAACATTATCAGAATTAGATATAAACATTAAGCATTCATCGGGGAAGTGATCATTGATCTCCCCATCACGAAGTTCCTCCCGGTGAGGATCTTCCAATCTACTCAAGTGGTCAGCAGCCAAGTTTTCAGCCCCTTTCTTATCCTTGATCTCAATATCAAATTCTTGTAACAACAAGATCCAACGGATAAGTCTGGGTTTAGCATCTTGTTTGGAAAACAAGTACTTTAGGGCTGAATGGTCCGTAAAAACAATGGTCTTACTTAAAACAAGATAGGATCTAAATTTATCAAAAGCAAAAACCACAGCTAGCAACTCTTTCTCAGTAGTGGTGTAATTCTGCTGGGCAGGATTCAATGTTTTGCTAGCAAAGTATATGGGCTTGAAATGTTTCTCAACCCTTTGCCCAAGTACGGCTCCCACAGCAAAATCACTAGCATCACACATTAGCTCAAAGGGCAATTCCCAATCCGGCCCAACCATAATGGGTGAATTGGTCAATTTCTCTTTCAACACCTGAAAAGCACTTACACAAGCATCATCAAATATAAAAGGGACGTCCTTCTCCAACAAGTGGGTCATCCAAACTAAAAGCCATAACTTCAGCAAACAAATCACATCATCAATAAAATCAATCTTATGTTGACAAAAGTTAGGACTAATACCTGGAATGTCTGTAGTCTTCCAAGCAAAAGCCCGCTTATGGGCTCTAAGCACAGCAAGAAGGAGTCCTTTCTCGTCACCCGAGAGTGAAGACGAGATGACAACTGGTAAGGATGACTCACCTGCTAAGTATGCATACTCCAAATGGGCAGGCAGCGGCTTAAGCTCTAAGTCTGTAGGTGGTACATCAACTGAATTAGGTACCAATGAGCTTCCATCAGCGACTACCTCCTCAAAACTCTCATCAACTAGAGGTGTCTCATCCAAACTAAAAGCCATAACTTCAGCAAACAAATCATCATCATCAATAAAATCAATCTTATGTTGACAAAAGTTAGGACTAATACCTGGAATGTCTGTAGTCTTCCAAGCAAAAGCCCGCTTATGGGCTCTAAGCACAGCAAGAAGGAGTCCTTTCTCGTCACCCGAGAGTGAAGACGAGATGACAACTGGTAAGGATGACTCACCTGCTAAGTATGCATACTCCAAATGGGCAGGCAGCGGCTTAAGCTCTAAGTCTGTAGGTGGTACATCAACTGAATTAGGTACCAATGAGCTTCCATCAGCGACTACCTCCTCAAAACTCTCATCAACTAGAGGTGTCTCATCCAAACTAAAAGCCATAACTTCAGCAAACAAATCATCATCATCAATACCTGAATCATGAACATCTGACACAACCACATTAGGCATAGAAGGAGGGTCATAGGATTTACCTGTACGGGTTGTAATGGCTTTGGCCTCCTCATGGCGAGCTTGAGGCGGTGTGTACTTCTGCCCCTGATTAGGTCCCTGATTCGGCCCTTGATTCGGTCCCATGCTAAATTGAGGCCTAGGATTCTGTTGAGTAGTGCTAGGTAAATTACCTTGTGGCCTAGAAAGGGCAGCCATCCTACTCTCAAGATCCTTGAAGTTCACACATTGATTCTTCATGTTTATTTCAACCTTGCCATCAATTCTATCTAACCTCTCATTCAACGCTTTGGTATCATCCCGAATAATTTGTATGCTCTTGTTGGTTTCGGCTTGATTACTTACCAATTGCTTCATCATTTCCCTCAACTCGGCATTAGGATCGGCATTAGAGGAGGAAGAACCGGATCCTTGTCCTTGTTGAGGTTGTTGTTGAGGTTGACTTTGGAAATTATCCCTTTGCCATCGATTTCCTGAAAAACGAGAGTTGTTAGTAGGAAAAGAAGAGTTATAAGTGGGATTACCTGAAGCACGGTTTTGGTAACCGGTATTGCGTTGGTAGCTTCCTTGTTGTTGGTTTTGGATGTAGTTAACATCTTCGGGTCCCCGACTTGGACAATCCTCCGAATAATGCATGTTCCCACAATAGTCACATCCATCGGCAACAACCTTCACATCCCTTTCAATGGCCCCAAATCGGCTCTCTTGCATGGCAAAGCCCTTTTCCATACGCTCCGATAGCGCCCTAATCTCTCCAATCATACCCGAATCATGAACATCTGACACAACCACATTAGGCATAGAAGGAGGGTCATAGGATTTACCTGTACGGGTTGTAATGGCTTTGGCCTCCTCATGGCGAGCTTGAGGCGGTGTGTACTTCTGCCCCTGATTAGGTCCCTGATTCGGCCCTTGATTCGGTCCCATGCTAAATTGAGGCCTAGGATTCTGTTGAGTAGTGCTAGGTAAATTACCTTGTGGCCTAGAAAGGGCAGCCATCCTACTCTCAAGATCCTTGAAGTTCACACATTGATTCTTCATGTTTATTTCAACCTTGCCATCAATTCTATCTAACCTCTCATTCAACGCTTTGGTATCATCCCGAATAATTTGTATGCTCTTGTTGGTTTCGGCTTGATTACTTACCAATTGCTTCATCATTTCCCTCAACTCGGCATTAGGATCGGCATTAGAGGAGGAAGAACCGGATCCTTGTCCTTGTTGAGGTTGTTGTTGAGGTTGACTTTGGAAATTATCCCTTTGCCATCGATTTCCTGAAAAACGAGAGTTGTTAGTAGGAAAAGAAGAGTTATAAGTGGGATTACCTGAAGCACGGTTTTGGTAACCGGTATTGCGTTGGTAGCTTCCTTGTTGTTGGTTTTGGATGTAGTTAACATCTTCGGGTCCCCGACTTGGACAATCCTCCGAATAATGCATGTTCCCACAATAGTCACATCCATCGGCAACAACCTTCACATCCCTTTCAATGGCCCCAAATCGGCTCTCTTGCATGGCAAAGCCCTTTTCCATACGCTCCGATAGCGCCCTAATCTCTCCAATCATACCCGAATCATGACTAGCCTCCACTTTTGCAACTCGGCCTTGGCTAGTACCCTTCTTCAATCTTCTCTCATTCTTTAAAAACCGATCATCATCCATGTTGGCATTGTCCTTGGCCATGGATTCCAAGATCTCAAATCCCTCATTTGGTGTGATCTTATTGAACCCTCCACCAAAAGCATACCCTAGCTCACGTTTGGACTTCTTATCGAGCCCATCAAAGAATAGCTCGACATATTGTTCTTTAGTCATATTGTGACCCGGGCAATTTCTCAACATCTCTTTAAATCGGATCCACGCATCAACAACATCTTCATCTTCGTCTTGTGCAAACGACCTTATCAAATTTTCCAACTTTCTTTGGGTTCTAAGTGAGTAGAACTCACCAATAAAGGCTTGCTTAAGTTGGTCCCAAGTCGTAATGCAATTTTCAGGTAGGTCATTGAACCAATCAAGAGCATCGCCGGTAATAGACATTGGAAATGTCTCGAGTTTTACGGCATTCATTTGATTCTGCCCGTATTGGTATAACCTAGCCAACTTCTCAAATCTTTCAAGATGTTGATACGGATCCCACTTCCTTTTACCATCGAATTGTTGTTCCTCAATGCTCTTAAGATGATTACCCTTTAGGTTGAAGTCATGAGCAATTTGAGGAGGTCTAATAGGACTACCACGGTTTGCGGGAATAGTGCGAACCCTTTCGCCATACCGTATATCATTTGGGTCCCTGTCTTCGTCTGCCATTTTCTCCTCTACCTTAACTTCAAGATCAAACAATTCTTCCAAATTAAACCCCTCCTCGTCTGAATCAGGAGTAGGCTTAGCAATGGGTGAGAATGGTGTTGGTGTTGTGAGGTTAGATCTACGTCTAGATGGTGTTCTCAACGGACTATAAAGAGGTAAACCCGAAGACCTCAAGTTCATCAACTAAAAAGTAGTCCTGCAAAACACAACTACCAAACACGTCAACTGCACCAGTGATAAGATAAGAAAAGAAAAACTAAACTATTAAAGCAAATAACTTCCTCACGCGTGAGGAAGGATCAAACCACTAAATTAACAACTAAAACAGCGCACAATCCCCGGCAGCGGCGCCAAAAACTTGATGTGCTAAATCGAGTTTAAAATTTATAAACTAGAATCACCTTAAAACTCACTACTACGCACTCACGGGCAGTGGACCCGATCGTTTGTAATATAGTTAAGAGGTAAGTCCGTGTTCGTTCGCAGGGATTGTTTTGAATTAATTGTTTAGTAAAATGGTTTGGAAAAAGGATGTTGCTTTGATTCTCTCAATAACTTTTAAAGACAAAACGCATAAAGTAAAGGTAAATCTCAAACAATAATGGTAAATATCATCCACCTTGACTCCGCTAGATTTCAGACATGATTGCTTTCAGTTAAGACCAAATTCGTTAAGAGTTGACACGATAAACGTGAGAGAATGAAATGCTCGCGTGGTACCACCAACCGCTCACAAGTCACCCAAACACCTAACTGCTAGTTTAATTACCCAAGCCGGTACCACCAACGCCTAGACAATCTCACCAACACTTAGCTTGTTTGTTTACCAAATTACCAATTGCGCCTATGTGAATTAAAACGTGGTACCACCAACCGTTTCTAGACACGTTGACAAAATGACTCCTTTTATTAATTTGACATTCACTATCATACCATGAACTAGTGATAATCGCTCATAGACAAGCGACCGTTAGAAAATCACATATGCACTCGACTAGTACCACTAACGACGAACACACATGCCACCAATATCAAATCAATACAAATTAAGGAATTAAATCACCAAGATCACGACACAACGGTAATTGAAATCAACTCTTTGAATTAAAATAATAAGCAATCACATCATTCGTCTAGTTTCATCAAGATGGACAATAGAAGAATTAGCCACTCATGATAATATTGAAATTACAATAAGAATCAAGAAAGAACATAAAATACCAATTGTTTGAAGAAACGAAATTGCAAGACAGTAAGTAGATACGATCTAGATGGGTGCACTTGAATCTTCAAAGGATCGAAAGACGATCAAATCTTGAATTGACCCTTTTAGAATTCCTTGGAAGTGCAGCTCCTAGAAAGATGTTTCGATCAAAAACCCTTAGGTAATTTTCTCCCCAAAAGTCACTGTTCTCGATGCAGAAACTTGATCAGCAATATATATGAATGAGACGCGTAACGCCCGTTACATATGGTAACGGCCGTTACCATCCATCGAAACCCATGACGGCCGTCACCCTTGTGACGCCCGTAACATTTCCTTTGAAAATCATACGGGTGTAAGGAACCCGTTACAGTAACTCGCCAATTTTTATTCATAACGGCCGTCACATGTTGAACGCCCGTTACGAATTGACCTAGGTGCCTAACGCCCGTCACACTAGTGACGGCCGTTACACCTACCATTACGCCCGTTATGAACCAGTTACAGTAAGAACCAAAATTTGCTATATAACGCCCGTCACATTTGTGACGGCCGTTATGCCTTCCAAAATCCGTCTTCTTCATCTTTCACTTGATTTCAACCGAATCCATCTCCCGAGTCTTCCATAAATCATCAAAATCAACCAATTCATCCGCATAATCATTTTCCAACCTGAAAACACTAAACATACCTCAAAGCATCGAAAGTTGGAAATAAAACTATAAAAACGACGAATAAATGGTCCTAAATTCACGTGGGAAATGGTATAGAATATGACACATCAAGCACATGGTTCAAGTTTGGTACGATATGATTTTGGAATGTGAACAAAAACAGTACACCCAAAAACTCTAGTAGGTAAAGTAAGAACTGATGGTGGCTTATGAAATTCAGAAAGTACTTTCAAAGGGGTTTTCATGTCAAGAATCTTTGTAGGAAGACGGTTGATTAGGTAGGTGGCAGTTGCTAAGGCTTCAGGCCAAAAACTCTTTGGGACTAAGGATTCAATAATAAGAGCCCTAGTTATCTCTAAAAGGATCCTATTTTTCCTTTCAGCTACACCATTTTGTTCGGGGGTGTGAGGACATGTGGTTTGATGGATTATTCCCTTGGATTGAAAAAACAGACTCATTTGTGAATTCACATACTCCCCACCATTATCTGTTCTCATAATTTTGATAGATGTCTGAAACTGTGTTTGAACCATGTTGTAGAACACAGTAAATCTATCATAGACTTCATCTTTATTTTTCAAAAAATAAATCCATGTCATTCTGGTGCAATCATCCACAAAAATCACAAAATACTTAAAATTGTGACCTCCACTAACCGGTGCGGGGCCCCAAACATCAGAATGAACTAAAGAAAAAGGAAACTCAACTCTATCATTACGAGGTTTAAATGATTGCCTATGACTTTTTGCTAAAATGCAGGTTTCACATTCAATCTTTTTATTTAACGGGAAAAGTTTTGGAAACAAAATATGCAAATAACTAACTGACGGGTGCCCCAATCTTCTATGCCATAGCCATTGTTCTCTTTCACTAGTTCCATGAGCAAGCATGACAGACCCACTTTCAGTAACTTCATCAACATAATACAGTCCTTCTCTCTCAGTGCCACGCCCAATGATCCGTCCCGTCCTGATATCCTGTAATAAACAAAAGGTAGGATGCATGAGTACTGAGCAATTTAGTTCTTTTGTCACATGACTGATTGACAAAAGTTTATGAGATAAAGACGGAACATAAAGGCAGTTAGTTAAATTTATGTTTGGAGTAATTGTGACAGTTCCTCCATTCATAACATCCATTTTCCCTTTATTTGCAGCCCGAATATGAGTTTTCCTTGGTTTTGAAAAAACTGAAAAATCAGATAAATCATAAGTCATAGTGTCGGTAGCACCACAATCGAAAATCCAGGATCCATCCGAATTAGATTGACTAGATCGGGTCATAAAGCCTTTAGCAATTGAACTCGGCCCATTTTTGAGCCCACTACCCGATCCATTTGCCATATTATTATTTTTAGTGGGTAAAGATATTTTAGGAAACATATGATTTATTTGTTTTGTTTGTGGCTTTAGATGCCGACATTCATATGCAGGTGATTGTGATGGCTTTGAGAGTTTATCTTCTCTCTTCTTACCCTCAACCACTGAGAAACACCTTTCTTCTCCAATCACAGCCGCCGCAACACCACCAACTCCTTTCTCCAATTTCCGGTCACCTTGATTATTTGAGTTGGTGTTTCTCTTGGTAGGTTTCTTGGGGCCAACCCACCAATCGGGATATCCAATAATCTCGAAACATTGCTCCTTGGTGTGCTTAGACATACCGCACTCATCACATAAAAGTCGAGATTTGTCCTCTTTCTTCTTGCCGTCGATTCGCCGGAATCCCTTTGAACCACCGCTGCTAAATTTTCCGGCAACAAAGCCGGAAGCTATACCTTCTAGTTCATTTCTTGTTGCTCCCAAAATATTTTGGTGAGCGGCATCTTTTCGAACAGAGGCATATGCGGCTTCGACGGTAGGAAGTGGATCGATTCGAAGAATCTCACGTTTGATGGGTTCAAACTTTCGATCCAAACCATTAAGAAACTGAAATAGCTTTTGATCAGATCTGATTTTGGCAAAAGTCTTGATATCATCTGGACACTTCATGGGGTTAGGGTCGATCCGATCGATTTCTCCCCAGATCCCTTGAAGGGCGATCCAGAAATCTTCAAGAGATCTATCAGCTTGTTTTAGTTCATTGGATCTAACATGAAGATTAAAAGTTTGTAACTTGTCTTTTCCGCTACTGTAAGTGATTGCTAAGGCATCCCATAGTTCTTTGGCCGTGGAGAACTCGGTGAGATTTCCGGCCAATATGGGATCAATGTTCTGAATGAGCCAAGAAAACACGATCAGGTCTTCTTGTTCCCACTTTTCATATTTTTCAATAGTTGCCTTTGTTGGTGGTTCTTCGGTTAAATGGTTTAATAATGATTTGGATTTTCCGCCTATGGCGACTCGAATCATCCGAGTCCATAAAGCGTAATTTTGGTTGTTTAATTTGAGGTTGATATGCAAGTTGTCTGATAGTTTTGGATTCTGTGATTGATTGTTATTGTTCTGTAACAAATTGGCTAATTGTATTGCCAAATCATTATTTGAGCTACCGGCTTCTTCTTCGGCCATGGTGGCTTGGGTTTTGATTTAGGTGATTACTAGAGGGTTATTGTGTAGATGATGAACCGATTGACGGCTCTGATACCATGTTAAACAGTGATAACGAAAAGGTTTGTTTATTTCTTTCTTAATTACTGGGTAACACAAACTCGTCCCATATTTATACACAAGTTAAAAACCTAATTAGGTCAAATGACCGACACTAATTACATGGGCTTCCGACTCTAACACTTTGGGCTTGGGCCCTACGATACATTCTGAGGCCCATTGTAAACTCGGGAGATGATGACGATGATTCTGATCCCTCATATTCTAACACTAATATGGTAAACAGTTGCCCTCTTCTCAACTTATTTGCAAGAAGGTATCTGGGTTTGTACCAAATAAGATTAACCCTTGCCCCGTGAAGGAACTTCAGAAGAATGTTGTGTCTCAAAAAGAGTGAAGCCAGCTGGCTGCAGAATAATTAAGCTGCTACCCCCTTTTGATAGTGGAGATAATGAAATGGTGAAGTTGGGAGCTGTGTTGCTTAATTGTTGCTGTATTCAATCTTTTATCCTCATACTAGTATCTCCCTTATCCTAACTTTTTAGTCCCCCCGCTAATTAATTCTTATTTCATTAACAGTAGGCTGGGAATTTAAATCTTTTAGTAGCCTCATTTTGATGTTTGAAAATAAAAATCTTAAAAGTCTGATACAGTAGAACATCCTAGAAGGCCTCAATTCAAAACATTAAAGGTTGGCGAACAAGTGTTTTTGATCTTGTTTATGTCACAACTTGTATTTGAAAGAGGGTTGTGCTATCATATGCCGTATATTGTTAGTATTTCTTTTAGCGTTTGTTGAATTATCAATTTCTTGTTCTTATTGGTCATGTATTTTTAATGTTAATTATTGATTTCACACCGGAAAAATGGTATCCATGTCACCACAGAAAATGCACATAATCTGATTGAAGTCAGGAGAACAGAACAGGGCCCTTGAGGAAACCCGAGATTGCATTACTGTCCGATATGGGGGTTCTCCGTGAAAATGTAGTATGAAAAAACGTATATCTTGTACCGGCAAAATGGTATCCATGTCACCACAGAAAATGCACATAATCTGATTGAAGTCAGGAGAACAGAACAGGGCCCTTGAGGAAACCCGAGATTGCATTACTATCCGATATGTTCTCCGTGAAAATGTAGTATGAAAAAACGTATATCTTGTACAAGTAATATTTAGGGCTCGTTTCTTTTTTTAGTCATTAAGTGCTGAGTGTATTAAGTGACTGAATGCATTAAGAATGTCTGTATATATTAAGTAAAATATAAGTAATTGACGGTTATTTTTGTTTATTAAGTCAAAAACGAAACATGAAATTTGACTGAATGATTAAGTTCTTAACTATTAAGTTTATTAAGTAAAAAAAAACAAGACCTTATTCTTGATCAAGAATGTATGGGAAGGGAAGGTAGCGGATATTGGAAATGAAGAGTCAAGGAAATAAGAGAAACTAGATTGCTTATCAAATATTCAAAGAATTCCAAAACGGTAGATGATAACAAAAAAGGTTAGTTAAAGTCACATTGTATTTACTTTACCTAAATAAAAAAAAACCAGTGATAAGCTATGATAAGCTACAACAGCTCCCTACATAGATCTCACAAATAAGTTTTTTGGCAAAAAGAAACCCGGAAAACCTGGAAACTGGAAAAATAACTTACCTAATAGAAGTTCATAGGTATATAGTGTTTTTCGACAACTGATGAGTTACTGTGAAAGATGTATTTTCCATGATCCATACTTGATAGAACGACCCATACATTCTTCATAGCAACGCAAAGAGGTTAAACAAAGTTAGCTACAGTAAGATTCAACGAGGGGGGCGTAATTTCTTCACATTCTAGAGATCGTATATTCAATTGCATACTAATTTAAAATTTGAAAAAAAAAACAAAAAAGCAAGCACTTTGACACAAAAGAAGAAAAAACATCCATAAAAACTACTTTTCCTTCAAATCTATAGTACACATTAGTTTTCTCAAGACTCCAATACCAACTCAACATAATTAGGCATAGAAAATGGAACTACAACAAGATTTAAGAACCCTATTTCAAAGTGGAGTCAAACATTAAAACAAGCTACATCAATATTACTACCATTTTCCTATTTAGTTTTTCCTAATTCTTTTTTTTGTTGTTGTCTTTTCCGCTACTGACTACCCTCCGCGGCCTCGGCCTTTGCCTCCCTTGCCTGCTTCAGCTTTTGCCTACCCCTCCTGCCTAACCTTTTTCCTTTTCCTTTGCCTTTTCCTCCGCCTTCCACAGCCTCTGCCTCTGCCTCGGCCACCATCGCCCGTAACGACTTCATTAAATCCCGAAACCATAAAATTTCCTTATTCATTGGTAGAGAATAAAAAAGATTAAGATTAAGTTTCCACTTATCTCTTACTAATCGCACCACGTCATTTAGATCATCATTATCATCATCATCAACAACTTCTTCTTTTTCTTGTATCTTAAACCCACGAATACCACCGTCATCATCAAAAAGCTCATCAAGTTACCAACAAGGAGTTAGCCTAGTGGTAAGGAAAACACTTGATGACCTTAAGGTCTCAGGTTCGATCCTCGCTTGGCACAAAAAATAATTCCTTTAAGGTACCCGTTACCAATGAAGCCTAGACCCACTTGTGAAGTTTAAATACGCGGGTTCGATCCTTCGGGGTGCCCAGATCATGTAGGAATTAGGATGGATGTATTGTACCGGCATCATATGGCTCATACGGGGTGAGTCGATAGGTATCCAATTGTGGTACCGGGGCTAGGGTTCCCTCAATTAAAAAAATAAAAAAAAATAATAAAAAGAAAAGCTCATCAAGTCTCGCAAGTACACTTTCTTGCGAATCGATATACCTTTTCACATTTTCAACAACAAATTTTGAGTCATGTCCTATTTTCGAAGCAATCTTTTCGAACCCCACCCTAGGAACAAAACTAATTGGATGAAAACTAGTAATGTCATAATAGGGTTCAACATAGGACAGTTTCTTACCCTTTTGAGCAAGGTTCGTTAATTTATCTAGAATTTCCGGCGGATGTTTCTCCTTCCGGATTACTACCGATTCTTCAAAAGCATCAACAAATTGAGTAAGGAATGATGACGACATAATTAGAGTTGTTGTGTGGTGTAGGTTTACGGTGGATGATAAATTGATGATAACTGTCTGATTCACAGGTTTTGGCGGGTCGATGGGGGTTAATAATTAGGGCTAATTACTTGGAAAGTACCTCAACTTTGACACTTTTGTTTTTCTAGGATTCCAACAAAAAAAAGTTCTATTATAGGGATTGAAACCGGGTAAAATGACTTTTGTGGGGTTTCTTACAAGTTGCCGGTTACAATTTAATTTGAAAATCATTTTTGATTTATTTTTAACCTGTAAATTTCCTACGTGGATATTACATGTAATTGATCATATACCTTCATTTTCCACGTATACATTCCACTATCCATTTAACACCTTTTTATACTAACTTTTTGTTGGATCCGATCAAACACTACAACAAACAAACAAACACACCAACCCCACTTCCTTTTTTTGTCTGGTAAACCCCTAGATCGAAAAGCCCCACAAAATCCTCCATCATCTCTGAAATCGATAGCTTTTGATGTTGAGCAAGTTCAATTCCGTTGTAGTGATAATGGCTGGTCATCAAAAAAAATGCATATAGGATCGATGTGAGTAAGTTGGCTAGGCAGCTACGGTCTATATATGCTCATTGGCAGGAACATAAAGATGATTTATGGGCATCTTGTAAGTAATTCGTTCGCAGTAGCTACCCACCCTCTGTGTGATGATATTCGTTACTCGAAATCTTGCAGCCTTTGGTTACTTGGTTATGAATTCCCCAAAACTATAATGGTTTTTTCCAAAAAGCAAATCCATTTCTTATGCAGCCCAAAGAAAGTGTCAATAGTACTTGATGCTATTAAAAGGTTTCCTAAAGATGCAATAATTGTAGATATAGTGATGCATGTGAAATTGAATTATGATGACGGGTCGCATTAGATGGATATCATATTGATATTCAGCCCCACAAATTTCTGTTTTTTTAATTTAGGGTTTGTGTGGATTTGGGGGAAAATAAGTGTGTGGGATGTGTGATTTAGTGTCTATATATGTATTTTATATTGGAATTAAACATAAATAATAGACATGGAAATGAGTTGGCAGAGGGGGTATTAAAATAATATTAAAACCGGATATTTTTGTTACACGTAAGCAACAATAGGTCGCAACCAAGTCATTTTATCCGGTTTCAATCCTTATAATAGAACTTTTTTTGTTGGAGCCCCAGAAAAACAAAAGTGTCAAAGTTGAGGTACTTTTCATGCAATTAGCCCTAATAATTATAGAGCTGATTTTTTGGCGGGAGTATACTTGGTTTTGGCGGGAGAGACATTGGGTATTTTTTGTTTTTTGGTAAAACATCATATATAGGTTACTTTTATATATATATATATATAGGTTACAAATATCTGAATGGTAAAACTAGCAACGGTATATATTACTTTATGTCACTAGGTCATTGTCATATCATATTAGTCCCGTTCAATTAACAGGTAGTCTTAAAATACATATATTAAAGGGAATCAAAATGATAACATGTGTTGGATGATGATTAACATGTGTTAGGTTCAAATCTTCAACATGAAACAACGTTGTCTTTTTTTCATTTAAAAAAAATAACAAAGTATATGTCATATTCTAAATTTAAAAAAGAAAGATGTAAATAGCGAGCAAAAAGTTAAAATTTTTTTTAGAAGAAGAAACCATGATCAACCTACAATTGACAACAAAATAAATTAAAAGAGTTGAAAAATAACAATAACATAACAATTCAATATCAAATAATGAACAAACATGAATAAAATACCAAAAACTAAATTAAAGTGATATAAAAAAAACGTATGTTTCTTTTGTTGAAAAGCTATACGACCATGATTTTTTTTTAAAGATAGAAAGGAGAGGAATGATGAAAAATGATTAATAAAAATTTATTTAGGTTGTATATATAATAATTGTGAGAGTTTTAAGTATAGTATATATATCTTTAAAATTTAAAAAGATTTGTTTTGATAGAAAAATATTTATGATAGATTTTAAATATAATTATCTATTTAATAAGCAAGAAAAAAAGAATCTAGAAAAAGAGGAATTAGGGGTGCCAAGTGTACTCCCAACCACCATGATTTTTTTTTAAGATCAAAAGGAGATGAATGATGGAAAATGATTAACAAAAATTTATTTATGTTGTATATATAATAAGTTCTTGTGAGAGTTTTAAAGTAGTATATATATATATAATTTAAATATCGGCTGTATCGGCCGAGATATCGGATTCCATCTCGGGATCGGGCAGTCAAGGAGACGGGATGGCTGGATCGGGTCATATATCGGGTCAACGCTGGTCAACGTTGGAGAAATCGTTGGATCGGGTCAAATCTCGGAATATCGGTCAAATCTCGGCTTGGATCGGGTCAAAGTCGGAAGCAAATTCGGAATATCGGTCAACTGGAACGTTGGAGAAATCGTTGGATCGGGTCAAATCTCGGAATATCGGTCAAATCTCGGTTGGATCGGGTCAAATCGTTGGAATCGGTCAAATCTCGGAATATCGGTCAAATCTCGGCTTGGATCGGGTCAAATCTCGGAATCGGTCAAATCTCGGAATATCGGTCAAATCTCGGCTTGGATCGGTCAAATCTCGGAATATCGGTCAAATCTCGGAACGTTCGGCAAATCTCGGAATATCGGTCAAATCTGGAATTGGAAATCGTTCGGATTCGGTCAAATCTCGGAATATCGGTCAAATCTGGTTGGATCGGGTCAAATCTGGAAATCGGTCAAATCTCGGAATATCGGTCAAATATCGGCTTGGATCGGGTCAAAGTCAACAAAAAAAAATTACAAGCTACTAGCCTTTATATTTATATTTATTTATATTTGTCAATTTTTTAAATAAGTTATACAAAAGTTCAAAATTTATGAGTTTTTAATATATTTTTAAATTTTTATTACATATATTTCCATAAATTATTATTATTATTCACTATTCACCCAATCCGATATCTCCCCGATTTTTCAAAATCTCCCGTCTCCCCACCTCGCCGATCCGATCCCGATCCCCGAGTTCTACAACCTTGTATCATTATTATATATCTAAAAGATCTATCAAGCGGTTGGAAAATTTGGCGATTTTTGTGCTTCATTGATGGTGTACTTAATGAGGTTAATTATTTTCGTTTGGTAGACACGAATCAATGCTGGAGATTTTTGGGCTTCATTGATGGGTCTACGATGTCAGAAAGTCATTCTACTTTGTGTAAATAAAAAAGGTATTTCAATAATTATTGGGGATAATTTTCTTTTATGCATTCGGTAGTTTATGGCATGAAAAAATAATGATGGGTTGGTTCATTGATTTAACTCACGTTGATACATATTCCCATCATTAGATATTTCATTAATGAGAATTCTTAAAGACATAAACTACATTCAAGAAACATCGGTTACAGATGATATATATATTACAAATCCAGAAGGCAGCAAAAGAAAGTAGTTCCATTTTCTCAGCCGTTGTCTGCGAGTGGTGCTCCGGTCGTTGCTACTGCCGCCGAGAAAAAGGTTTATTTTATTCGCGATTGGATTAATAATTACTTATATTTCATGTTTGTTATATATTTTTTCTTGGTGTATATATGTGTGTCTATATGTATATATGAATGATGTTAATTGAGCTGTGTGGTTTTGAAGGTTAAATTATAGATGTTATCTATTAGGTCTATGTGAATTTGCAGGTTGTGCCATCTGATGTATGTGATTATAGGTGCATTAGGTGTTTGATGTTATGTCTCAAAGAAATGGTTTGTTTGTCGCCTTCTCAAACATTATACGACGGTCCAATATTGATGTGATTTTCTGTACTCGCACATTCTTTAGTGTCAGTAGTAAAGTTACGAGTCATATTGAATCTATCTGATACGTGGCAAAATATGGGCAATTAAGAGACAGTGTTCTGGTTAGTATATAGTGATGCATTTGGTACATTCGATGTCTTTTTATTTTTTTATTTTTTTCAGAAGAAGAAAAATGGGTAAAGAAGGAAACAGGATAATCACACGCTTAGCACAGACATGCTGGTAATTTAGTCGTTAATTTCATGCACTTTATCTTATATTGTCTATTGGTTTTATCTCATGATTGTCACTAAAATCCCATGGTATAAACAAAACCAATCCAAATCATACTGGGAGGTGGGGTGTGGGGTCTAAAATTCAAACATGATAGTTTCTAACTGTGAAATATTCATAATCATGTTATTCGTTTTATAAGCTTTCAAGCTTATTATATTGCAAAAGAAATACATATTCTTAGCAAATTATCGAACTTTTTGGTTTTATGTAACCCAACCCAGGTTCACTTATTAGATGTTTTATCCGTAACTATCATTCGACACAAGCCATCTCCCTTTTAATAGAAACAACTTTAGATTCTTTACTAATACGGGAGGACTTGCCAGCTTGGAACATTCGACATCAAAGACATGTTGGAGCGTGTTGTGAACATTTACAAAACTGACTTGGGGATTATCTTAGACACGGATGTTGATAGGTGATCAAACTTCTACTTATTCAAAATATTTCTTTATGCATAAACTGATGTTCATATATCTAATTTTGTGAATGGTGGTGTCTAAATCAGATCTGCTGCTGCTGTTGATTCAACTGGCCGTGAGTTTAATATGAATAAACTGATTGCTTTGATGCCTGCTATCATTTTAGAAAAAGTGAGTTTCTTAAATTGCTTAAAAAATTGTTCTTTTGCATAAGTTCGAGTTACTTATAACATTTCTTTCATTCTACTAGCACTCTGGAACAACCATCGTCAGAGACTCATGGGTAGTGTTAGTTTGGGCGGGCTTAGAAATTGATAGAGAAAAAGCTAGATAACAACAACCTTCATAGATGCATCTGGGTTATCGATTTTTATTTTAATGCTGTTTAAATTCGGGAAGATCCGATGAATTATTTAAACTGTTCAAATTAAGATGTTGCCTTAAGAAATGCTCCGAGTCGGATGTCACAAATCCACACAGCTAATTGGCTTCCAAGGATTTGGTCATGGTGCAGCATATCAAATTCTGAACATCCGCGAGTATTATATACTATTGACCTCTTTGATCCATTTACTTATATTAATTTAGGTGTATGTTTTATATCTATATAACATATTAAGCTAAAAAGGTTTGGCGTAAGAGGATATGGGATGGGTTGAAAGTTTGTCAAATGTGAAATTCAAACAAAAAATTTCCATCTGATTTTATAAGCTTTCAAGCTTATTATATTGCAAAAGAAATACATATTCTTAGCAAATTATCGAACTTTTTGGTTTTATGTAACCCAACCCAGGTTCACTTATTAGATGTTTTATCCGTAACTATCATTCGACACAAGCCATCTCCCTTTTAATAGAAACAACTTTAGATTCTTTACTAATACGGGAGGACTTGCCAGCTTGGAACATTCGACATCAAAGACATGTTGGAGCGTGTTGTGAACATTTACAAAACTGACTTGGGGATTATCTTAGACACGGATGTTGATAGGTGATCAAACTTCTACTTATTCAAAATATTTCTTTATGCATAAACTGATGTTCATATATCTAATTTTGTGAATGGTGGTGTCTAAATCAGATCTGCTGCTGCTGTTGATTCAACTGGCCGTGAGTTTAATATGAATAAACTGATTGCTTTGATGCCTGCTATCATTTTAGAAAAAGTGAGTTTCTTAAATTGCTTAAAAAATTGCATGTAAAGCGCTTGAGACTAAATACGACACAAATCTAGCCCAGTACAAGAAACTGGGCTAAAAGCACCACCTCTATTCAACACATTCTGGCAAGGGCACAAGCTGTTGGCTGACAAGTCCATTTACATCCTCATAGTACTAAATACGCAAATTAAAATGATAAATGATAATATATAGATAGACACAAAATTATCATGTTGTAATGTAGAATCTAATATCCAATATGTATGGCAGTTGATGGTCATTGCATGCTCAGACTCGAGGGTTTGCATTGAAAGACTTGAATTTTGGAATCAGGTTACCCCAAATCCACGTTCACATGTGTAACAGTGTAAGATGTGGTTTTGGGTTCCCCTCTTTTATTTGTTTATATGAAGGGTTTCAACTCGGATTGAAGCTTTTGTTTCTTTTTTCATCATACGTTATTGGGGTTTCTAAATTCCCAGTAGGGATAAGTATTTTGAAGGAGCTCAGATTGAGATAGAGATAATGATCAACACATTTTCGAAACCATTCATTGACTTCTAATGAAAATAATAAGTTTTCGATATCAAGTTTTCCTTATTTTCAAATAAAGTCTAGGTTAGATGTGGTAAATTAGGGGAAAAGGTTGAAATGAGTTCATTTATTATTATTATTATTTTAATGTATAGTCTGGAGGGTGTAAAATGGGCCAGTTGGGTCGGGCAGGGCAACGAGTTAAAACGGGTGCACTATTTTGTTATATTTAGGTTTGAGGTCGTAAAGTGTAGGAGCTGGGTCGGGTTGGCTAAGAGGTTGAAATTGTTTATTTTGTTATATTTAGGTTTGAGGTCGTAAAGTGTAGGAGCTGGGTCGGGTTGGCTAAGAGGTTGAAATTGTTTATTTTGTTATATTTAGGTTTGAGGTCGTAAAGTGTAGGAGCTGGGTCGGGTTGGCTAAGAGGTTGAAATTGTTTATTTTGTTATATTTAGGTTTGAGGTCGTAAAGTGTAGGAGCTGGGTCGGGTTGGCTAAGAGGTTGAAATTGTTTATTTTGTTATACTCTTTAAGTTAGACACTGTAAATGGGAGAGTTGGGTCGTGTTGGGTAGCAGGTTGAAGTAGGTAATTGAGAATATAAGTTTAATGTTAATACATACAGTTATATTATTCTTAAGGAATTTCGTTGTGTGAATTAGGATCGAATATGATTGTATCTTATGATGTTGTTTTTTGAAGAAAGGTAGCAACAATGGCGGGGATGAAGATGACTTTGAGGACGATATTGGATTTGCTGATAAAAGTGAGCTATGTTTCATGACTAAGTTTTGAATGATTCATGGATCTTTTAGTTTTTTTGTGTCGAATAGAATTGGACCAGCCACTGCAAGTGATAATCGCATGGCATATTGAACGCATAGAAGAAGATATCACCAAAAAATTGAATTTCTTTATAAATTGATTGCTGGAGCAGTTTATCTTGTATGTGTGTGTGTACATTGATGACCCTGTTAAGTGTGGCAATTTCTTACCAATATTTTCATATGAATGCGAAGTGCGCTTCCAGTGTTTGTTATTTGGTTGATACATTTGGCACACATTATCTGCTCACAAATGTTTCATTAATGAGAAGTCATGGTGTGAACACTAACCCCAATCTTCCTACAATCCTGGTATATTTCTTCCTTTAATCTGGTTTTCCTTCATTATATAGGATACAAATATATTGATTTAGTGGTTTATTTGAAAGCCTTTAGTTTCTCTCAATTTTATTAATTTGTCGAGTTATAATGTGGCCAGTATTACTTCCATTCTTAGTATTTGGCTGCTGGAATTTCGATGGAAACGTATTTCCGTCTTTAAAATCTGATAATTTAACTATAAATGGAAAAATGTTACATAATGAAATGAAAATGCCTAAAATACTCTCTCCCACAATCTGTGGTTACTCCATGCTTAATGCTCTTTTGGCCTGTTTTTGGAACCCTGGGTAGTGCAAAAACATAGGTGGCCAATAGTTGGCGAATTTCATAGATTTAATCTATGACGGCATATTGTTGTTTTTTCTATCCATTATTCATGTGCAACCAGATGGGTTTACAAATACTCATTGATATCGCCAACGATCAACAACTCCATTAAGGGTTGGTACGCTCCCGTTTAGTTACACTTGACTTCAAAGCTAAATGAAATGCTCAAAGTTTAGTATCAAAATACTACTACTAAACAGATAATATGTTTTTTACATAGTTTCTACCTTAGACGAGTTACACAAAAAGTGTAACCGGTCGAAACCCATTGAGACCAGATTGCTTAGGTTATATGTTAGGGAATGAAAAATCATTTCTGCGCTCTTTCTAGGAGGAAGATGTAACGACACTTTTAATTTATAACTTATGAATAATAGTATGGATAATGGAAGTATGTGTTTCGGATTATGTTGAAGTCATCTACATACATATTAAGTAAATTAACTATGTTGCACCACATGGATTTTTCTGAATTTTGTTGCATGGACCATATTATCTTTTGTAGTAAATGTACAGTCCATGCTCTTATTATGCAATATCGGACCCATATCAAAGAAAGACATATTTTGTAATATATATGAATCGTGTTCATATCTGCTAAACTTCAAAGTCAAACAACCATACAAACGTACAAAACAACCCGTCATGCCCGGCCGTGCATCGCACGGGTCTTCACTCTAGTATATATTTATATCTATATATTAACTAAAACAGTAGTTACCAAACCTCTTAAAGACCTTCCCAAACCTATTCCCGAAACTCTCAGAACCTCTTTTAACTCCCAAACGAACCATAAAACGCGCGGATCTAAAACCTAAACCGGATTCTAGACCCGATTGTATATTCTTCCCTGTTAACCCTAGCCCCTTTCTTTCTTTTGTCTGTCGATACACACAACTATGGTTGAACGCCAAACTCTTATCAAATCTTATTTTCTCTTTATCTATGTTCATGTTAATATATTTCACTGTCTCTATTTATTTGGATGCAGGTTAACTAATATTGATTCTATTTTGTTGATTTATATTCTTCCCTGTTAACCCTAGCCCCTTTCTTTCTTTTGTCTGTCGATACACACAACTATGGTTGAACGCCAAACTCTTATCAAATCTTATTTTCTCTTTATCTATGTTCATGTTAATATATTTCGTTGTCTCTATTTATTTGGATGCAGGTAAACTAATATTGATTCTATTTTGTTGATTTATATTTCTAGGTTTGTTCAATCTCTGTCTATATCCTTCTATTTTTACTTCCTCCTAATTGGATGTAAGGTATTATTGATCTTACCTAAGGTTTTTTCTGCTTAATATTTTCAAGGGTTTTTTTGTGTAAAGAATTCGTAAGTATTGATTGTGAATTAAAGGTTGGATTTTTTTTTCTTTCAATTTGAAGAGTTTTATCATGATCAGGTTAAAGGTTACTTAATTGACATTGAATTCCTTAAATTATTAGGGAGAATCAAATAAGTTGGAAGAAGTAATTGCAATTTTAATCTGAATACATATAATTATTTCTCCTGACTTGACATGTACAATATCATTATAATACAATCATAACTTCTCATCAGTTATGTTTTCATATTAACTTCAGTATATAATATTTTTATATTTCATGCTTTTGTTTTTTGTAGTGCTTTTTGCTATTCGGCGAATAAAGGTATGATCTTTTGATAAATCTATGTTTCTTTGTAAGCGTAATGTACCTGATTTTAGAATTATGAACTGAAATATCCTTAAAACCTGCTCATATCCTTTGAAATGTTGTTGTGGTTTCCATCTTAGGGTTGAACGTTTCTGTTTACATGTTCTTGGTGATCACGACTACTAGCTGATGTTGATTCTTCTTTTTTTACCAAAAGAAGTTATAAAACCAGTCCAACCAAACTCATTTTTTAGCTAATGTTTCTTATTATGGCTTACAGGCATGGTTTTTGATATGTATTTAACCAGCAAGGAAAAGAGTAAAATGGGAAAAGCTTGATTAGGCAGTGCAAGGAAGTAGCGAAAATATGTGATTATATGGTGATTTTTCCCCCCGAATCTGCTCTAGAAAGAACTTCCTGATTTGCTTTCTTGCGTTTAGATTTCAATGTGGTTATTCATCTTGCAGCCTTATTGTAAAGGTATGTACATTTGTTTTATATGGAGCACCATTAACCTGCTTAGCACTGACTGAAGGATTCACATTATGTCTTTAACATGTATATAAATACTTGGTACAAATTCCTATAATTGCATATTTGTAGCTACAAACATGTGTGTGTGTGTGTGTGTTTTCTTCTTTTTTTACCAAAAGAAGTTATAAAACCAGTCCAACCAAACTCATTTTTTAGCTAATGTTTCTTATTATGGCTTACAGGCATGGTTTTTGATATGTATTTAACCAGCAAGGAAAAGAGTAAAATGGGAAAAGCTTGATTAGGCAGTGCAAGGAAGTAGCGAAAATATGTGATTATATGGTGATTTTTCCCCCCGAATCTGCTCTAGAAAGAACTTCCTGATTTGCTTTCTTGCGTTTAGATTTCAATGTGGTTATTCATCTTGCAGCCTTATTGTAAAGGTATGTACATTTGTTTTATATGGAGCACCATTAACCTGCTTAGCACTGACTGAAGGATTCACATTATGTCTTTAACATGTATATAAATACTTGGTACAAATTCCTATAATTGCATATTTGTAGCTACAAACATGTGTGTGTGTGTGTGTGTGTTTTCTTCTTTTTTTCAAATGCATAGTTGTCATCTGTGAAATTTCTTTTACTTACTACATTATGGTCAAAGTCAAATGATTTATTGTTGTTATTATATCAGATGGCATCATGAAATATTTTGATTAAACTTTGATCACATGCTTCATTAGTTGGTTGAACTAACTCTTCGCTCATGAGATCATACTTTTAATAGGGTGTGAAAGGTCTAATAATTGTGCATATGCTACAATTGTTGTAAGTTATTTGAGTTTTCATTCCAAGTTTATCAATCTTCTAGCTCCAATTCTTTATTGTATTAACTGCAGATAATTAAAACTTTTGGCGTTTTTTATGGAATTCTGTATCGACAAGTTTATTCATGTTAATATATTTCGTTGTCTCTATTTATTTGGATGCAGGTAAACTAATATTGATTCTATTTTGTTGATTTATATTTCTAGGTTTGTTCAATCTCTGTCTATATCCTTCTATTTTTACTTCCTCCTAATTGGATGTAAGGTATTATTGATCTTACCTAAGGTTTTTTCTGCTTAATATTTTCAAGGGTTTTTTTGTGTAAAGAATTCGTAAGTATTGATTGTGAATTAAAGGTTGGATTTTTTATTTTATTTTTCTTTCAATTTGAAGAGTTTTATCATGATCAGGTTAAAGGTTACTTAATTGACAATTTGACATTGAATTCCTTAAATTATTAGGGAGAATCAAATAAGTTGGAAGAAGTAATTGCAATTTTAATCTGAATACATATAATTATTTCTCCTGACTTGACATGTACAATATCATTCTAATACAATCATAACTTCTCATCAGTTATGTTTTCATATTAACTTCAGTATATAATATTTTTATATTTCATGCTTTTGTTTTTTGTAGTGCTTTTTGCTATTCGGCGAATAAAGGTATGATCTTTTGATAAATCTATGTTTCTTTGTAAGCGTAATGTACCTGATTTTAGAATTATGAACTGAAATATCCTTAAAACCTGCTCATATCCTTTGAAATGTTGTTGTGGTTTCCATCTTAGGGTTGAACGTTTCTGTTTACATGTTCTTGGTGATCACGACTACTAGCTGATGTTGATTCTTCTTCTTTTTTTCCAAATGCATAGTTGTCATCTGTGAAATTTCTTTTACTTACTACATTATGGTCAAAGTCAAATGATTTATTGTTGTTATTATATCAGATGGCATCATGAAATATTTTGATTAAACTTTGATCACATGCTTCATTAGTTGGTTGAACTAACTCTTCGCTCATGAGATCATACTTTTAATAGGGTGTGAAAGGTCTAATAATTGTGCATATGCTACAATTGTTGTAAGTTATTTGAGTTTTCATTCCAAGTTTATCAATCTTCTAGCTCCAATTCTTTATTGTATTAACTGCAGATAATTAAAACTTTTGGCGTTTTTTATGGAATTCTGTATCGACAAGTTTATTCATGTTATAAATTCCACGTTTTCAAAAACGGGTTGTTGAACGGGTGAAAATGACTAATTGTTGGAATACATCAGATCACGTTTTGACGATGTACCATCTTTAATCCTACGGACTCTCCGGATTACGTACATTGATGGAGGACTAAAGCTCTCGCTAAGACGAGGTCCGGAATCTAAGCTATAATAATCTAAGCGTAGCCTCCGATACCTAGCTACGAAGGCTACGGCTAGCCAGCAGACAAACAGTACAATTTAGAACGTGCACTAGTACGTACGACTTGTACTTGTACCTTCAGGCCAAAGATCGTGACACAGCTGTCTAACGATAACGGCTACATGTCTAATGTTACCGTTAACCCTCCAGCTTCTGGATCCTTCCCTGAGGGCCTATAAATACCCCTCAAAGGATCCACCTAAAACCCTAATGAAAAACACACACAAACACCTAAATATCACACTTGGTGGCGTGAAGCTAATTAGTTCTTCACACCATTAGGGAACCGCCAACAAGTATAAAATCACCTATTTTCACCCTATTAATCACTCATTATCGTTTTCTTATACAAGATTAAGCCCCCTTAATTTAAGAGTGACTTTATCCTTAAACAACAAGTGGCGCCATCCGCACTCATAACACCTTAATCTTGTACGAAAATGGTAGAAGATGGTGACCCACGGTCACCTCCGGGTTTCGAAACCTCAAGAACAACACCACAGGCTCCTCCAACTGCCAGTCAGTTAGAGGAGCTCACACCGCTCTTAAGAGAATATCTCAGACAAGTCGATATGCAAAGTGTACGAACAAGACTCACGTACTCGGACGAGACGGAAGCAACGGAAGAAGATTTTGAAGCAGAAACACCCGTCCACAGAGCCTCCGGAAATAGGCCAGAGTCCATTTTGATGAAGCCCCAAGAAGAAATTTTGGTTACCAGAATGAAGACTATCGGAGAGGTCCGAACCTTCCGCCCATGGCAGAAGCATACAACAGGACAAACGTACAATCATAATTATCACGCTTACAATAGCCCACCTCCACAATATAATCATTATCCAAATACAAACTCTCAACAGTACTTTACGCCGCAGCCTACCAGGGGGTCACGAAACATGCGCATGCACTCTTCCACCCCGCAGCCTGGTAGAAGACAAACACAAAATATGCCCCATCAAAATACAAATTACTACCAATCGCACCCTCCTAGCACCACCAGGTACGCTCCGCACCCTCCGGGGTGGTTCCCAAGCGAAGAAGATATGATAGTACAAACAGAACCAGGACCCTTCGTGCAATGGATTGAAGACTACCCACTGCCGGAGGGAGGGTTGCCAAAGGGAATAGAGATGTATGATGGGAAGGAGGATCCGGACAACCATTTGAAACACTTCAATGGGATGATCCGGATGCAGAGGTGGAACGTTCCAATAGCTTGCCATATGTTTGCTCTCACTCTAAAAGATTTGGCGCGTGTTTGGCTAGATGCGCAGCCAGAAGGAAGCATAACAAGTTTTGAAGATCTAAAAACCAAGTTCCGCTCTCACTTTAGCCAGCAGAGAAAATACAAGAAAATGCACTTGGAAGCCCATAACATCAAAAGAAGAGAAAATGAAAGCGTCCGCCAATTTATAACTCGCTATACAGACAAACGGCGTTGATGAAGGGCCTCAGTGAAAATAAAAAAATATCAGGTTTCGTTCATGGGTTACGTTTCCAACCCCTTGTGGAGTTCCTTTCCACAGACTTACCACAAGAATATACGGTTTTGATGGACAAGACTTACACTTTCCTAGTAGGCAAAGAAACAGCGGGCGGAGTCACAGGGCCAGGCTACGGCAAAGACCTTGACAGAAATAGAAGAAACAGGAACTCTCGACATGAAAGGTTCCGAACTGCTCCATTCAACAGGCCACAAGGAGGAGCCTCCGGAAGTCACTCTACTTTCCAGCATGCCCCAAAAAATGCTCGTGATATTTTAGCAGCAGAGAAGGCTCCGACGAGGGGTAACCTCCGAAACAAAGATATGTCTAAGTTTTGTGAATTTCACAACCTCATGCAAAGTCTTCAAAAACAAGGTAGAAGAAGCGATGAAATCAGGAAAATACTCAATGCTACTGAAAGGCATCAAAAAACCAGGGCCGAGACAAAGCCATGGTAAAAATCCAATGATCGAGGCTCCGGAAGCAAAAGCAGAACCACTGGAAGAGATAATTGCAGCAGTGTTTCCGGAACGTCCGATAGCAGAAAGACCAGTGACCAGAACTGAAGCCTGGAAGAAGGTGGCCATAAGTTTCCCTCCGGTAGAAGATGAAGAAGCATCCGAAGCACCAATCATAATCGGAGCCATTGTGGGAAACCACCCAGTGAAAAGAATTCACTTGGATACCGAAAGCGGATGTGAGATAATGTACGAGCATTGCTTCTTAAAGCTAAAGGCTACTTTAAGGAAGAAAAGAAAAGATAACATAAGTCCCTTGGTAGGCTTCTCAAATGAAAGAACATGGTCACTGGGAGAAGTCACATTGAATGTTACTGTTGGAGAGGCTCCGCGGACAAGATCCGAAGCATTAACTTTTGTAATAGTGCGGGCAGAATCACCATATAACATCATACTTGGTCGACCAGCAATGAGAAAGTTGGGTATGGTACCATCTCCAATCCATGCAATAGTAAAATTTCCAACCCCAAGGGGAGTAGGTTTTGTCAAAACCGAGCCCCGGTCGGAAGTGCAGTGTTCCCAGATAAGGGCTCCGGACGCCGGAGAGTGCTCAAAGAAGAATGAAAATCTCGAAGTCGAAACAGAGAAGTTGTTCATCAATAGCAAGTATCCAGATCAGCATATAATGATTGGCAAGCAACTACCAACTGAATACAAAAGGAAGCTAAAAGAAGTGCTAGAAAAGAACAAAGATGTTTTTGGTTGGACACCTGCGGACATGACGGGTGTCCCGAGAGAATTGAAGATAAATGGTGAGATGTTTGATACACAGTATCTTCTAAATACAAGACCACATCTGGAGCCTATCAAGCAGAAACGTCGGAGCCTAGCCCCGGATCGAAGTAAAGCCGTGAAGGAACAGGTGGATGATTTAGTAAAAGCTGGTATCCTCATAGAAGTTAAATATCAAAGCTGGGTAGCCAACCCAGTAATGGTAAAAAAACATGATGGAGATTGGAGGATGTGTGTTGATTTTACCGATATCAACAAAGCTTGCCCTAAAGACTGTTATCCACTCCCTGAAATTGACTGGAAGGTCGAATCCCTCGTAGGCTTCCGGCTAAAATGTTTTTTAGATGCTTACAAGGGCTACCATCAAATACAGATGCACCAGGACGATGAAGACAAAACAGTCTTCTACACCTTCGAAGGAATTTATTGTTACAAAAAAATGTCTTTCGGTCTCAAAAATGCCGGAACAACATATCAAAGGCTGGTGAACAAAGCTTTCGGAGGACAGATTGGCAGAAACTTAGAGGCTTATGTAGATGACATGGTCATCAAAAGCAGAACTGAAGAAGATATGTTCTTAGATATTGAGGAAACGTTCAAGACCCTCCGAGCTATTAACATGAAATTGAACCCCAAGAAATGTTCTTTTGGGGTGGAAGAAGGTCAATTTTTGGGACACGTAATCACAAAGGAAGGATTTCGAGCGGATCCGGAAAAGATCAAAGACCTTCAAAGCATGAAACCTCCGCAGGCTCTCAAAGAGGTCCAAAGCTTCAATGGCAAGCTCGCAGCCCTTCACCGATTTTTATCCAAGTCAGCAGATAGATCCCTACCTTTCTTTCACACAATTAAAGGCTGTTTAGAAAAGCAACATTTCAGATGGACAGAGGAAGCCCAAAAAGCCTTCATGGAGCTGAAAGACTACTTATGTCAATTGCCAACAATGACAGCTCCGACACCTGGTGAAACCCTCCAGATGTATTTAGCAGCCTCCGGCGAAACCATAAGTGCAGTATTGATAACAAACAGAAAAGGAGTTCAACAGCCGATATACTATGTGAGCAGGGTTTTGCAGGCTCCGGAAACAAGGTACCCTGAAATTGAAAAACTAACCCTTGCTCTAGTTCATGCAGCCCGGAGGCTCCGGCGATACTTCCAAGCGCACCCCATCCAGGTCTTAACGGACAAGCCTATCAAGCAGGTCCTGACAAAACCGAAGGTTTCGGGGAGATTAGCAAAGTGGGCAGTTGAACTAGGAGAACATGAAATTGAATTCAAGCCTAGAAGTGCAATCCAGGGGCAAATATTAGCAGATTTTCTTGCAGAGGTACCATTAATGGAACCGGAAAATAAAAGAAAGGCAGCAGAAGAGACATGGAAGCTCTTCACTGACGGAGCCTCTAGTGCAGACGGCTCCGGAGCAGGCCTTATCCTAACAAGTCCGGAGGGCCAAGAATTCACTTACGCTCTACGTTTCGACTTCAAAGCGTCAAACAATGCTGCGGAATATGAAGCATTACTGGCAGGCCTACGGATCGCAAGACAGATGAAAGTAGAGCATATTCATGCCTGTGTGGATTCTCAAATAGTGGCTTTTCAAGTAGATGGGACGTATGAAGCTAAGGAGCCAGCAATGAAGAAATACTTAGAAAAAGTAAGGCAGATAAGGCAAAGTTTTAAAAGTTTCCGAATTCAAAACGTCAGCCGGAGCCGAAACAAAATTGCAGATGCTTTGAGCAAATTGGCCTCCACCTCCTTCGCCCATCTGACTAAAGAAGTTCTTGTGGAAACTTTACAAAAAAGTTCTATTGAAGAAGAAATTGTTGTGGCACCCGTAGAGGAAGAAGGACAAACTTGGATGACACCGATCATCGAATATCTGACAAGCGGACTGTTGCCTGCAAACAAAGATGAAGCAAGGAAGATTAGAATCAAAGCTCCGCAATATACTCTCCGAACTGAAGGACTCTACAGAAAATCTTATTTGGGACCATTACTAAGATGTGTTGGCCCAAATCAAGCAAATGCAGTTATTCAAGAAATCCATCAAGCTGCGGAGCTCACGCTGGACCTAGAATGGTGGTTGCTAAAATCACCAAGATGGGATACTACTGGCCATCTATGCATAATGATACATTGAAAGAAATTCAATCTTGTGATTCTTGCCAAATCCATGCAACGGTTCCGAAGGCTCCGAAGAATGAACTCATCCCAGTCACATCAGCTTGGCCTTTCTCAAAATGGGGCATCGACATCGTCGGACCTTTCCCACAGGCTCCGGGACGTGTCAAATTTCTTGTCGTAGCTGTTGACTATTTCACAAAGTGGGTCGAAGCCAAGCCTTTGGCCACCATCTCCGGAAAACAAATGGAGAAATTCGTATGGGAGCAAGTGGTAACGAGATTTGGAATCCCACAAATTATAGTCAGTGACAATGGAAAACAATTTAGTCAAGGAATTTTCCCTCAATTCTGCAACAACTTGGAAATACAACAGCGATTCACGTCCGTAGCCCATCCGCAGGCTAATGGACAAGTAGAAGCAATGAACAAGCAGATTGTGCATGGAATTAAAACAAGGTTGGGAAGATGCCAGAGTGGATGGCTAGATGAACTCCACCAAGTGCTATGGGCCTTACGAACAACTCCAAAAACAAGCAATGGAGAAACACCATTCAGCCTGGTGTATGGCTCCGAAGCCATGATCCCAGCCGAAGCTTGCGTACCAACTATTCGTAGATTCAATGATGAAAGTGAAAATGAAGAGCAACTCCGACAGAATTTGGAATTACTTGAAGAAAGAAGAGAAGTAGCCTCCATCAGAGAAGCAGCTTACAAAGCACAAATCAAGAAATATTACGACCAAAGGGTCAAGTTGGAAAGTTGGGACCCCAATGGGAAGGCCCATACCAAGTGACAGAGGCTTGCGGCAATGGATCCTACAAGTTGGCTACGCTTCAAGGAGAAGACCTTCCACGAACATGGAATGGCTCGCAATTAAAAAAGTGTTACTTGTAATTTTTTCTATCTTATTGGCAAGGTTACAGCCAACCTATGTAGAAAGGCTACAGATAAATTAATCAAACCACAGCTTACGGCCAGTCGGAGCCTAAGCAACATAACATTCTTGAACAACTATTCTCAAGCATAAATGACAAAATACCACAAACTGACTGCAGCCTACGGCTAACCGGAGCCTAAGCTACGCATCAATTATGTACGAGCACAAAATTGTGCAAACAAATCTTAGAAATTTTTTCGAAGTAATCATTGCAAATCAAAATATGCTACGGCTAATCGGAGCCTACGCAGTGCAATGCTTATAAAAATTGTGAAAGTAAACCTTAGAAATTTTTTTCTAAGTAACATGAGCGAAACACACTACGGCTAATCGGAGCCTACGGAACGTGATACTTATAAAAAACTTATAAACCTCAGCAAATTTCATCTAAGTGACATAAATAAAGCACGCTACGGCTAACTGCTAGCCTCCGCAAGCAGACGTACAGGCTCGCAACCTTGCGTCGCAAGACCCCAATAGTCTTGCAAGTAATGAAAAAGGCATAACCTTTACAAAGCTCAAGATTCCTTGGCAAACACTTAAGCCCAAGACTTGACGAACAAAAGCTTTTTTTCATAAGGACATAAAGAAAACATGCAAAATAAGGCTACGCCTATAATGGTAAATAGCTTCCAAAGACACGCAACGACCACAAATGCCAGGCTACGCCCACATTACTAGGAAGTTTCCAACATGATAAACTACTTAAAAACATACAAATAAACACATGTATGGCAACAGAAACATGGAAAACATTCAACAGGCAATAATAAAAGCAAATGAGCATGCATATTGTCTTGGCTACGACCCATTACCATCAAGGGCGTAACCTACGGAGCAGATAGAGAAACAAAGAAAAGAAATATTGTACTAAGCCTATCAAGTCTTTACAGACCAAAGCATGCAGAAAATATAGAAAATGTATATAGCCAACACAGGATTTACAAACCCAATCACAAATTGTTCACAAGGACAAACAAACCAAACAGATCAAGGATTTTTGACGATAGAACCAGAGGGAGCCGCGGAAGATGCAGTAGCCTGAACAGAAGCGGAAGCACCGGAGCTTGTAGGGGGAATGGCAAGGATTTCTGGAGCAGTCAAGTCAGCGTCGGAGGCAATCACGTTCAAATACTCGAATCTTTTTTGAGCAAACTTTTGTGCCGCCTCCTTCAACGCTGCGACACTCCCCTTTTGGTATCCCGGAATCTGTGTGATATCCAGATCCGGAGCCTGCGCCTTGGCCTTCATCAACCCCTTATTAAAGCCAACCGTCATCGCGCAACCTTGCACCGCTCCCATTTCCTTCGCAAACTCCGCGCTCGAGCGGAGCTTATCAAAAATAGAGGGAATGCCTCTAATAAGCTCCGCCCTGTCCGCCGTCACCTTCTCTATATCCTCATCCATTTCCTGGAGCTTATCACGTAAGTCCTTCTCAACACTCTTACACTCACTTACCTCCAATGTCAACTGCTCCACCTTGCCCTTCTCCTCACACAAATCATTTTCTAACTTGTTTTTCTCCTGCATAAGATCCTCAACCCTTTTCCGATGGGCGGAGACCTCCTGCTCCGCCATCTCCGCTTGTTGCTTCAAGATTACATTGTTTGCTTCCATGTCTGCCACCTTTTGGGTCTGGAGTTCTGGATCTTGAAACTCAAGCTTTCGGACCTTCCAACGCAACTCCTTGTTCTTATCTTTCAACTCCTCCATCTCCGCCTCCATCAAATCCCAACGCCTCCAAAAATCATTCTAATAAACAAGAGATAAAACAAAAGTTATTCTGAGTATGTAATATAAAAAATATACATATATAGTAATAACATATAAATTGAAACAAAGGGATACGAAAGCATACTTGCTCCGATAGTTGACGAATGGATGTCTCATTGGTTGAACTTCTGAACTCTTCAATAGAAAGCAAGGCAACTTCGTGAAGGCGGGCCGGAGGCACTATTCGGGTAATGAAGTCTTCTTTCTCCTCATCTTTTTCTAAGTAACTATCACATGGAATTCTGGGAAAAACAACCTTGAATGCAGCTTTAAATTTCGGAATCTCCGGAATGCGCTGGGAGCGAAGGCCACCACTTCCAGAAGCTTCCGCCTCATGGTCACCAGTGCCGGAGGCCCCGTCGTTTGAATCATTACCCTCATGAATGTCTTGGGAAATATCTTTTTTCATTCTTCTTACGGCCATGGGGCTTTTTCCAGCCCCATGCCTCGGAGGTTCCGCAAGAAACTCCCCCTCTTCAACATTTTGGTTACCCTCAGTTTCTTCCAAAATCACATAATCTCGTAGTTTAGCTTTCTTACGAGACTTGGGAACAAATCTCTTCTCAGTTTTCCTCTTTCGTCTGGTGTTTTTTCCGGAGGCTTCACTGGTAGCAGTCTCCTCTCTCTCATTTTTCTTCTTGCGCACAAGTTGAATGGCATAATCTTCCTCAATTTCTTTTCGGCGTGCAACAGTCTCCGGAGTATCTTTCAAAACTACAACATCCTTCTCATGGGAGATGCGGGGAACCTCTTGCGCAGCCTGTCCCTCCGGGAGGTCCGGAACGGCATCAATATCCTCTAAGTCACTCCCCATGTATGCCAAGAAGTCCATAACTGAAAAATAAAGTAATAAAATATCAAAATTCAAGCAACTAGGGAATAAAGATGTAAAACGAACAAGAGGAAACACAAGAAGGCTACGACAAACAAGAAAATAATATTTAAATTCTTGTAGGCCAAAGGAGAAGGGTCGGAGGCTCCATACCCTTCCCTTCTTTATTCACAAGACGGGGAACAGCCGGATGGTATGACCAGACCGAACTCAACTTGGCCAAATACAAAACAGCCTCCGGAAGGGTCCGGCTCAATATCGGAGGCTTGCACAGCCTTTCCACCACATCTCGATCAAATTCAATCTTTGTTGCAGTATCTGCTAGGGTTCCGCGGGCGTTGCCTTTCATGTTTAATAAAGATGGATATGCGGAGGGCACAACGGTAGAATCCACGTAAAAGAATCTATTCTTCCACCCCTTTATGGAAGCAATCACGCCGTATATACATTCCGGCAACTTCGAACCAGGCCTTTTTTGAATAGTAAACCAATCTCCGTCAGCTCCCAAGCAATAAAATTTGCGAAAATTATCTACCGAAGGCTCCGCATTCAAAGCACGGCAAGCGGCCTCAAACATGGTTATCCTAAGGGCTCCGAAAGGGGTCAATTGGGAGATGTGACATTTAAAATGTTTTAATACCTCCAGGAAAAAGGTGGTAAAGGGCAAACGAACATTAGCAACCTCAAACATGGCCATATATAAAACTATTTTGCCAGCCGGAACCATCCTCGCATTGTCGGAGGGGCGCGGAACGGTGTAATGATACCCTATAGGAAATCTATAGTCGGACAAAAATTGCACTAATTCATCCTTTTTAACATTACAAAAACTAATACATAGATCTTTCCTATTACCCATAATAAAACTGTAAAGCGGAAGCTAAAAACACCCACCTGCGGAGGATCCCAACAAAAAAAGAAGAAGAATGAGAAAATGCTCAAGAGGCTACGGAAGCTACGGATTTGAGAGAACAGAGAGCAAAGAGAATTTCAAGAAGGAAAAAGTGAGGAATAAGGGGAGAATGAGAATATTTATAGGGAAGATAGAGACGCTACAGTGCCCCATGATGGGACGTATCGAAGCGGCGTGGCTTCAGAAGCAACCACGTGTCCTCCACTAACTCTCCAAAGAGTAACATTTATTGCGAGGACTCCGGGCGTAACACGTGGCCCCCACTAACAATGTCATAATGGGAATAAAAACAAAACGAAGCGACACGTCTGCTCATTTTTAAATCTTTTTATTTCCGTTTTTATTTTTAGGGGGAAAGAGTATAGAATAACTCACATAAAGGCTACAGACTATAGCCCCCGGATCTGCTAATGCCATCCGGAGGATAAGTAAAAACAACTACGAATTTTCAAAGTGCTTTTAGCCTTACCCCACCATTATAAAAGGATATAATGCTAGGCTGGGGGGCTTGACGATGTACCATCCTTAATCCTACGGACTCTCCGGATTACGTACATTGATGGAGGACTAAAGCTCTCGCTAAGACGAGGTCCGGAATCTAAGCTATAATAATCTAAGCGTAGCCTCCGATACCTAGCTACGAAGGCTACGGCTAGCCAGCAGACAAACAGTACAATTTAGAACGTGCACTAGTACGTACGACTTGTACTTGTACCTTCAGGCCAAAGATCGTGACACAGCTGTCTAACGATAACGGCTACATGTCTAATGTTACCGTTAACCCTCCAGCTTCTGGATCCTTCCCTGAGGGCCTATAAATACCCCTCAAAGGATCCACCTAAAACCCTAATGAAAAACACACACAAACACCTAAATATCACACTTGGTGGCGTGAAGCTAATTAGTTCTTCACACCATTAGGGAACCGCCAACAAGTATAAAATCACCTATTTTCACCCTATTAATCACTCATTATCGTTTTCTTATACAAGATTAAACCCCCTTAATTTAAGAGTGACTTTACCCTTAAACACGTTTAGTTAACATGAAATACATCGTTAATTTCAAACGTTGATTGGTGAGTTAAATAAAAGTGTATAAGAAATCAGATATTGGGTTCAATGGGTTTCAAGTTGGCTCATGTTTATTCAATCAACCCAATTTAGGCGACATGAGCAACTGTCCTATTGTTGGCTGTCAACAGGGCACAAGCTGTTAACTGGGTATTATTAAGTGACTAATTGTATAAGTACAAGTAGTTTTAATTCATAGATAAACTTGAAATGGAAAAGCATTTTGGGTAGGTTGTGTGGTAGAGCTGCTGAGTGACATGGGTTGGCTGTTAGGCTGCCAACAGTTTAACTGGGTATTATTGAGTAAGTGACAAATAGTTTACAAGTAGTTTCAATGGACAAACATGAAATGTACAATGTAAATATTAGTGGAACTAGCAAAAGTAATTTGGGTGGGTTGTGTGTTGGTGGGAGTTCTCGGGCTGTGATTCATGGAAGTGTAAAATGAGAGGCCGAGCCACATATGACTAGATGGGTGTCTAAGGTGTTGAGAGTCAAGAGACAAGAATATTGAGAGAGTCGAGAAATGGTCTGAATCTTAGAGTTAGCAACATAGAGTTTGTCATTTTTATTTTTTTAATCTCATGAAATTTCAAATGTCAACTAGACTATCATTTGTAGTAGATTTGGACTACATTTTCAAAAAGGAGGGGGCCTCGATCTTTAAAAAACTCATGGTACATTAACTTGAGTAGGTACTTTAGGTAATTTACCTGTACTGATTTATAGGATGGAATGGGGGTTTAGAAGAATCTTTTACAAGAAATTTCACAATGTTGATGCACCATTACCATGGTATATAACTTACACGTCTGGTCTCGGGCACTTACCGATCTTTACACGTATAGTGGAACTAATGGTTTCTTTTGCACGCATAGGAGGTCCTGCTGAAGTCCAAGAAGACCTTAAAAGGCTGTAAATGACGTGTCATGATATGGCTTCATTATCGCATGGGTTGGGGATTTTGCCTGATAATGGCACTTATGTTCCATCACATCAGGTGATTTTTCTTTTTTAGGTTGTAATTTTATGGATAGACTTAAATGCCTTTAGATGCCTTAGACACTGGTGCTCATTCTTTTATCAATCACATAAGTTAGCAAACATATTCAACAACCTTTACTTGAGACCTATATTAATATTCTTACAAGATTACTGTCCTAGGATGTTGCTAAATATATTGTAGGCCATTTTATTTGAAAGTTTAATTTACTACACACTCCATTCCGTGATTGTTTCAGGTGCATGCAACTTATAAAAGAGCGTTATTGATCTTTCACCCAGACCGAGTTCAAAGATCAGCAAGTTGAGGTCGAGGAAAGGTTCAAGCTTATATCGCACACGAAGGATCAAGTTACGATGTTAGCTTAACTTTTGAATAGTCTAATTTCATGACAACTTAATCCATCTTTTGGTAACACGAGCTTATTCAATGTACCTAAAATCTTCACTTTTCATTGCCATATGTCTCGTATGAAATTTATTACATTATTATTGTTATGGATGTAATTTTGATAATTTGATAAATTATAAACAACTAATAATTTTTTATTTATATTCATGTATTTATAAAAAAACAAAACTAACCAAATTTTATTGATTATCATTACAAAATTAAATTTTGAAAAATCAATTTAACATCACGCGCATCGGGTAAAAACCTTTATATATATATATATATTTATTTTATATATATATATCTTTAAAATTTAAAAAGATTTGTTTTGATAGGAAAAGATTTATGATAGATTTTAAATATAATTATCTATTTAATAAGCAAAAAAAAAAATCTAGAAAAAAAAAAGAAGCTAGATTAATTAGGAAGGAGAATTAGGTCTAAAAAGTGGAATTAGGGGTGCTAAGTGTACCCCAACCTAATGTTTTAGTTATAGTATAGATTGGTTTACTTTAACATTATTTATATTCTACTTATTTGATTATCAGTTAATTAGAAATACTTTTCCATCATGATAACTAAAATATTTTATAACTTTAACTTCATGGATTTTCTTATTAACATGATATTTTGGTGGTAGGTTTTTATGATTTTTAGTTATTGGTATTTTATGCAAGTACAGGTTTGATTAGATTACCACTATTAACTCCGATGGTACCATCATGATGGATAAAAGTGAGAGGTTCCACTTAACAAAGATAGTGGAAAACTATATCTTGTGATATATGTGATTTAATGTACATGTGTTATATGCACTTTGTGCTCTGGATAATAATACCGTACATGAACCAGAAGGTTCTCACTCATTTACTTTTTTTCCAACTTTTATTAGCTATTTCTCACTGGTACTAATCCTCATGCCATCAATTTTTAGTTATACATCATCAAATATACTTTAAGGGATCATATTATGCATGTTTAGTGATTTAAGACTAAAAAATAATGTTAGCATGAATTACCACTCATTTTGGAAGAATGACACTTTTATCCAATATTTGTGGTGTTTTAAATAGAATAGGCCAAGCCATTAGTCAATGACATAACTTCATTTAATTTAACGTTTCATTTAATTTTAACTAAAAGTTAAACCATTTAAAAAAATTTGGATTAGAATCCTCTAAAAATTAAATTCAACTTTATAGGTAAAGTTGAATCATCTATTGAACTTAGATTAAAATTAAAGGTCAAGATTTTAATTTGATTTTTAATCTTCTTAATAGTTGATTTTATTCCGATGGGTTAAAGTTGCTCCAACTTTACAGGTAAAGTTGGAGCAACTTAGTATCCCTTTCCGAGTTTTTCTAATATGTGTCCTAAAGACACACATAAGAGTGCATTTCATATTTATCAGAAATTGAAAAAGGTAACAAGATTCGTCTTTGAAAATTAGTTTTACAAATCCAAAGAAAAATTTTGTTACAATTTCAATTTCTCTATCTTGTTACTTATTTTAAAAACTTCGGTGTAATAAATGTTTTTTATGTACATGTTAAAAGCACATATTAGAAAAATCCTTAAAATTAAAGAAAAGAGTTGATGGACGATCGATTGATGTAATACTTTTTTTATTATCAAATTTTTGCCATTTGCAACATAGTTTAAAAGGAAAGGAAATTTCATCCTCTAATGAAATGTTTGCGAATAACCATATCCATGCATGTATAAATTTTAGTATACATGGTCCAATGATCAATGATGAAGGTAAATGGTCGTCTTTTTAAATGTAAAAGAATAACTATATGCCTTTCGAATACTATTATTTTTTCTTTTCCCGGTAAAACTGGTATTTATTTTTATTTCAATACATGAGTATTTCTTCATATTTCATGTTTAAGTTACATATTTTTAGTCAACTAAATTAACCAAAGAACTTTTCTAAGTCGTGCATATGAGGTACTAATTAAGTAACGAAGTATACGGGTCAAAATTGGATCCCTATTGGGAAAGGTATGATCGATCGGCTGGCTGGCTGTATGACAACATAGACAAAAAGAAAAAGGGATAATGACATACGAATGTAACAACCTATGACAAAATGGTTATGTAATGTAGTAACCTACTCAGGTGGCTATGTAATGTATGCACCTATGTTTTTTTGGCTATACTATGTAAGGACCTTTTTATTTGGGTCAATCAATGTAAGGACCTATGTATTTTTTTTGGCTATACTATGCAAGGTCCGTACATATTTTACATAGTATAGCCAAAAAAACATAGGTGCATACATTACATAGCCACCCGAGTAGATCACTACATTACATAATCATTTTGTTATAGGTGGTTACATTCGTATGCCATTATCCCAAAGAAAAAATAAACATTGAGGCATTGAGTGCTTAATATTGACGATTGTGATCATCTGAGAGAAATCGTTCTCTAAAGCTAACACAGACCATAAGAATTGCTTTAAGAAGCAGCCTCGCTCATCAAATTCCTTTCAGATTCTGCAGCTTTAAAACATATACTGTATTATTATCAGCTGCCTAAGATGAAACACTTACTCGAGTACATAGATATAACTAATCATGTTTGACACACTAACAATCAAATATATTGTACACAATTTTGGGTCCACGTCAACCTAACCCGGTTGGATTCAGCACCACAGCTTACTTATGTTTGACTTACAGAATTTTTGAGTCAACGACTCAACGTCAACCCAATCATATAATCTGATTCAAATCAGGAGAACAGGGCTCTTGCTTAAATTTATTAATGAGAAAACCGAGAATGCATGCATGACTACTGTCCAATATGTCCTCCGTGAAAATGTAGTATGAGAAAACGTATATCCGTACATAATATTTAATCTTGATCTAGAATATATGGGAAGGTAGTAGGTAATTGAAGAGTCAAGGGAAATAAGGGCAAGGGTGTAGTGCCAAAAATTGACAATTTGGCAAGTTTTGGCAAGTTTTTGACCAATGAAATTACGACACGTGTCATTGCAAAAAATTAGCCAAAACTTGCCAAATTACATGGTGTAGTGTACAAAACTAGCCAAAACTTGCCAATTTACCAATGCCGGAAAACATATAAAAGGTAACCGGAAATTAAAAAAAGTTGTCGGAAAACATAAAAAGTGACCGTTTTTTTTATAAAATATAAACTTGGGCTCAGAATTTGGGGGTCGGGAATTTCGGAAGTCGGAGACGCCATGGCTGCTAACCCGAAGGGTTTACCCCGCCAAGATACGCCCCGGATCATCCGAGTCCCATTTTTACGAACATTTTGTATCATCATCGCCCATTTAACGTAACACCGGCAACCTAACTGTTCAACGATACCATCATCGGCTAAAACTACTTTTTCCGGCTACCTATTGCTTTAATGAAACAAAATACGGCAACACTACCAAGGAAAAATCCGGCAACGCTACCGCTAAGTTAACACTACCAAGCTAATCACAAACATGCAATTAACGACAATGTAAAAAGATAAATATACATATATATATATATATATATATATATATATATATATATGTGTGTGTGTGTGTGTGTGTGTGTGTGTGTGTGTGTGTAAGCAGCAGCAGAAGTTCACCGTAAAAACCCAAGAACGGGCTCGCCGGAAAACCACAGCCACCGTAAGCAGCCGCAGTTCACCGGTAAACCCAAGAAAGGGCTCGCCGGAAAACCGAAGCAACAGGAAACCCTAAATCGATTAAATCGATTAAAGTAGCCAAATAGCCAAGTACACCCTTGCCAAAGCCAAACAAAGATTTGGCCGTAAAAAAAGTGAACGTTTCTGGCCGGCAACCACCGGAAACCCCAAAAGGGGTTTCCGATCTCACCGGAAAGGGTGCTATATAACGTTAAGGAGCATCGGCAAGTTTTATCGACATGTATTCCGGCAATAGAAGCCAAGAAAAACATAGATTTAGCCTCAAATCGAAAAACCCCTAAATTTTCCGGTTAGGTTTCCGGTGAAGTCGAAAGATTTGGCACAAGAACAAAAAAAAACGGTCACAAAGGCACGCTCCCAACGTTCACAAGGATCGGCCAAAACATGCCGATATATATAGCCAAAACTAGCCGATTAAACTTGCCAAAACTAGCCGATGCATGTGCTATAGGGTTGCCAAAGAGCCGATGCTTTTTGCCGAGAGAAATAGCCGACTACACCCTTGCCCCTAAGAGAACATAAATCGTTCATTGGTAAGGTCTTTAACTTTGGAATATTCCACCAGGCTTCGTGTAACACCCCAACTATGGCGGAACGTTGAGATGTACAGAAAGTCGAGTATTCAAAACAAAGGATAACAGATAACATTCACCATAGCGTTATTGAATAAAAATAATTTTACAATGCACAAGCATGTGAACCAATTCCCAAGTACAATACGTCTACCATACTTGGATATTGGGTCCACGAAACAAATAACAAATACATGAGATGGTATACTGCAATGATCAGGGCGGATTCCATTGCCCGTCACAAGGTTTGATCTTTGCCTCCAAAGTGCAATGGAAATAATCATGATGCATATAATTCCTCAAGACATAGGCTAATTCCTGAAAAGCATGAAGAAAAAGTGTCAACTACGAAAACGTAGTTGGTGAGTGCATAGGTTTGCAAGTAGTCTCATTACATATCCATTTTCAAAGTAGTTGAGAAATCCATGGTAAATTATAAAGTTCTCATTTGTCACATTTATCGTGAGAGAAAAATATATCAATCGATTAATCATTCATCATACCAAAACCATTTGGTCGTCAATACTTCAATATTGCCAAATTCAACAGTTTCCAAGATTCCACATAAGGTCCAATACCCAAACCGTATGTTCAATCCACAATTTCCATCCAATATAATATCAGTACCTCTTGGTCAATGGTAAGACTACCATGACATAATTTGATGAGATTGTTCTTGAGCCACTACTAAGACCGGTTATGTCCAATAATCAGATATATTGTCCCAAATGATAAGATAATGATAAGCACATGCTGTCAATCACGTGCATAAAGATAACCAAGGGGTCGTGCCATGGAGACGCCCATAAATATATATAGTAGTTAGAGCACCGCGAGGCCAGACTGGCGATGAAGGTGGCCACCAAGGCAGACCAAACATCCCACCGTTACCTATAATAGTGGATGAGGGGACAAGTCCTAGTTGCGCAACCTCTAACTACAGGCCTCAAATGAGTTAATAGTAGTGTACAGGGGACCACCGTTTGACAGTACTCAAGCTCATCATATAACATATAACACGTTGAACATACAATATAATTCCCATATCATTATCATTATTTCAAAGAATCATTTCATAAGAGAAAGTCATTTTAATTAATCATGCTTTTCACCCCGGAAGTAAAACATATAAAAGAGTTTGAAAGGGGGCTATGACTCACCTTGATATGCCGCATATTATATTCACTTATCCAAAATGGGTACTTCCCATTTATCACTTCCTTGATCATATATCCGTCATATTCCTCAATCTCACTTCAAGCCAAGACTATCCCTACGATAGGACTAATATACGTAAGTTCCTATCTTAAGCCATCACTAAGAAATGCCCCTTTCATTATGTTGTCATAAATTTTGGGATCCAAGTATATTGTTAATATTTGCATCTTTTTGGTTGTAGAGAGTGTTGGTGTAAAATGGTCACTTTCATTATACATGTAGTTATAAGTTGTCAGAATTTCGGTAACTTGCCTTTGATTATCATGGTTCCCATGGTGTGCTTTGCTTGATTATAATATTTGACATTAGTAACTTCATGATATTAATATTTATGAATACTTTCTGATTTATAATTATTTATTTAATTTAATATTATTTAATTAATTATTTATTCATTTTATTGATTTATTAATTAAATAATTCCTTAAAAATACTTTTAAGTGTCATAATTACCTTTATAAATTTTGGATAATTTCATTTGAATTATCTTCTGATATATATGCTCCTTAATTTATAATTTCATGATTTATACTTTTATTTGTGTATTTTCCATTTATTTTAATGATAATTTTTAATTAATTATTTTTACTCAATTATTTATCTTTAAATTATGTAACACATGTATCTTGCCTTTTAACTATTTTTCTCCAGTAGGTTTTAGTTATTTTTATCAATGGTTAAGATGATTTAACTTCATTCTTGATTTGCATAATTTATTTATGGATTTTTATGTCTTTTAATTACTATTTAAATTCAATAATTCATGGAAATTCTTAGAAATCATCACTAAACATTTTGGTCAAAAATCTCAGGCCTTTTAGGCAACTTTTATCCATACAAAATCATATCAATTCAACCTCTCTTGTGTCTTGCTTATTTTGAGGGTTTTATGATTAAAAATCGTTTACCGAAATGGTGATTTTAGCCTCATTTCTCAAGCAATTAAAGTGCTTCAAAATGGATTTTCATCCTTATTCCATTATTTACAGAATGTTCATTATACTTTGGTGTCTTAAGTTGTGATCGTGGTGGTGGTGTGATGTGTGCAATTTAAAGCTTTCGGTTAGTGCTTATATGAACCGAATTTGTGATTTGTAGGCTTGCATTTGCCATTTAATAACCAAGTTAAGTTTTATAACTTTCACTTGACATATTCTCAGTAGGTTTATAATACGTTTTGTTACGAGATTGTTGGAGTTGATTAAAGTTGCAATCTAGTGACTTTTAGCTTATTTTGTTGTGAAGAACTTTTACTTGGAATTTTCTGTTTTAACCCTTATTTTCATAGAATGTTGAGTAGTCATTTTGGTTAAGTTGAATTATTTGGACGTTGGTGATTTTTGTACAGAGACATATATGTGTCATATATTTATGTGAATTTTTGCTAAATTTTCAGACATTGTTTACTACCTCTAAAAATTACAAAACCAAAGGTGGTCAGAAAGCTTGCTGCTGTGCGACTCAATATATTTTATAAAAGATTTCTATGATGGACATTTAAGAAAAATCTCCCAATTTTATTTTAAGTTAGGGACACTTTGAACTCAGTTCACGCCAAGTTTAAACTTCTGAAACCTATTAGTTAAGGAATTAAAAATCGTCAAAGTCGACTCAACATTAAGACAAAAATCCAGTTTTGACCACTTTTGGTAGAAAAATCATATCTTTGGTTTGGTTTGGTATTTTTGAGTGATTCCAGTTGGAGGTTAATCTTAACTCTTTTATCTACAACTTTTATTTTGAAAGTTTTGCTTGAAACGGCCCTCACATGCCCAGTTTATCCGTCCCAAGACAGAAGATGGTTTCTGTCAGAAAGTATATTGATTAAAACAACTCACCAATGACCATTCTTGCTTTATTAACACTTGAGTTCATCATTTACAAGATTAATACTTTATTTTTATACCTCTTAACATCAAATTTCCAGATTATTGTACCTCTTTTAACATATTTTTCACTTAATACCAGTTCATCCATCTCATAATCCAACAACAAGATTCAACTTTCTTAGATCTAACACGTATTCATTCAAATCAACACTTTTCAATACCAATCTTTATAGATCTAACTTTCAACAACATAAAAACATCTTTTTAATGAAAAATCTCAGAAATATATTCTTCCAAATATACAAAAACATATAGATCTATGAAAAGGAAAATCACTTTAAAAGCTACTAATCTATAACAACACTTTTGGGTCTTTAACTTGTTGAATCCTTGGATCTTTCTCATAGATTTCGACATGCATATGCATGAGGAGAAAGATCCTATCAACTTTGCCTTCATCAAGTGTATATAACAAAGAAATCAAAAAGAAAACATAAACTTTTGATGAAACCTTTGAATATAAACAAGAACAAGATTAAATCTAGTAAATAGACGAAGATTTATACCCTTGAAGAACACGAATTGAAGATGGTTTTCTGTCAGAAAGTATATTGATTAAAACAACTCACCAATGACCATTCTTGCTTTATTAACACTTGAGTTCATCATTTACAAGATTAATACTTTATTTTTATACCTCTTAACATCAAATTTCCAGATTATTGTACCTCTTTTAACATATTTTTCACTTAATACCAGTTCATCCATCTCATAATCCAACAACAAGATTCAACTTTCTTAGATCTAACACGTATTCATTCAAATCAACACTTTTCAATACCAATCTTTATAGATCTAACTTTCAACAACATAAAAACATCTTTTTAATGAAAAATCTCAGAAATATATTCTTCCAAATATACAAAAACATATAGATCTATGAAAAGGAAAATCACTTTAAAAGCTACTAATCTATAACAACACTTTTGGGTCTTTAACTTGTTGAATCCTTGGATCTTTCTCATAGATTTCGACATGCATATGCATGAGGAGAAAGATCCTATCAACTTTGCCTTCATCAAGTGTATATAACAAAGAAATCAAAAAGAAAACATAAACTTTTGATGAAACCTTTGAATATAAACAAGAACAAGATTAAATCTAGTAAATAGACGAAGATTTATACCCTTGAAGAACACGAATTGAAGATGGTTTTTGGGCAGAAAATTCGTGGTCCTATAAGACCCAAATGAACCTTATTCCAAGCTTGAAACAACCCTTAATATTATCTTGAAACAACCCTTGCTTAACCCTTATTATTAATATAGTTTAGATTGATTTTTGTTCTTGTTTTTCTTGATTATTTGAGTCAAAAATGGAAGAGGAGAAGAGAGAGTTTTTGGATGAGAGAAAGTGTGTGTGTGAAAGAAATGTGTTGGATGTGTGTGAGGGGGGGGGGGACGGCCAAAGTCATAAGATTAGGGTTTCTCACTTTTTTTTTTTGTTTTTTTTTTTTTATATAAGTGTATAAGGGTGTATGAATGTATGTATGAGTTAGGTGTTTGTATATGTATTTTGTAAGGTTATTTGTATTAGTTTGTAGTGTAAGTACATCTTTATTCTAGTATGTGTATATGTATATGTATGTATATATTTTTGTGTTTTTAATTTGTTACATAAGCCTTTATTTATAAACTTGTATTTATATTAGCATATATATATACTTATTGTTATTTAAACACTTTTATGTACATATTAACTTATGAATATACTTTGAGATAGAAATCTTTATTTTCATACCAAATTTACTTAAATTGGCTTGGTGATTGATTTGTTGGACATTTGTAAGATTTATTGACTTTGTCACAAGTTGTGAGTCTTACATTATTATTTGTATAACTTGAGTTCTTGAAATGAAGTTTTTGGTTTATTGACATTTCATCAAGTTCAATTAGAACTTTGGGATTGTCTTGAATGATTTTATGGCATTTCTAAGATAGCTAGTCATTTACGGTATTTCATTGAACTAGAGGGCAATTATCGCTATGCCTTAAATGTCCACAAGGTCAATTCTCTTAATAAACCTCTAGGGATAGATATCTAGATAAATAGAAGTAAATTGTCCTAGTCGGAAATTGAGGGTTGTTACATTCGAATTTTTGTTCCTACATTTTTAAGGCTGAATTATAAGAAAAAACTAACCATAATAAAACCTTTATAAAAAAAAAATGCCGATGAATATCAAATATTCAAAGAGTTCCAAAACTGTAGATGATAACAAAAAAGGTTTGTTAAAGTCACATTGCATTTACTTTACCTAAAACAAACCAGTAATAGCAACGAACTTTTCGTAGAATAGTTGGTCATCAGCTGTCACTTTCTGGGAGCAACCCAGGTTCTATTCATGTCAAAGGTAGAATTGAATTTAATTGGTTGAATTACCTTGACACTATCTTTGCTGGGGTTATGTGGGTACCAATTCGGTACATGAAAACGAGCGATTCCTATCAATCTACAGTTTTTAAAACAAACCAAGTAAAGCAGTAATAAGCTACAGCAGATTCCTGCATGAATTAATATTTTATTATTATATATTAGAGATAGAGATAGTAACCTAATTAGTAGAGTATTAAGAATTAATTGGTGGTCAAGGAATCAAAGTTTCCAAAAGTGGTAACAGGGTCGTTATTTAATTAATTAGTCGATCGGTTGAAGGAAACATTGTTTATATATCTACCAATAAACTAAAACATTGTTCCTTAACTGTGAATTCGGGTAAGCAAAATCGTTTAAGTGGGGTAGTTGTGATACTACAATTTGGCTGTATATATTAAAAGATACTAATCAGTATGCTGTAGACCTTAGCTTTGTACTTTTAGTTTGATTTCGAGGCCGAAATCATTTTAAGTGGGGTAGAATTATAATACCCCAAATTTTGGCTGAATTAGTAAAATAACCTTTTAAATGGGTTTATCGGAACTATTAAAAAAGGGTTAAGTATCCGGAGTGTAAGTAACTTTGCAACTTTTCCTATTGTGTGTATGCATCAAAAATTTTGAACATTTTATGTAAGTATCTCGTTAAATTGAACGCTTAATGTAAAAATGTATACGTGGCAACCATATGAGCTGCCCACGTAGAAGTTTTTGATTGGTCAACGTAAAAATTTTACATTAAGTGTTCAATTTTGCGAGATACTTACATACAATGTACAAATTTTTTGATACTTACATACAATAGGAAAAGTTGCAAAGTTACTTACACTCCGAGATACTAAAATTAAAAAAGTATATACATGTTTATAGCTAAAAATATAGAATTTATATCTGAGAGTTTAAGTAGATGTCAAATACTAATAAAGACAAACATATGGCCAGAAAGACTTAGGAAACGTAATCAAACCCAACAAAAAACCCCGTACAGTGCGGTCCATATAATCGGATTTATATATACATCACATCTAAAATCTAGACGCCATATCAGTTTAAGTCAGAAGAAAATAAGAATTTAGGGTGAGAGAGTTACCAGGTTGAATTGGCCAGGAGGTTGAGCAAAGGTTCGAGTCAAAAACAATTTCAGTCTTGAGGTAAAACACATCAAACTCATGTATATACTCTGTATTTTGGTTATATATGTTTTGGGTCATATCACCTGTGTTACAAGAGTCAAAATCTTTTTCGAAATTACCATCCATGGTGATAAAAACGGAAGTTTTCGAGTCTTAAAGAACGTCACTTATTAGTAGTTTTGAATCTGTAACTCGTAACAGTCCACTCATAATGCTAGACGTAATAATATGTTTGTCAGTTAAACAAGATTAAATTGAATTCTTTTGAACTTTATGGGAGTAACAGGGACGATTGGGAAGATGACGGGTGCATGGGTTCATGTTTAAAAGTAGATAAAGTAGGCAGATTTATGGTTTGCAAAACAGAATATTTATAATAATATGAGTATATAATGGCCATACAAAGTACAAATAAGTTATAAAGATATTAACGTGGGGTTAACAATCATAAAGACTTTTGGCTGGTTCGGGAATGGTCGCATAACATTATTAATGGGTAGTTCTATAATCGTTGTAGATCGATAGTGTTTTCATTAGACATCGTGATCGCTTAAGGTACGGATTCTTGTTTCTAAAACTCATCGAAACGTTAAACGTCGGTTTGAATTCTCTGCCTTTCGTTCAGCTATCAACATTCTGTCATTCAGTGTTTCTGCTTGTTTAGCTTCTGTTTCGAAAGTCGGGTGTTCTTTGTCTTGCTTGGCCAGTCTTGTTGTTGTTTGCGTTGACTCTATCTGACCAGGTTCTTTGATACATGATATAATGATTTACAGAATATGTTAAGTTGTCGTTAGTTTAAATTGTCCCACCTAGAATACATCAGTTTACTCTTTTGCTATCATTGTAGTCGCAAGTCTGTTTCAAAATATTTGTAAAGTGTTATGGTTTTATCACTTATAGTATCTAATCTTATTTTGGTTACAAAACAGATAGGCTTTCGGGTTGGTTATTAAATATGGATAATGCAAGGCTGCTTTGATTTTGGTTACACAAAGCTTCTGGCTTTACTTACAAAATATGAAGTTATGGTATATTTTTGAAACTGGTGGGAAATAAGAACTCGTTTTTGAAACCAGATTATGAGATATGTTATAATATTTGTGTAGGATTACCCCGAGCTATTAACCACCTATGGGGGTACCATAGGCACATCATTCGGGGGCACCAATGGTGTGACACTACCGTGATGGTGTGATGCGTTCACGGCGTCTCCGCTTGTAGGATTGCTAATAAAGCATTGGCCATTTTTGTTTAGGAGGCGTATGAGTCGACTCTAGGAAATTGTAGGATTTGTCAGATTTGTAGGGTGGATGGTTGTGTTGTGCCCGGCGCACCATTGCACATTTGTAGGGTACACTTGGAGTCCAGTGTACATTTGTTGGATATTCGTTTGTCGGTTCATGTGACTCGACATGCATATGTATATGCTTATTTTTGTGTAGGAGCTCGGTGGGGTTGGAAATATGAACTGTTGATTGTAGGATTTTTGATAATGTTGGAATTTTATATGTACGACTTACTCTTTTTGAAATGTCAAATATAAATTGGATTTCAACTTAGCCGTTAACTATATTTATTTGATTCGTTAAAATATCGTCTTTCTCACTGGTTAAAATGATTATATGAGTTACATCTTGTCCATCTTAGATTATCATCGTATGTCATTCTATATATCCGCGCACTGAGGAATTGGCTCAGCCGCAGTTTTCTTTCTTTCCCTGCGGCAGGTAATCAAGGGGATCTTGGGCAAAGCGGTGTGAGAGCTATTGGAACTGGGTGGCGCACAAGCTCTTATTTTTAGTTTAGTTCGTTGGAAATTTTAGAGATTTATTCTTGTTGGTTATTAGTACTCTTTTGAGTTTTTCTGTCATTAGAGTTTTTGAAAACGCTTCCATTTTTATCGTTGGTCACTTTGCAATAAGATACTATGGCTTGAGTTGTGACATGATATTTTTTGTTTAGTTCGTTGGAAATTTTAGAGATTTATTCTTGTTGGTTATTAGTACTCTTTTGAGTTTTTCTGTCATTAGAGTTTTTGAAAACGCTTCCATTTTTATCGTTGGTCACTTTGCAATAAGATACTATGGCTTGAGTTGTGACATGATATTTGTTTGTTTGGTCCATAACACTCTAGTTTTCTTCCATGGAAATTGGGGGTGTTAAAAATGGTATCAGAGCTTTAGGTTCTATCTTGTAGAGATTTTATAAATCTTAACCTGTGAGTGTGGGTAGAAACTCGATTAGGATCCTTTCATTACGTGAGTTCCAATTCGTTTTCATTTACCTCTTTTGGAACAATTCTGATTTCGCTTTCGTTTCCTTTTAGATGCCGCCTCGTCGTGAAAATCCAGTGGATCCTAATATCTTGGCAGCTATCAACGAGGCCGTCACCCAAGCCTTGACAGCTTTACTGCCTACTATCGTGACTCAAACAACCGCAGCGGTTAATCAACAACTTGGCGCAGGCGCCGGTGCCGGTGCAGGAGCGGGCGCAGGTGCCGTAGCTGGAGCCGGTGAAGGTGCCGGAGCTGGAGCTGGAGCCGGTGAAGGTGCCGGAGCTGGAGCTGGAGCCGGTGGAGGTGCAGGTTCAGGTGCACAGGCCGGGGGGCGGGGACATACATGTGTGGCTAGAGAGGTTCCAGAAACAGAAGCCAAACTCCTTTAGCCTTGCAGCTACTCCAATTAATGCTGAGAATTGGATATCTCATATGGAAAAAATCTTTGAGGTTCTCGGATGTACAGATAACCATAAGGTGAAACTCGCAGCCTATAAACTCGAAGGAGATGCACAAAGATGGAGCTGGAGCCGGTGGAGGTGCAGGTTCAGGTGCACAGGCCGGGGGGCGGGGACATACATGTGTGGCTAGAGAGGTTCCAGAAACAGAAGCCAAACTCCTTTAGCCTTGCAGCTACTCCAATTAATGCTGAGAATTGGATATCTCATATGGAAAAAATCTTTGAGGTTCTCGGATGTACAGATAACCATAAGGTGAAACTCGCAGCCTATAAACTCGAAGGAGATGCACAAAGATGGTGGAAGACCATTAAGCAAGCTAGAGGTGGTGATGCTTTCCTAGAGACACTCACTTGGAATGCTTTTCGTGAGCTATTTTATCCACCATACTTTTCTAAAGCCGAAAAAGATGCTTATGTTCGAGAGTACTCAAATATAGAGCATAATGATGGTGAAAGCATAACAGACTTTTTAGCAAGATTTGTTAGACTTGCCGGATTCGTAGGAGCTGCAGGAGGATCAGCAGAAGAACAAGCTGATAAGTTTAAGTGGGCGCTAGTTTACCCAATTCGTTCCCAGCTTGTTAATTTTCACTTTGCAGATGTAGCAGCAGCAGCAAATGCTGCAAGGAATATTGAAATGAACCAAGCTTCATGGAGAGATCGTAACAAGAAGAGAAACAGAGATGGTGAGCCGAGTGAGGGGAATCAATCAAGTAAACATGGGAGTAAGTGGGGTCAGAACAATAGCTCGGATGCTTCACGTCAAGGGAAAAATGTGAAACCTGGTCAAAATGTTGCTAAACAATGCCATATTTGTAAGAGATATCATCCGGGAAATACTTGTTACCGAGCTAAGGGGGCGTGTTTCATATGTGGACAAGTAGGCCATTTAGCTAGGGACTGCATCAATAGAAAGGATGATACTGACAAGGATGATACCGGGAACGATAAAGCTACTAACTCGGGTAGGGTGTTTGCTTTAGGAACCACCCAAATGGATACCACAGCACCAGGTACACTATCTGAACATCAGTATGTCATAACCTTAACTGTGAATTCGGGTAAGCAAAATCGTTTAAGTGGGGTAGTTGTGATACTACAATTTGGCTGTATATATTAAAAGATACTAATCAGTATGCTGTAGACCTTAGCTTTGTACTTTTAGTTTGATTTCGAGGCCGAAATCATTTTAAGTGGGGTAGAATTATAATACCCCAAATTTTGGCTGAATTAGTAAAATAACCTTTTAAATGGGTTTATCGGAACTATTAAAAAAGTATATACATGTTTATAGCTAAAAATATAGAATTTATATCTGAGAGTTTAAGTAGATGTCAAATACTAATAAAGACAAACATATGGCCAGAAAGACTTAGGAAACGTAATCAAACCCAACAAAAAACCCCGTACAGTGCGGTCCATATAATCGGATTTATATATACATCACATCTAAAATCTAGACGCCATATCAGTTTAAGTCAGAAGAAAATAAGAATTTAGGGTGAGAGAGTTACCAGGTTGAATTGGCCAGGAGGTTGAGCAAAGGTTCGAGTCAAAAACAATTTCAGTCTTGAGGTAAAACACATCAAACTCATGTATATACTCTGTATTTTGGTTATATATGTTTTGGGTCATATCACCTGTGTTACAAGAGTCAAAATCTTTTTCGAAATTACCATCCATGGTGATAAAAACGGAAGTTTTCGAGTCTTAAAGAACGTCACTTATTAGTAGTTTTGAATCTGTAACTCGTAACAGTCCACTCATAATGCTAGACGTAATAATATGTTTGTCAGTTAAACAAGATTAAATTGAATTCTTTTGAACTTTATGGGAGTAACAGGGACGATTGGGAAGATGACGGGTGCATGGGTTCATGTTTAAAAGTAGATAAAGTAGGCAGATTTATGGTTTGCAAAACAGAATATTTATAATAATATGAGTATATAATGGCCATACAAAGTACAAATAAGTTATAAAGATATTAACGTGGGGTTAACAATCATAAAGACTTTTGGCTGGTTCGGGAATGGTCGCATAACATTATTAATGGGTAGTTCTATAATCGTTGTAGATCGATAGTGTTTTCATTAGACATCGTGATCGCTTAAGGTACGGATTCTTGTTTCTAAAACTCATCGAAACGTTAAACGTCGGTTTGAATTCTCTGCCTTTCGTTCAGCTATCAACATTCTGTCATTCAGTGTTTCTGCTTGTTTAGCTTCTGTTTCGAAAGTCGGGTGTTCTTTGTCTTGCTTGGCCAGTCTTGTTGTTGTTTGCGTTGACTCTATCTGACCAGGTTCTTTGATACATGATATAATGATTTACAGAATATGTTAAGTTGTCGTTAGTTTAAATTGTCCCACCTAGAATACATCAGTTTACTCTTTTGCTATCATTGTAGTCGCAAGTCTGTTTCAAAATATTTGTAAAGTGTTATGGTTTTATCACTTATAACATATCTAATCTTATTTTGGTTACAAAACAGATAGGCTTTCGGGTTGGTTATTAAATATGGATAATGCAAGGCTGCTTTGATTTTGGTTACACAACAGATAGGCTTTCGGGTTGGTTATTAAATATGGATAATGCAAGGCTGCTTTGATTTTGGTTACAAAACAGATAGGCTTTCGGGTTGGTTATTAAATATGGATAATGCAAGGCTGCTTTGATTTTGGTTACAAAACAGATAGGCTTTCGGGTTGGTTATTAAATATGGATAATGCAAGGCTGCTTTGATTTTGGTTACAAAACAGATAGGCTTTCGGGTTGGTTATTAAATATGGATAATGCAAGGCTGCTTTGATTTTGGTTACAAAACAGATAGGCTTTCGGGTTGGTTATTAAATATGGATAATGCAAGGCTGCTTTGATTTTGGTTACAAAACAGATAGGCTTTCGGGTTGGTTATTAAATATGGATAATGCAAGGCTGCTTTGATTTTGGTTACAAAACAGATAGGCTTTCGGGTTGGTTATTAAATATGGATAATGCAAGGCTGCTTTGATTTTGGTTACAAAACAGATAGGCTTTCGGGTTGGTTATTAAATATGGATAATGCAAGGCTGCTTTGATTTTGGTTACAAAACAGATAGGCTTTCGGGTTGGTTATTAAATATGGATAATGCAAGGCTGCTTTGATTTTGGTTACAAAACAGATAGGCTTTCGGGTTGGTTATTAAATATGGATAATGCAAGGCTGCTTTGATTTTGGTTACAAAACAGATAGGCTTTCGGGTTGGTTATTAAATATGGATAATGCAAGGCTGCTTTATTTTGGTTACAAAACAGATAGGCTTTCGGGTTGGTTATTAAATATGGATAATGCAAGGCTGCTTTGATTTTGGTTACACAAAGCTTCTGGCTTTACTTACAAAATATGAAGTTATGGTATATTTTTGAAACTGGTGGGAAATAAGAACTCGTTTTTGAAACCAGATTATGAGATATGTTATAATTTTTGTGTAGGAGCTCGGTGGGGTTGGAAATATGAACTGTTGATTGTAGGATTTTTGATAATGTTGGAATTTTATATGTACGACTTACTCTTTTTGAAATGTCAAATATAAATTGGATTTCAACTTAGTCGTTAACTATATTTATTTGATTCGTTAAAATATCGTCTTTCTCACTGGTTAAAATGATTATATGAGTTACATCTTGTCCATCTTAGATTATCATCGTATGTCATTCTATATATCCGCGCACTGAGGAATTGGCTCAGCCGCAGTTTTCTTTCTTTCCCTGCGGCAGGTAATCAAGGGGATCTTGGGTGAGAGCTATTGGAACTGGGTGGCGCACAAGCTCTTATTTTTAGTTTAGTTCGTTGGAAATTTTAGAGATTTATTCTTGTTGGTTATTAGTACTCTTTTGAGTTTTTCTGTCATTAGAGTTTTTGAAAACGCTTCCATTTTTATCGTTGGTCACTTTGCAATAAGATACTATGGCTTGAGTTGTGACATGATATTTGTTTGTTTGGTCCATAACACTCTAGTTTTCTTCCATGGAAATTGGGGGTGTTAAAAATGGTATCAGAGCTTTAGGTTCTATCTTGTAGAGATTTTATAAATCTTAACCTGTGAGTGTGGGTAGAAACTCGATTAGGATCCTTTCATTACGTGAGTTCCAATTCGTTTTCATTTACCTCTTTTGGAACAATTCTGATTTCGCTTTCGTTTCCTTTTAGATGCCGCCTCGTCGTGAAAATCCAGTGGATCCTAATATCTTGGCAGCTATCAACGAGGCCGTCACCCAAGCCTTGACAGCTTTACTGCCTACTATCGTGACTCAAACAACCGCAGCGGTTAATCAACAACTTGGCGCAGGCGCCGGTGCCGGTGCAGGAGCGGGCGCAGGTGCCGTAGCTGGAGCCGGTGAAGGTGCCGGAGCTGGAGCTGGAGCCGGTGGAGGTGCAGGTTCAGGTGCACAGGCCGGGGGGCGGGGACATACATGTGTGGCTAGAGAGGTTCCAGAAACAGAAGCCAAACTCCTTTAGCCTTGCAGCTACTCCAATTAATGCTGAGAATTGGATATCTCATATGGAAAAAATCTTTGAGGTTCTCGGATGTACAGATAACCATAAGGTGAAACTCGCAGCCTATAAACTCGAAGGAGATGCACAAAGATGGTGGAAGACCATTAAGCAAGCTAGAGGTGGTGATGCTTTCCTAGAGACACTCACTTGGAATGCTTTTCGTGAGCTATTTTATCAACCATACTTTTCTAAAGCCGAAAAAGATGCTTATGTTCGAGAGTACTCAAATATAGAGCATAATGATGGTGAAAGCATAACAGACTTTTTAGCAAGATTTGTTAGACTTGCCGGATTCGTAGGAGCTGCAGGAGGATCAGCAGAAGAACAAGCTGATAAGTTTAAGTGGGCGCTAGTTTACCCAATTCGTTCCCAGCTTGTTAATTTTCACTTTGCAGATGTAGCAGCAGCAGCAAATGCTGCAAGGAATATTGAAATGAACCAAGCTTCATGGAGAGATCGTAACAAGAAGAGAAACAGAGATGGTGAGCCGAGTGAGGGGAATCAATCAAGTAAACATGGGAGTAAGTGGGGTCAGAACAATAGCTCGGATGCTTCACGTCAAGGGAAAAATGTGAAACCTGGTCAAAATGTTGCTAAACAATGCCATATTTGTAAGAGATATCATCCGGGAAATACTTGTTACCGAGCTAAGGGGGCGTGTTTCATATGTGGACAAGTAGGCCATTTAGCTAGGGACTGCATCAATAGAAAGGATGATACTGACAAGGATGATACCGGGAACGATAAAGCTACTAACTCGGGTAGGGTGTTTGCTTTAGGAACCACCCAAATGGATACCACAGCACCAGGTACACTATCTGAACATCAGTATGTCATAACCTTAACTGTGAATTCGGGTAAGCAAAATCGTTTAAGTGGGGTAGTTGTGATACTACAATTTGGCTGTATATATTAAAAGATACTAATCAGTATGCTGTAGACCTTAGCTTTGTACTTTTAGTTTGATTTCGAGGCCGAAATCATTTTAAGTGGGGTAGAATTATAATACCCCAAATTTTGGCTGAATTAGTAAAATAACCTTTTAAATGGGTTTATCGGAACTATTAAAAAAGTATATACATGTTTATAGCTAAAAATATAGAATTTATATCTGAGAGTTTAAGTAGATGTCAAATACTAATAAAGACAAACATATGGCCAGAAAGACTTAGGAAACGTAATCAAACCCAACAAAAAACCCCGTACAGTGCGGTCCATATAATCGGATTTATATATACATCACATCTAAAATCTAGACGCCATATCAGTTTAAGTCAGAAGAAAATAAGAATTTAGGGTGAGAGAGTTACCAGGTTGAATTGGCCAGGAGGTTGAGCAAAGGTTCGAGTCAAAAACAATTTCAGTCTTGAGGTAAAACACATCAAACTCATGTATATACTCTGTATTTTGGTTATATATGTTTTGGGTCATATCACCTGTGTTACAAGAGTCAAAATCTTTTTCGAAATTACCATCCATGGTGATAAAAACGGAAGTTTTCGAGTCTTAAAGAACGTCACTTATTAGTAGTTTTGAATCTGTAACTCGTAACAGTCCACTCATAATGCTAGACGTAATAATATGTTTGTCAGTTAAACAAGATTAAATTGAATTCTTTTGAACTTTATGGGAGTAACAGGGACGATTGGGAAGATGACGGGTGCATGGGTTCATGTTTAAAAGTAGATAAAGTAGGCAGATTTATGGTTTGCAAAACAGAATATTTATAATAATATGAGTATATAATGGCCATACAAAGTACAAATAAGTTATAAAGATATTAACGTGGGGTTAACAATCATAAAGACTTTTGGCTGGTTCGGGAATGGTCGCATAACATTATTAATGGGTAGTTCTATAATCGTTGTAGATCGATAGTGTTTTCATTAGACATCGTGATCGCTTAAGGTACGGATTCTTGTTTCTAAAACTCATCGAAACGTTAAACGTCGGTTTGAATTCTCTGCCTTTCGTTCAGCTATCAACATTCTGTCATTCAGTGTTTCTGCTTGTTTAGCTTCTGTTTCGAAAGTCGGGTGTTCTTTGTCTTGCTTGGCCAGTCTTGTTGTTGTTTGCGTTGACTCTATCTGACCAGGTTCTTTGATACATGATATAATGATTTACAGAATATGTTAAGTTGTCGTTAGTTTAAATTGTCCCACCTAGAATACATCAGTTTACTCTTTTGCTATCATTGTAGTCGCAAGTCTGTTTCAAAATATTTGTAAAGTGTTATGGTTTTATCACTTATAACATATCTAATCTTATTTTGGTTACAAAACAGATAGGCTTTCGGGTTGGTTATTAAATATGGATAATGCAAGGCTGCTTTGATTTTGGTTACACAAAGCTTCTGGCTTTACTTACAAAATATGAAGTTATGGTATATTTTTGAAACTGGTGGGAAATAAGAACTCGTTTTTGAAACCAGATTATGAGATATGTTATAATATTTGTGTAGGATTACCCCGAGCTATTAACCACCTATGGGGGTACCATAGGCACATCATTCGGGGGCACCAATGGTGTGACACTACCGTGATGGTGTGATGCGTTCACGGCGTCTCCGCTTGTAGGATTGCTAATAAAGCATTGGCCATTTTTGTTTAGGAGGCGTATGAGTCGACTCTAGGAAATTGTAGGATTTGTCGGATTTGTAGGGTGGATGGTTGTGTTGTGCCCGGCGCACCATTGCACATTTGTAGAACACTTGGAGTCCAGTGTACATTTGTTGGATATTTGTTTGTCGGTTCATGTGACTCGACATGCATATGTATATGCTTATTTTTGTGTAGGAGCTCGGTGGGGTTGGAAATATGAACTGTTGATTGTAGGATTTTTGATAATGTTGGAATTTTATATGTACGACTTACTCTTTTTGAAATGTCAAATATAAATTGGATTTCAACTTAGTCGTTAACTATATTTATTTGATTCGTTAAAATATCGTCTTTCTCACTGGTTAAAATGATTATATGAGTTACATCTTGTCCATCTTAGATTATCATCGTATGTCATTCTATATATCCGCGCACTGAGGAATTGGCTCAGCCGCAGTTTTCTTTCTTTCCCTGCGGCAGGTAATCAAGGGGATCTTGGGTGAGAGCTATTGGAACTGGGTGGCGCACAAGCTCTTATTTTTAGTTTAGTTCGTTGGAAATTTTAGAGATTTATTCTTGTTGGTTATTAGTACTCTTTTGAGTTTTTCTGTCATTAGAGTTTTTGAAAACGCTTCCATTTTTATCGTTGGTCACTTTGCAATAAGATACTATCGTTTGGTCCATAACACTCTAGTTTCTTCCATGGAAATTGGGGGTGTTACAGTACCGATCCCGCAAACTCTCAAAACTAGGTCCCGGTCCCGATCGGAATTCGGTACCACTTTTCAGTACCGGGATCGGGACGGGATCGGTACGGGATCGGGATTTGAGACTTTTAGCTCATCCCTAACCAGAACTACTAAATTGAACTAAAAACACACAAGAGTACAAGACACAAGTTAGTGAAGTTACCGTTTGATGTTTTTCACAATTTCACATATCAGGAGAAATACATGTCGTATGTGATTCCCATTTCCCGAAAACTTTTCAGGGATATACCAACACTCTCAAGTCACCCAACACAAAAATACAAAACCACCCACACAATTTGACAACACCTCCTTTTATTTCTTTCACTTCACTCTTTTTCTCTTCACTTTAGTCACAATGTTGAAAATGGCTATTCTCTTAGCCCCTCTGTTCTTCCTTTGTGTTTCTGGTAAGTTCAAATTAACTTATCACCCTCTTTTTTCTTATTTTTTATCCATAGTTTTAATCTATGGAGTAGTAATTTTATATATATATATATATTTTTCTATATCTTACAGTTGCAGGTCAAGAAATGTTCCAAATTTTAAGTCTCAACAACCAAGATTCACATTCACTAGGTGTATCTGTTGACCAAGAAAAGGTCAATGAGGTCTCAACTAGTATTTTAATGGCAGAAAAATGGCTTAAAACTCATGTGTTATCTCACTACCCTTCTATAAACATAACATCCATTGTTGTATCCAACAATCTTTTATGTGATGATGAAAATGAAAAAGATTCTAAAAATGTTTCAAAATTAGTCCTTTTTGCAATGAACAATATTTATCATTCTCTTATAAGATGGGGTCTTGAAAAAAACATTAAAGTTTCAATTTTTTTAACACCCAAATGCTTACAAAAACCATATCTTGAAAACATTTTTATTTTCTTGAAGAATATTAACTCAACTTACACTATAAAAAATGTTCAAAAAACAAACCCCACAAGAAAACTATCTTTCACCGTACGGTCATCGGAGATAAGTTACTCCATCCCTTCCGACGCCGCCAGCGCCCCACTTCCGCCGCTCATCGGAGTAATATCACCATCACCGTCGCCGGAGACCCAACCACCGATGGTCAATGCTGCACCACCACATTATGGTTTATCTTTGCCACCCTGCAATTCATATCATAATTCTCATCACGGTGGTGCAACGGCGGCGCCGCCACTTGTAGGTAATGCCGGAGGGATTGCGGCGCCGCCACTTGGGCGTGAAAAACTGTGGTGTGTGGCTAAACCAAGTGTCCCGGCTGAGCAGCTGCAAGAAGCTATGGATTATGCTTGTGGTGACGGTGGCGTTGACTGTAGTCCGATTAGTCCTACCGGAAATTGTTATTTTCCGGCGACAATTGTTTCTCATGCCTCGTATGCTTTTAATAGTTATTGGCAGAAAAATAAAAAGAAAGGTGGTACTTGTTCTTTTGGTGGGACTGCTATGCTGATTAGTTCTGACCCAAGTAAGTATAGTCAAAGTCAAACTCTCTACTTTTGAATTTCAAATTTCAAATTGATTTTTCAATTTTTTTAAAACAAGTAAATTTATAATGTGAAGTTTATGTTGAAATCTGAAATGGGTTGGTGATACTTTTTGTATAATTGGATTAAGTTTACTGATTTTTTTGTTTCAAGATTGTTATGTTTGACTTGAAGTCAAATATGTAGTGTAGTTTCTAATTTTGGGTTGTTTTTTTTTTTGGCAGGTTTTCTTCACTGCCATTTCATTTATCGATAGAGTTTGGGAGTATATTGCTAACCTGAAGGAAGAATTGGGCAAAATATTGGTGGTTAAAGTCTGTTTTTATGTTATACTTTGAGGCATGTAGGGTAGGTTATTAGTGAAAATTAAGGTGCCATTTGAGAATTATGGATATCTTGATGGTAATTTTAGGCTTTTGAGAATAGACATGCGAACCACCATTATGTAAGAATCTTCTCCCATATAAATTAACCTTCTTTCTGCTAATTGGTTTGTTGGAGAATGTTATATGAATGCAATGCCCTTCATTTCCATGTTAATTGTGTGTTAGGAATTATATGCACGAGTACTTTCGAGTAGGCTTATGTAATGGAATGTGGTATCGTCCCATACGGACATACGATATGTCCCTTGAACTAGACTCGTACTTTGTCTTGAACACTAAAAGAAAAGCGAAATTGAAAGAAGAAAAAAATCGACCTTAATCGAGCTAATGGAGCATATCGAATTCAGTTTTTTTGTTATTATTGGTAGATTATTATTATTCTGTAATATGATTGTTAGTATTATGTTAGAAAAACCATTTTGTTAATATGATTGTTAGTATTATGTTAGAAAAACTTTTGTTAATATGATTGTTAGTATTATGTTAGAAAAACTTTTGTTAATATGATTGTTAGTATTATGTTAGAAAACTTTTGTTAATATGATTGTTAGTATTATGTTAGAAAAACTTTTGTTAATATGATTGTTAGTATTATGTTAGAAAACTTTTGTTAATATGATTGTTAGTATTATGTTAGAAAAACTTTTGTTAATATGATTGTTAGTATTATGTTAGAAAACTTTTGTTAATATGATTGTTAGTATTATGTTAGAAAAACTTTTGTTAATATGATTGTTAGTATTATGTTAGAAAACTTTTGTTAATATGATTGTTAGTATTATGTTAGAAAAACTTTTGTTAATATGATTGTTAGTATTATGTTAGAAAACTTTTGTTAATATGATTGTTAGTATTATGTTAGAAAAACTTTTGTTAATATGATTGTTAGTATTATGTTAGAAAAACCATTTTGTTAATATGATTGTTAGATTAGTTAGAAAATTTTTAATATGATTGTTAGTATTATGTTAGAAAATTTTGTTAATATGATTGTTAGTATTATGTTAGAAAACTTTTGTTAATATGATTGTTAGTATTATGTTAGAAAACTTTTGTTAATATGATTGTTAGTATTATGTTAGAAATTTTGTTAATATGATTGTTAGTATTATGTTAGAAAAACCATTTTGTTAATATGATTGTTAGAAATTAGTGGTAGAAAGGTTATGTTATTATAGTTAAAAATGATATGATTGTTAGAAATTATATGATTTTTAAGAATTATTGGTAGTTTATCATTATTGATAATATGATTGTTAAGTCCCTTAATTAATGAGATGGTTAACCAATAGAAAGTGTAAAATACAACAAGTCTAATAATCACTAGAATTGGACTAGTATTACTTGTAAATAAAGATGCAAGATATATAAACAAAGTAATACAAGACTTAAAGCAATAAACAAATAAAGTGGACCATTATGTATGTTTCATGGGTATTTCATTATTGATGTTTAAATAAAATACAAGGTTGTTGCGGAATCAAGATAACACAATTAAGTGAGTATCCTAACAACCTATGAGTTACAATATGATCTATGTTTGTCAAATAACTCTTTGGGATCGAGATACTTAAAGTTGTGAAGTATCCCTGTTTAAGATCGAGAGTATTTGGACAAATTCACTTAAATGCAAAAGGAATGCTTAAAAGTATTTTTGTCAAGGAAATGACTTTGTATTTATAGGCAACAAATTCACCAGTGAATTTGTGCCGTACAAATATGGTTGGCATACATTTAATGATCCGACAAGAACATTAAATGTATTGGATAAGTATAAGGATAAAGTCACATCAAGTGCAAGTGTATCCTATTATCCAACCACCTTAACACACGTATACTTTTGTTAAAGAACAAGTGGATTGTTCTTTGGAAAGTGTGTTAAAGGCAAAAGTCAATCCTCGATATTAGTGTTCAGACTTGCAGGATCTAGAACACTAACAATCCTCCAGTGTGCAGATCTGGTAAGACTTTCCAGTGGACTCCGCCATTTGTAAGTCTTCTTCCTTCAGACTTCAGTCTTTGACTTCAGTCAGAATGTCTTCAGTAGAGTAGATCTGGACTGGGGTGAAGTCTTCAGTGAGCTAATCTGGAGAATGCTCCAGATTACCTGTACAAGTAAATGCTCACTAGTCTTCAATTATTTCTGGACAAATCTTCAGAGGGACTCCAGATTCCAAGTCTGGAGTAGGTCCAGTAGAATATGTTTTCTGGTCAGATCTTCAGTGAGGCTCCAGTAGTCGGGTCTGGAGCGAGACCAGCAAAACAAGTTTCTTAACAAACCTAAATAAGGTTCCAGTAGTCCAGTCTGGAGCCAGTCCAGTAAGTCTGGACTAAATCTGGACCTAACAAATTCCCCCTATTTGTTTAGAAATAATGCAAGTATTTTTCAGACTTATAGATATACAAATTTGTATGTCTGGAAAACACTTGATAGATCATGAGTGTTTTCAGTTTCATCTTTTAAGTTCTAACTTGGACTAAATCTGGACCTAACAAATTCCCCCTATTTGTTTAGAAATAATGCAAGTATTTTTCAGACTTATAGATATACAAATTTGTATGTCTGGAAAACACTTTATAGATCATGAGTGTTTTCAGTTTCATCTTTTAAGTTCTAACTTAGACTAAATCTGGTCATTCTACTTGTAAAAATAAAAACTTGCAACTATTATTACTTTCATCAAAAAGGAAAATAATTACAACAAGTACAATGGTAAGAGTTCAGGCCCTTCTTCTTGATGAATGCCCTGGTGCATCTTCAGTGGCCTTCCTCTTAGGAGATGGAGATGATGGAACAGACACTGGTGGTCTCAGACCCAACACAGCTTCCATCTGTTGAATTCTCTTCCAGACTTTCTCAATTCTTTTCATAAAAGCCTTCACGTCTGGAGAGAGATCAGTCTTGCCTTTGAAAGTCATTCCAATCTCCTTTAGTTCAGTCCATCCAAATGCTTGGACTGAAGTATCTTTTCTTTCATCAGTAAAGTTACCTTCTCTGGTCAACTTTACATTAAACCTGGTCATACCTTGATGATGTTCAGCCAGTGTGATTTCAGCATTAATTATTCTTCTTGCATTGGCCCTGAACTTCATCATTTCATCATATTTAGCCCTTTGCTTTGCCAACTGGACCATCTCTTCAGTATCCCTGGATACACCACTCTGCTGTCCTTCAGTGGACTGGTATTCTTGTCTATTGATTCTATGAGTGGTATCCAGAGGAATAAAGGTGCTCAGATCACCATCTTTGATAGCTTTCAGTTGCTTGGCAGTTAGCTTGGGTAGACCAGTTATTCTCTTTCTGTATTCCAATTCCAGAGCACCAGCATTTTTTCTGATCTTTTTCTGGAGGCTTACCAGCTCCTCCTTTCTCTGTCTGATCAACTCTGGAATGGTTACACCATAAATCAACAAGTCATATACCTGCTCTTCTTCAGCATAGAACGAGCGTATATGGACATCGTCCAGTGCATCAAGACACTGATGAACTCTTGGATCATCCTTCATCCTTTTGAAAACTTCAATGTTTACGCCTAACCTGCCAGCGTTATAGGAGTCCAGAGTACCCATTGTAGCCATATCCCTATGATGGGCCAGCAGTTCATTTCTTTGATTATCCTTGAAGATTTCGATCATGATACACTGTTGTTGCAACTTCCTTGAAGTTTCGTTGTCAACATCTTCAACTTGTTCTTCTTCTTCACCAGCCACTACCTTTTCTTTTCCTTTAACTGCCTTGAGTGTGGTAGGAATGTCTGGGAAGCTTTCGAACTGGGGCTCACTGGCTTCAGTACCAGTAGCTTCTTGTGTTCTTTCAACCATACGTGCACTGGCATCAGTACCAGTCACTTGTCTTTGTTGCACGACGCTTTCAGTAGCGACTGCTCTGGCAACTTCTCTCTTTCTCCTTATTAACCCTTCTTGTTCACCAGTAGATGGAACTGAACGTTTTTCCCCTTTGGAATGATCTCTAGTCCTTGACTTCAGATCATTCCACAACTCTTCCATCATATGTCTATCAAGGGAACCAAAGGTTCTTCCTTGTTCTGGCAATGAAGCAGTCATACCAGTTTTGAGTGCCTGGACTTCCCTTTTAATACTTTCAATTGATTCTGGCAAGTCCTTGGGCAGCTCAACTTCTATCCTCTTAACAACTTCTGGCAACATCACATCCTGAAAAGATCTAAGGATTGATCCAGATATTTCATCTGAGATCTCTTTCAGCATATCACCCTTGAATTTTCTGACAACTTCATCACTGAGGGTGTTGACCAGATCAGTCTGATCAAATGTTGGCCTGCTCTCCAGTGCACCAACTCTTGTCACAATCTTCTCAACCTCATCTTTAAGACCTGCCAGTGGTTGTACAACCTTATTCTCCACTGCAGTCTCAACAGAGTTCACAATCTTTCCTTCCAACCCTTGTACTGCCACCCTTAAATTTTGAGAATTAACATTCGTGGCCAGTACCAGTTCATCCAGTTTGTCAAAAACCATCTTCTCATTCCCAGCGAAGAGGTTCATTTCTGATGCTAAGTTGTTTGTCAATAGAGACTTGAAATCAGAAATAACCTGGGAAGATGACTGGAGTGATCTCTCCAGGTCCGCCACCCTACTAAGAAGGCCTTGGACCTCGGTTGAAGATGAAGTGGAGAGACCAGTGGGTTGTTCCAGATGAGACGTCACTCTGGTCATCAAAGGTACTTGTGCCCAGTCCTCTTCAGTTTCAACATGTGAGACTGGCACACTTTGTTCGGTTTGGTGTACTGGTGATTGAGTTTGTGTTGGTTGAATGTATGGTGTGAAATATGAAGTTGATTGAGGAATTGATGGTGGTGGTGGTGGTGGCATATCTGGTGTGGGAGTTGGTATTTCTGGTTGAGGTGTTGGTAATTCGGTTTCTGGTGGAGGAGGTGGCATTTCTGGTGAACTTATAACCTGTACATCTTCACCCAAGAAATCCATATTTATATCCAAATTCTGACCTCCAGAAATAGGAGAGTCAGTCTCGTCCCAAAAAGAAGCACCAGCCACATCTATCTGTTCACCAGCTTCCACATTTAAATCCAGTGAAGCCTGTTGCTCACCAGAAGCTTGTTCTTCAGTCTGAACAACTTCAACAGCCTCTTCTCGTACAACAGCCTGGACTTCAGTGTCCACTCTCTGTTCAGATTGTACGGAAGGATCAATATTTTCCTCTTCAAAGATGGGAGACCCATCAATATTCATAATATCACCAGGATGGGTTAATGGGTTTACCTGGACTCCACCTCTCATCAGACGCCTATGTGATCTTGGTCGTCTGGAAAGCTCAACAACTGCTTGACTTGAACTTTCTGGAGCCACTTGCCTTATAGGTTGTACCATTTCAACAACCTGAACATCTTCACTACCAGTAGGTACATCAACAACTTGTACCCTTACTGGTGCCACATTCTCTTCAATTCTTTGAAGTGTCAGCATTGCTGGAGGAATATCTACCTCTCCATCTCTGGACCTTAAATTTGCCAGGTCTCTCATATACTCACTTATTGAAAAATGAGTAGTTTCAAAGTCATACTGGGCTCCAAGGGCATTTTTGAATATAAGAGAAAGAAAGCGAATATATGGCACGAATGGCTTTCTCCCCTTCGCCTTTATACGTTCCACCAGATCATCAAAGAATATCTGGGCGAAATCAACCCTTAGCCCAAACCATAAGCAATAGGCAATCTGGAGGTGTGTTTGATTGATTTGATCCAATCCTCCAGAACTGCCTCCAAGACACTCGACGATGTGTGTGAAGAAGTATCTCCACGAATCCGTCAGTCTGCTCATATAAATGGTCCCTTTCCTCAACAACTGACCATTTTCATCAACTATCTCTGTATGCCCCATTAATCTGCATACCTCCCTGAAGTTAATACCAGTAGGGAGTGGTATTGCCAGCTCATTCTCATCCAGATAATTTAACTGAAGAGCCATTCTGAGAGAATGTACTGAAAGAGTCAAGGGTCTGGTCCCTTGCTCAAGAGAGTAAACAATAGAAGTATTTGCTTCATTGTATTCGGCTGTATACCAGAATTCACAAAGATAATCGTGATACATCTTTTCTGGATTTAAAGTTAGGGCACCATATAGTGGACATGAGAGAAAAAAGGCATTTAATCTCCCAATTATTGATTGTGGATCATGGACACTGGATAGCGTGAGTTTTGCCATCCAGTTATTCATATTCATCCTTAAAGCCCTAGCTTCAAGGTTGATATGAGGTGCTCTAACTACATCAGCCGCCGGAGCATATTCAGCGGATAGTATAGATTTCTTGGTGAATTTGATTGTCTAGGAGCCATTGGATATATAGAAGAAGATGAAATTGAATGAATTTTAAGGTTTATGAAGAATTTAATGAATTTGAAGTTAATATGCGAGTATTATGATTGGAAAATGAATGAAGAATTTAATGAAGGAATTTGAAGATTTGGGAGTAAATGTTCGAAGTAAATGAAATTGAAAGTGAAAGTGGGTATATATATAGAATTGAGAATGTGGAACTCAAACGATTAATTTGAATTATCAAATATAATTTTGATTGTGTTCTGAGATCCGCATTAATTACATCACATCACACATAAATGCATGACGGTTTACAGCCCACAAAACAGTAACAACTTGTACTTTTTGTTTTCCCAAAGTAAAAAGACCATCATTGTTTTGAAAAACTTACATGCCACGTAGGATTTATAAGATAAATATCTTTGAAAAAGTTTGCTTACGTGGCACATACAAAGATCAAGTATTTTGAAAATATTATGACATATTTCAGTGCATCTGGAGGTTGACAGGACCGTCCAGTATCACTGGTGGATTAGTCCAGTGAACATGTACTGATGGTACACTGGAGGGACACTCCAGTAAAGTACCAGTGAACAACCAATTTTGAAAGACTGGAAACCTTAAACTTGCACGTCAACTAATACAGACAAATGAGAGGGACACATTTACAAGAAGACATAAGTCAACTCAAACACGCACTTCAACTTGTCCAGTTACTAGTGAGAGGGACATATTTACAAAGCACCAGTAATATTTTCTGAAGAATTTGTCCAGTGAGAAAATTAATTCCCCCTGAACTTAAACATTTTTAAGAGAAAATATTTTTCAAGTCTTCCCTGGAATGTTGATCCAGAAATAAATTTTGAATCTTTAAATCAAAGATCCTTAGTAGTACACAATGGCGTTCAATACCAAGGTTCCAGATTTAAGGGTTTAACATTCCCAACTCACCAACAAGATATTCAAAAGTTTTTACATCCAGTGGTTTAGTAAAAATGTCAGCGAGTTGTTTGTCAGTGGGAATAAAATGGAGTTCAATGTTGTTTTTCATAATATGATCGCGAATGAAATGGTACCTTAGATCAATGTGTTTGGTTCTGGAGTGCATGACTGGATTGTTGGAGATAGCGATGGCACTGGTATTATCACAAAAGATAGGAGTTTTTGAATATTTAATACCATAATCAAGCAACTGGTTCTTCATCCAGAGTATCTGAGCACAACAACTGGCTGCAGACACGTATTCAGCTTCAGCAGTGGATAATGAAACTGAAGTTTGCTTCTTACTGGTCCAGCTGACCAGTTTGCCACCTAGGAAATGACATCCACCAGTTGTGGATTTCCTATCTATCTTACAACCTGCATGATCTGAATCTGGATAACCCATTAGATCCATGCCTGAGCCTTTGGGGTACCAAAGACCTAGACTGGGGACACCTTTAAGGTACTTCAGTATGCGCTTTACAGCGAGCATATGAGATTCCTTTGGATTAGACTGATATCTGGCACATAAACATGTTGAAAACATAATATCTGGTCTACTGGCCGTTAAATACATCAGTGAACCAACCATGCCTCTATAGACAGTGGTGTTCACTGGTTTGCCATCTGGATCCGAGTCCAGTGTCAGTGGTGCAGAAATTGGAGTTGGTTTAGATGGTGAAGAATTCATATCGAATTTCTTTAAAAGATCTCTAACATATTTTTCAAGTCTTCCCTGGAATGTTGATCCAGAAATAAATTTTGAATCTTTAAATCAAAGATCCTTAGTAGTACACAATGGCGTTCAATACCAAGGTTCCAGATTTAAGGGTTTAACATTCCCAACTCACCAACAAGATATTCAAAAGTTTTTACATCCAGTGGTTTAGTAAAAATGTCAGCGAGTTGTTTGTCAGTGGGAATAAAATGGAGTTCAATGTTGTTTTTCATAATATGATCGCGAATGAAATGGTACCTTAGATCAATGTGTTTGGTTCTGGAGTGCATGACTGGATTGTTGGAGATAGCGATGGCACTGGTATTATCACAAAAGATAGGAGTTTTTGAATATTTAATACCATAATCAAGCAACTGGTTCTTCATCCAGAGTATCTGAGCACAACAACTGGCTGCAGACACGTATTCAGCTTCAGCAGTGGATAATGAAACTGAAGTTTGCTTCTTACTGGTCCAGCTGACCAGTTTGCCACCTAGGAAATGACATCCACCAGTTGTGGATTTCCTATCTATCTTACAACCTGCATGATCTGAATCTGAATAACCCATTAGATCCATGCCTGAGCCTTTGGGGTACCAAAGACCTAGACTGGGGACACCTTTAAGGTACTTCAGTATGCGCTTTACAGCGAGCATATGAGATTCCTTTGGATTAGACTGATATCTGGCACATAAACATGTTGAAAACATAATATCTGGTCTACTGGCCGTTAAATACATCAGTGAACCAACCATGCCTCTATAGACAGTGGTGTTCACTGGTTTGCCATCTGGATCCGAGTCCAGTGTCAGTGGTGCAGAAATTGGAGTTGGTTTAGATGGTGAAGAATTCATATCGAATTTCTTTAAAAGATCTCTAACATATTTTTCCTGATTAATAAAAATTCCATCTTTGTTTTGTTTAATCTGGAGTCCAAGAAAATATGTTAATTCACCCATCAAACTCATTTCATATTCAGTGGACATGATTTTAGAAAATTTCTTGCACATGTTTTCATCAGTAGACCCAAAAATTATATCATCAACATAAATTTGTACCATTAACAGATTACCTTTCTCATGAAGAATGAACAAGGTATTGTCAATTGCACCTCGTTTAAAACCATTTTTCAACAAATGTTTAGTCAGAGTATCATACCAGGCACGTGGGGCTTGTCTGAGGCCATATAGCGCTTTGTCCAGACGATATACCCAATGTGGATGCTTGTCATCAACGAAACCTGGAGGTTGTCTGACGTAAACTTCTTCTTCAAGCTTCCCATTCAAGAAAGCACTCTTTACGTCCATCTGGTAGACCTTGAACTGGTGATTAGCAGCGAATGCTAAGAAAATTCTGATCGCTTCAAGTCTAGCCACTGGAGCAAAAGATTCATCAAAGTCGACATCTGACTGGCAGTAGCCTTGTGCTACCAGTCTGGCCTTGTTTCTTATTACGTGGCCATCTTCATCTACTTTGTTTCTGAAGACCCATCTTGTTCCAATTGGTTCTTTCTTTCCAACTGGGAAAGGAACCAGATACCATACTTTGTTCCTTTCAAACTGGTGAAGCTCTTCTTGCATAGCAGTCACCCAGTTTGGATCTTCCAGAGCCTCGTCAATCTTCTTAGGTTCTATCAAAGATAGAAAACTGACGTATAAGCATTGATTACTGGAGGCTCTTCTGGTCTGAACACCACGACTGGAGTCACCTAAGATCTGATCAATAGGGTGAGCTTTTGTCCATCTGGAGTACTGACCAGGATTGTTACTGACAACAATATCAGTGCAAGAATTCAGTTGAGTCTCCTCTGGAGTTGATTCTGGAGGAGGGTCTTGCCAAATTACTTCAGTATCTTCATCTGAGTCATTTAAATCACGATTTGCATCATGAAATTCTTCACCAGAAGACATTTCTGGTAAATTCTCAACTGACACTGATACTGGAGTAGTACGCACATCTGAACCAATATTAATTTCAGAGGGTAGTTTGAAAATAATAGAGGGATAGAATGGAGTACTACTGGAGAGTTTCTTTTTCTGAACAGGTTCCAGATCAGGATGACTGGAAACTGTGTCTGGTGAATCTTCAAATTTGTCGTTTATTGGATCAGATTCACAAAAGACAATTGGAGTTACTGGGGGAGTGTCAGGGACTGGCTTCTTGTTGATTGAGGCATTTGATTCATCAAATGTTACATGAATTGACTCATGGACCTTCTCCAGTCTCTTGTTATAGACTCTGAAGGCCTTGCGAATGGCTGAATAGCCTAAGAAATACCCTTCATCAGCTTTGGCATCAAATTTGCCTAGCTGACTGGAGTCGTTCAGGATGTAAACTGGACATCCAAAAACGTGAAAATAACCAATGTTTGGTTTTCTATTTCTTAAGACTTCATAGGCTGTCTTTTTGTGTCTTTTAATGTACACTGATCGATTCTGGGTGTGGCAAGCAGTTGCAATTGCTTCCGCCCAGAAACTGGTAGACAGTCCAGATTCAGCAAGCATACTCCTGGCAGCTTCTATCAGCGTTCGATTTTTCCTTTCCACAACTCCATTTTGCTCTGGAGAGCGGGCTGAAGAGAAGTTCTGGGAGATGCCAGTGTCAGTACAGAATGACTCCAGAGTTGCATTCTGGAATTCTGTTCCATTGTCACTTCTTAACTGACACACTTTTCGACTGTACTTGAGCTCAATTTGCTTGATAAGACTGATGATTTCAGCAGCAGCTTCACTTTTGGACCTCAGAAAGATCACCCAACAATATCTGGAGAACTCATCTATGATCACCAGGGTGTATCTTTTACCAGCACGAGTCTGAACGTTCACTGGACCAAAAAGGTCCATATGAAGCATGTGAAGAGGTTCAGTAATGCTGAAATTCTGTCTGGTCTTGAAACTGGTACGCTTTTGCTTACCCATCTCACATCCTGGACATGGTCTTTCCTTTTTGAAGGAGACTGAAGGTATCCCATCTGCAAGTTGTTTTCTGGACAACTTGTTAATGTTTTTGAAGTTTAAATGGGATAACCTTTTATGCCATAACCAGTTTGTGTCTTCATCAGCTTGAGTATAGAAACACTGCTCTGAAGGAGAGCTTTCCATATCCATCACGTACACATTCCCTTTTCTGGGAGCAATCAACACTACCTTCCAGTCCTTGTTGAATACGATGCCCTGAGCAACATTGAATAAGACTTGATAGCCATCGTCACACAGTTGACTTACACTGATCAAGTTATATTTCAAACCATTCACAAATGCAACTCGTCTGAACTTGACTTGTCCATTGTTCAGAACACCATATCCCTCAGTCTTCCACAACCATCATTTCCAAACGTGATGGAGGGTCCATCAGAAATGGTGAACTCCTCCAGTAGGGTCTTACATCCGGTCATCGTCCTGCCAGCAGCACTGTCAAGATACCAGATAAGCTTCTTTCGATCGCCCTACACATACACCAGATATTGATCAGTTAGATTTGGGAACCCATCGACTGATGGGTTCACTGGACCCTCCCTTATAGGTCCCTGGGGCAATCTGGTCTAGTTCACTTTGTTCAATAGTGGTCTTAGAAGAGAATGGACCAGGCTTGGATGCAAACTGGTTGGACCTGCACTCTTTCATGAAATGACCCTTTTTGCCACACTTAAAGCATGTCAAATTGGTCTTGGGTGTTACAGGCATATCATAAACAGTTGTGGGCCTTAACACCTCTGGTAATCGATCGATTACTGGTATTAATGATGCAACATTAGTATTTCCATCTAAATATGCACGTTTTTGAGCAGGAAATTGTTTAACTGAAGCATCATATGGCTTTTTAGTTTCTAGCCATGACTTTATTACCAGTTTTTCTTTCTCTAGAATGATCTCAAGATCTTGCTTTTCTTGAATCAATTGTTCAGTTACCAGAACCTGGGCTTGAAATGCCAGTTCAATGTCTTGAAGCTCTTTTAATTTTGATTTTAAAGCATTTAATTCAGAAGAATCTGTTTCTAGACCATTTACACAATCAGATCTAACAGTTTCTACAAAAATTAAATCAGAATTTAAAGCTTCAGCAATGTCCAATTTTAGTTCTTGGTCAGTTGCATTATCATAATCACTAACCTTTTTAATAACTATGTCCACCCATCGTCCAGATGTGACATCTTCCTTCACCAGGTGCTCATCAACTTCCAGAGCCATGTTACAGCAATCTCTTTCTTCTTCTTCATCAACAGATGAGTCATCAGAAGGAACCCACTTCTCTTCAGTTGTAGCAATCATGCACTTATTATTGTTCCATTTGTTGTGCCATGAGAGCAATTTGGGCCTTAAGCTTTTTATATTTCAATTTATAGCTATCATCAGGCTTATTATTAGAAGAGAATGGACCAGGCTTGGATGCAAACTGGTTGGACCTGCACTCTTTCATGAAATGACCCTTTTTGCCACACTTAAAGCATGTCAAATTGGTCTTGGGTGTTACAGGCATATCATAAACAGTTGTGGGCCTTAACACCTCTGGTAATCGATCGATTACTGGTATTAATGATGCAACATTAGTATTTCCATCTAAATATGCACGTTTTTGAGCAGGAAATTGTTTAACTGAAGCATCATATGGCTTTTTAGTTTCTAGCCATGACTTTATTACCAGTTTTTCTTTCTCTAGAATGATCTCAAGATCTTGCTTTTCTTGAATCAATTGTTCAGTTACCAGAACCTGGGCTTGAAATGCCAGTTCAATGTCTTGAAGCTCTTTTAATTTTGATTTTAAAGCATTTATTCAGAAGAATCTGTTTCTAGACCATTTACACAATCAGATCTAACAGTTTCTACAAAAATTAAATCAGAATTTAAAGCTTCAGCAATGTCCAATTTTAGTTCTTGGTCAGTTGCATTATCATAATCACTAACCTTTTTAATAACTATGTCCACCCATCGTCCAGATGTGACATCTTCCTTCACCAGGTGCTCATCAACTTCCAGAGCCATGTTACAGCAATCTCTTTCTTCTTCTTCATCAACAGATGAGTCATCAGAAGGAACCCACTTCTCTTCAGTTGTAGCAATCATGCACTTATTATTTGTTTCCATTTGTTGTGCCATGAGAGCAATTTGGGCCTTAAGCTTTTTATATTTCAATTTATAGCTATCATCAGGCTTATTATTAGAAGAGAATGGACCAGGCTTGGATGCAAACTGGTTGGACCTGCACTCTTTCATGAAATGACCCTTTTTGCCACACTTAAAGCATGTCAAATTGGTCTTGTCAGTGGAAGAACTGGATGCAAATTGTCCAGATGGCTTATTTGCTCTTGCTTTGAAACGGTTTAAACGTTTTAGCAATCATTGCAATAAGGTCATCATCTTCAGTTTCATCACAACAGTCTGGAGAGATTTGACTGGCCTCTCCAGAATCCATAAGTTCAGACACCATCTTCTTCATAGAAAATACATTCTCAGAAGATATCAGTGCTGTACTTGGTGGTTCAGAATAACTAACCACTTTAGGAGTACTGGAGGCATGGTTAAAAGCATCTTGTTCTGCAACCACTCTCTGAGCTTGATTTTCTTCAGTGTACCTGAAGGCTCCATATAGAGTTGAGAGAGTGTGTGTGTGCAGAGTTTTACCTTGTCGTAAAACAAGTATCATGTGAGACCATTTGGTGGGTAGAATGTCACAAAATTTCTCCAGAAGTATATCCTTGTCCTTCTCAACCCCAAGACCTCTCAATTGGTTTATGATACTCATAAATCTGGTGTAAGTACCAGTGAGAGACTCGTTAGGTTGAGCAAAAAATGACTCATACCTCTTGTTTAAGGAGACCTTTCTGGTGACAATGGTGTCATCTCCTCCTTCATGTTGGTTAAGAAGCTCATCCCACATGGTTTTGGCACTAGGAAAAAGAACTAGTGTGGGAATTAGGGTTTCTGGAACGGCCCCGAGGATCATGTTTTTAAGGAGGGTGTCAAGATTCACCAATCTCCTCTCCTCTTCTGACCAATGTTCCTCCCTCTTTTCCCTTCCCCTTCTAGATCCAGAAGGATCAAGAAGTGGATTGAGAGGTGATGTAGGTACATAAGGACCTTCGTTTAAGATCTTCATCATGTTCCTCTCAATACCAGTGACATGCAAAACCATCCTAGCCTTCCACGTACCAAATTCATCACTGTTCCCACTGAATTTAGGAACAGGATTATTCGAGTAGTGCACATGCACGTGTGGAGAAGCAGGAGTAGGAGGAGGAGGAGGAGTGGAGGATTAGTGTTATTAACGTTTTGTGGTTCATTTTGATCATGCATATTTACATTAGGATCGGGACCAAGACTAAAACCTTGTGTATTTTCTTGGTTAGCCATCAAGAACAGATCTAGGCAATGATTAGCCTTCTGCTCTGATACCAAATGTGAGTCCCTTAATTAACGAGATGGTTAACCAATAGAAAGTGTAAAATACAACAAGTCTAATAATCACTAGAATTGGACTAGTATTACTTGTAAATAAAGATGCAAGATATATAAACAAAGTAATACAAGACTTAAAGCAATAAACAAATAAAGTGGACCATTATGTATGTTTCATGGGTATTTCATTTATTGATGTTTAAATAAAATACAAGGTTGTTGCGGAATCAAGATAACACAATTAAGTGAGTATCCTAACAACCTATGAGTTACAATATGATCTATGTTTGTCAAATAACTCTTTGGGATCGAGATACTTAAAGTTGTGAAGTATCCCTGTTTAAGATCGAGAGTATTTGGACAAATTCACTTAAATGCAAAAGAAATGCTTAAAAGTATTTTTGTCAAGGAAATGACTTTGTATTTATAGGCAACAAATTCACCAGTGAATTTGTGCCGTACAAATATGGTTGGCATACATTTAATGATCCGACAAGAACATTAAATGTATTGGATAAGTATAAGGATAAAGTCACATCAAGTGCAAGTGTATCCTATTATCCAACCACCTTAACACACGTATACTTTGTTAAAGAACAAGTGGATTGTTCTTTGGAAAGTGTGTTAAAGGCAAAAGTCAATCCTCGATATTAGTGTTCAGACTTGCAGGATCTAGAACACTAACAATCCTCCAGTGTGCAGATCTGGTAAGACTTTCCAGTGGACTCCGCCATTTGTTAAGTCTTCTTCCTTCAGACTTCAGTCTTTGACTTCAGTCAGAATGTCTTCAGTAGAGTAGATCTGGACTGGGGTGAAGTCTTCAGTGAGCTAATCTGGAGAATGCTCCAGATTACCTGTACAAGTAAATGCTCACTAGTCTTCAATTATTTCTGGACAAATCTTCAGAGGGACTCCAGATTCCAAGTCTGGAGTAGGTCCAGTAGAATATGTTTTCTGGTCAGATCTACTTGTAAAAAATAAAAACTTGCAACTATTATTACTTTCACCAAAATATATATATATATATATATATATATATATATATATATATATATATATATATATATATATATATATATATATATATATATATATATATATATATATATATATATATATATATATATATATATATATATATATATATATATATATATATATATATATATATATATATATATATATATATATATATATATATATATATATATATATATATATATATATATATATATATATATATATATATATATATATATATATATATATATATATATATATATATATATATATATATATATATATATATATATATATATATATATATATATATATATATATATATATATATATATATATATATATATATATATATATATATATATATATATATATATATATATATATATATATATATATATATATATATATATATATATATATATATATATATATATATATATATATATATATATATATATATATATATATATATATATATATATATATATATATATATATATATATATATATATATATATATATATATATATATATATATATATATATATATATATATATATATATATATATATATATATATATATATATATATATATATATATATATATATATATATATATATATATATATATATATATATATATATATATATATATATATATATATATATATATATATATATATATATATATATATATATATATATATATATATATATATATATATATATATATATATATATATATATATATATATATATATATATATATATATATATATATATATATATATATATATATATATATATATATATATATATATATATATATATATATATATATATATATATATATATATATATATATATATATATATATATATATATATATATATATATATATATATATATATATATATATATATATATATATATATATATATATATATATATATATATATATATATATATATATATATATATATATATATATATATATATATATATATATATATATATATATATATATATATATATATATATATATATATATATATATATATATATATATATATATATATATATATATATATATATATATATATATATATATATATATATATATATATATATATATATATATATATATATATATATATATATATATATATATATATATATATATATATATATATATATATATATATATATATATATATATATATATATATATATATATATATATATATATATATATATATATATATATATATATATATATATATATATATATATATATATATATATATATATATATATATATATATATATATATATATATATATATATATATATATATATATATATATATATATATATATATATATATATATATATATATATATATATATATATATATATATATATATATATATATATATATATATATATATATATATATAAATATATATATATACCTGTGTGTATATATATATATATATATATATAGATATATATATATATATATATATATTAATAATATAGATATATATATAATATATATAGATATATATATATAATATATATATATATATAGATATGTATATATATTTATTCTTTAATTTTGCTTTGCAGGGAATAGCTCAGGGAGAGCTGCCGCTGCTAACAAGGAACTGGAGCGGGAGTTTCAGAAGTCTGGACGACGTATAACTCTTAGACTTGATACCGCTGAAAGCAGGTGGCAGACTATCGGTGACACCTCCAAATGGTACAAGAGCTATTTGGGGACATATGTCGCTACCGTCCCGCATACTTACGACTCGTGGGATCAGGTGCCCCCACACATCAGGGATGGACTTATTCCCTGGCTCCAGGTATAAAACATTTTATTTTACAATTTAAATACGTCATTACAAAATTAGGGTAGATGCTGACTATTACTACAAAATTGCAGAGACGGTTCTACTTGGACCCGTATCTAAATCACGAAGACGGTCACCCCTTACGGGTTGCCATTGAAAACATGATTCGTCAAGATGCCCTCAAGAACTACAGGGATAAAAAATCCAAATTCAAGGGGAAATGGTTTAGCGACAGGGGTGGGTTAGATAGACTCGGCGAATTCGAAGGTGTTCCGCCGCATGGAATGCCTCAAGATGTTTGGAGGGATCTACTGCATTACTGGACCAGGGAGCACCGGATGCTTGTTGCCCAAAGAAACGCGAATAACAGGCATGGACAAGATAATCTTGTCAGTACTCACGGTCGCCAGTCATACGCTCAACGTGAATATGAATACGCTGTAAGTTATTATTTTTACGTTTTATATCCACATATGTATATATATATAGAGAGAGATACACATACATATATATAACTTTGATTAATGTATATACAGCGTAGTAATCAGGGGCAACGTGAGCCCCCGCCTGAGTTCTTTTTGCGGGCCCACACATTACACGATGGGACGGTGCAGACAAGAGCTCCTCCCATTTATGTAAGTTCTCGCACAACACTTAAATTCGTATTTTTTGTAAATTTCTATTAATTATAACTAACTTATTTATTTGTTTATGATTTAATGTGGTACAGGACCGGCTTGTTGAATCCCAGCAGGCACTTTCCCAACAGCCCAACACCCCGCCGACGCAGACATTTTTGGACGCTTTGGGGCCCCGGTCGGGACATACCCGCGGGGTTGGGCGTTTGGTTAGGGGAACACGAGGACTGAATGTCGAGCTCCCGCATATAGTTGACCCTCCTTTGGAGGCCCCAGCATAGTCGCCGCCCTTTAACGTGGATCAATTCTTCAACCCTGCGAGCCCTTGGGACATGGCCGGGTCTAGCACGACCTCATTCCCCACACAACGCTTGGGTAGTGATAGTGATAGTGATAGTGATTAGTTTGTATTTTTTTTTGTATTTTTTATGAACCTCTTTATTTATGTTTGTATTCTATGAACCTCTTTATTTATGTTTGTATTCTTGGTAGCTATAATTTATTTCTTTTTTTTATATCCTTGCAACAAAAAATTCAAAAAACATACAAAAAACATGTTTTGAATGTAATCGTTTTTAACCATATGTTTATGACATAATATAAACATACAAAAAACATGTAATGTTATTACTACTCCGACATGGATATGTATAATTTAAAGATCTATTTTAAAGATCTAGCTGAAGACGGTTTCCGTTAGAAAAATGCGATGTAATATTTTGAATATGTATAATTTGTTTTGAAGTTTTCTATGTATTATTTACATTATGTCTTTATTTTGAATATGTATTATTTTAATTAAAGTTTATATCGATTAAATAAGATAATAAATAATGATAATATTTATATTATTGGAAAACAAATATTTATTAATAAAAACATAAAAAAAAACAAAATACAACATGTAATGAATTTAATCATTTATAACAATAGGAGGCCCAGGTGGTATTCTTGGGCAGTTTGCATACATCCATTCTTGAAACGCTTGTTCTCGATGTGCGTACATTGATGCCACCGCACGTGCAGGCGGGGTTGCGTAGTATGACCATTCTGGATTCTTGTAAGCCATTGGGTACTCACCTGTTAATTCCACTGCAACAAAATGGCTCTCCTCATTTACGAGAGCAATAGTTATCGGTTGAGCCAACATTAATTGATCCAAGCCATGATGCATCGGGAATACTGTTCGGGCGTCACGTAAGCTGATGCAGTTGATTATTATACCTAGCTTATTGGCCAGGAGGATATGGAAAAACACTTTACTCATCCAATGGTCTTTGGGACGCCATTTTTTATAATAAGAGGTTTGCAACGCCTCTAATATGCGTTTGCCCTCGGGCCCATACATTCGCATGTACCCTTCGAGGTCAGATTCAAACTCCTCGAGCATCTGCGTACGAACCCACTCCGAACCGTAATCCTCATCTAGCCCCAAAGCAACAGCGGTAGCTCGAAATCCACAACTACCATCTCCTTTGACATTCTGTGCGCCGACAACGTAAGGTCGAATGTACGTTGGCAGCTCATCTAGTACCCATGCGATGTTTCGGGACAGTCTGGCGTTCATCGGTTCCGCAATATACCCAACCCAACTGGCCTCTGACTTTGCCTCTGACTCTGGCTCTGACTTTGCCTCTGACACCTGTCCATGCGATGGTGCCCGGAACAAGTCATCAACAAAGCTGGCATATGGCTGCTCAGATTGGACCCCATATGATTGGGATGGTTCCCCCCAGCCATATACATTTTGGACCCCGTCGAACCCATAGGATTGGGACGGGTCCCCGAATGTATATATATTTTCAAGACCTGGATATGGGAACAGGTTTCCGAATAAGTCTGGATTCTCCTTGACCCACTCGGATTGGGACGGCTCCCCGAAGAAGTTTCGTGTCTCGGGGAGACGACATGATTGGGACGGCTCGTACATACTGTGTCGCGCACCCTGCGGGTCATCAAACCATGATTTGGTGGGCGCGTACTCACTTTGTCTGGCGGGCTGCACAGGTGGCGGCCTGTTCAGATCGGGCACCTCTTCAGTCCTCGGTCGACTGGACTTGGATTTCCGAAGCCCAGGTGGCTTTTTGTTAAGATCGGGCACCTAGACCATTAATAAAAAACAATTACTTAAAATCACTTAGTTTTATACTTTTTCTTAAATCACTGGAAATTCATTTTTCAGGTTAACCAGGATCTGGCGTGGGAACATACCGCGATCCGATAGGTTTCCCACATATTGCTTTTCTTCTTCCGTCATCCGTCTCGCGTATGCATTCCCCTGCAGATCGGTAGCTGGATCATGATTGTGTTTCCAGTCCTTGATAGTTACCCTCCAACCACCATCATACCCGGGGCGGCCTTCCAAAGTAAAGGGACACCCTATCTTGTTGGACCGTTTGGGTGGCCCAGTTAACCTTTTATCGCGTGGTCCACCGTGGTGACATATTAGTGTCACCTTATTGACCACCTTTAACGAGTTTTTGTTCGACCGTCGTGTGACTAGAACATAACCCAACTCCAGTGCTGTTCTTTTAGCCCACTCCGTCAATTATTCGACGGAAGCGAACACCTCCTCGGTTTCTAAGTCTCCAGGTTCGCAGTCAAATTGACCGTCTGCATCAGGTGACTCAAACTCATCATCCGGCACTTCAATACGTACGTTTTCTGGGTCTGCCCAAATATCCTCAAAACTATCCATCTGAAACAATTCAAGTAAACAAGTAAACATGTTAGGTCGGAAATCGACCAAGTATAATTTGTTCAGAAATAGCTTGAAGTTTAGTGAAGACGCTTGTACAGAATTCTGAGATGTCTCAGAATTCCTTCACTGAAGCTTCACTTCAGTTCAGATCGAGATAAATCTGAAGCATTCATTCTGAAGTCAAAGACTGAAGTATGAAGAAGAGAATCATCTCAGAAGCGAGCAAAGAGTGATTCTACCAGATCGAAGACTGAAGCATCTCAGAGTAAAGTATTTACAACACTTTACACTGATTACGAGGAAGACTTTTTACTTTACATACCTTTACCCAGTTAATAGATTTATCTATTAATAAAAGGTACAAGGTAAAAGTATAGGTTTGGAACATAGTACTATAAGTCACATCAACTGACTTATATACACTTCCTAGTATGAGCATGCAAGGAATTAGGTTTAATTCCTTAAATGCTCACAACCACATTTGTACGATCTTGTCCACATCATCATGGACTTGGTCTATAAATACAAAGTCTTCTCACAACTTGCAAACCGCTTGAAACTATTGCATTGCAACTTGTGAGATATACTCTAAGTAAACTTACGAGTATTTCCAAGTTAATTAGATCACTTGTTTTTCAGGATTGTTTAGATACTTACACTTGGGTGTTTATCTTTGTTCCGCAACAATCCTTGTATTTGTTTATATATCAATAAATCAAATACATTAGAAAGAAAACAACGTGTCTCAATGCTACATACTTGATTATACATATATATATCTTTATATAGTTTCTGCCATTTAGTTCTTGCATTTACTTTAAGTCAATTGTTTCTTGTTATCCATATCTGGATCGTAAACTTAACTTGTCCATCAAGATTAGTTGTACTTGCCAGTCGGGTTAGTTAATCATCTATATTTGGGACTCACAATTGGTATCAGAGCCTAAAGGTTGAATTATTCCAATTCATTAACCTTTGATCTGCATAGATGGCTGACTTTCAACAAGAACGTCCTGACCCTAATAACACTACTCCACCCCCTGTCATCAACAACAATATACCATCACATAATGTACACGTACACTTTCCAAATAATTCTGTTCCCAAGTTTGATGGGAACAGTGAAAACTTTCAAACATGGAAAGCATGCATGCTAAAGTATATTGCTGGTGTTGAGAGACATTTGCCCGATATCTTAAAAGAAGGACCCTTTGTCCCATGAATGCTTCTACTGTTGTCAGAAATACCGATGGGACTCCTAGGCAGTCACCTAAGGAGAAGGATCATTGGTCTGAGGAAGATCATAGACTTGTAGACCTTGACACTAAGTTACAGAATATGATTTTATATGCAGTTCCTGAAACCCTTATGCCCACTCTTGTTTTACTTGAAAATTCCAAATTAATGTGGGAGGAACTAATGACACAGTTTGAAGGCACAAATGAGACAATTGTCACAAGAAAAGTTGCTTTAAACAAAAGATATGAGTCTTTCTTTGCTATCCCTGGGGAAACCTTAACTCAAACTTACATCAGATTCACAAATCTGGTAAATCAACTGAAAGCCCTGGGTGTAACCAAAGATAAAGAAATTTTGTTGGAAAAATTTTGTGACATTTTACCTTCCAAATGGGAAAATTTGATCTTGGTTTAAGACAAGGAAAAACCTTGCACAGTCACACTCTTGCTTCCCTTTATGGAGCCTTCAGATATACTGAAGAAAACAAAGCTGAAAGAGCTTTGGCTGAGCAAGATGCCAAAAATCATGTTTCTACCAGTTCTGGTATGGTTCAGTATTCTGAACCACATAGCACTGCTCTACTATCTTCTGAGAGTGACATTTCTGACTCGATGAAGAAGATGGTTTCTGAAATGTTAAAAACTGGTGTCTCTGGTAAAGTTTCTCATGATTGTGATGAGGATGACAATGATGATCTGGTTGCCATGCTGGCTAAAACGTTCAATCGTTTTAAGGCCAAATCAAATCGAGCTGGCAAACCTTTTGCTTCCAGCGCTTCTATTGACAAGTCTAATCTTGAATGCTTTAAATGCGGCAAGAAAGGACATTTCATGAAGGAATGCAGATCTAGTCAACCCTCATCATCACAATCTGCTCCTAACCATTCTATTTTTCAGAAATCTGATGACAGCTATAAGGCCAAATACAAGAAGTTAAAGGCACATATGGCTCTTATGGCACAAGACAACTCAAGCAACAGTTGTATGATTGCCAAAACTGAAAAATGGGAAGACTCTGATGAATCATCTGATGATGAAGAAGAAGTTAGGGACATGTGTTTCATGGCACAAGAAGATCAAGGTCATTTGGTCAAATCCGATGTTGAATCTGGTCGCTGGGTGGATATTGTAATGAAAAAGGTCAGTAATTTGGCTTTGAAAATAATGAGGAACACAAACTGGACCTTTTGGTTCTTTTAGAGGCTGACATCTCATTTGTTGAGACAGTGCATTCAGAAAGCCTAAAAATGTTTGAAAATAATGCTTCTGAACTGAACGCCAGTCATGCCAGACTAAAAGAACTGAAAGATGTTCAATTGGCTCTAAAAAGTTATCAGTCTATGGTTGCAACTTTAGAATTGGAAAAGGAAGAATTAAAATCCATCCTTGAAAAAGAACAAGCAATTATTAAATCTTGGATGAAAGCACCAAGGCC